>OY992878.1:72499899-72837399 GCA_963921405.1 Cepaea hortensis
TTTAGAGGGCAGCAAGGCCGAATGGATAAGAGCGCTTGTTGTTAACCATCTGGTGTGCTGATGCGGAGGTAGCAGGTTTAACCCCTACACCGGTCAGTTGGACTAAAATGTTTTCTTGAGGACGTAAATTACAAGTACCTCTGAAGTCGGAGTGAGTTCGCCAGATGGCGAGGGACACTGGTGATAGGGAAAACTAATCCAAACGCAAAATTAAGTTTAGTGCTGCTAAAAGTAGTGTGTATGGACTACGCTTGAGTTCAAAGCGAGCAAGAGCAAAAATAACGGCATATTTGAATGTAACAAGGTCAGGATTCAGCACAGATACACACGGTCTGGCTGGGATTAGGCCAAGGTTGGTAATGCCCCTTTTCCCAGGTTGTACATATTCCATTGTAAACAGACTTCAGCCCAATGAATTACTGTCAGGATGAAACACATGTAGGCTTGTAGCATCGTGCTGCTTATTGGAGACCTCAGCCGTCGACGTTGCCAAAAGGGTAAGAGCATTCTAGCTATTAAACTTCCACTGCGCTGATAGCGGGTCCATGTTTAATATCCTACCCGGTTAGTTGGACTTAAGCGTTCACTTCCCGCTCTGACAGCAACAGCAAACCAAAAAAGTTAGTGGCATATCCTGTACAGGACGTTTGCAGTCAACACCAGCATTTTTAGTTGCTGTTGATGTCTTGGCAAGTTGACGTTCAGTAGTTTGTTTTCTGAACGACCCGCATCAATACTATTTCGTAAAAAAAAAAATACACAAAAAAAAACAGCGCAACGCGGTCTGCTGCCAAATCGCGCGCAGCTGTGTTTCAAACGCGAGTATGCGGGATCACGAACCGCGCCCGTAACACCGCCACGGAGATCGGCAATAGCAAACTATTGGAGGTAAAATTGCCTAGAAAATCAACCTATGGTTGGTTGATCGCAATGTCCGGCACAGATCATGCACTTTTGTTAACGGAGACCTCATTGGGAGGAACACTGAAGGAGGGGGGGGGGGGGACGGCGGGATGACGTGTGAGCTCGAGCAACTGATATTTTCTCTCTCTCTCTCTCTCTCTCTCTCTCTCTCTCTCTCTCTCTCTCTCTCTCTCTCTCTCTCTCTCTCTCTCTCTCTCTCTCATATCCCATTTCTATTTTATTAAAAACAACGCAGTGCTGCCCTACATATTTATTTCACATTCGCAACGGAATTAGTTAAATGCCTGGGAATCTTTTTTCTTTGGTTTCCCAAAATTCGCACCTGTATGATGTAGCTAATTAGATTCTCTTAAACTATTTTGTCTGTTTCCAAGTAAAACAGTCAACAAAATGACGCTGTTGGTATGAAATCTGAGGTAGCGGGTTCAACCCCTACACCGTTCAGTTAAAAAAAAAAAAAAAGAGCTTTCTCTGAATATCAAGAAAACAGAAATAATGGTAATATCAAAGAAAAATTTGACACTAAAATGCGAGATTACAATAGAAGGGAGAATGATTATCCAAGCTGATAAATTTAGGAGCAATTATAATATCAGATGGAAGATGCATGACGGAGATTTAGGAGCCATGCAAACACTGCATTTCAGAAAACGAAACGTATCTGATGCAATAAGTCACAATCATTGAATGTCAGAAAGCGAATACCGAAATGTTATATTGAATATGTTTTGCCGTATGGTAGTGGAACGTAAATGAACATATAAGGAAGACCTGATCGTTCGGGTTCACGTCGACTGACGGACGTCAGTCGCGGCGATCGGGCAAATCTTGAGCTACAGCCTACGATG
The DNA here is from genome assembly GCA_963921405.1 of Cepaea hortensis. Taxonomy (NCBI): domain Eukaryota; kingdom Metazoa; phylum Mollusca; class Gastropoda; order Stylommatophora; family Helicidae; genus Cepaea; species Cepaea hortensis. Next base: position 72,501,672 of record OY992878.1, read on the forward strand.
GGTGACGTTGTGGTATTCTGTTATGATACTTTGGCCGTGTCCAGCGTGTGCCGCGTGGTTTCACACCCGCTTCACACGCCAGTGATCCGGGATTTGTTTCCGGATCCGGTCAAGGATATGCACTACTGAAGAGAGAGCGAATCTCGAGTCTAGTGCTTCCACATTGACGTGGATAGGCCTAAATTATGTTCATACCAGAATACGATCAGCGTTGCCAGTGGTGGGTTGTGCTAAATATTTAAATCTCAAATCCCGAAACAACCAAATAAATCAATATAAGGATGAGCTTAAAAAAAATGGAGAAGTGGTTCCTGAGACGAATGTTGCGAATACCGTGGACTGCCAAAGTAACTAACGACGATTGCCTGGAAGAGGCTGATGAAAGTATAGCTTTATATACAGCTATAAGAAAGAGGTTAACAGCGTCCTTTGGTCATGTATGAAAAGAGGGGTACTGGAAAACATTATGACGACTGGAAAGATCAGGGGGAGAAGAGACAGAGACAGACCGAGAGAAATTACGCTGGGTGGACTAATCCGGTGGCATGGTGGAATATCAACATAGGTGATCCAGAACACCAAGATCTGTGGGGAATCACCATACTTCACCAGGACAAATGATGATGATGTGTAAGTTAATACCAAACAAAATAGTTGCATATCCTTTACAGGACGTTGCAGCCAACACCAGCATTGTTTGCTGTTGCGATCTCTTGGCAAGTTTACGTTCAGTAGTTCGCCATTGTTTTCTGAACGACCGGCACCCATACTATTTCGTAAAAAGTCAACGCATCACGGTTTGCTGCCAAATCGCGCGTAGTTGTGTTTCGAACGCGGGTAAGCGGGATCACGAACTGCCTCCGTAATTCCTTCGCCACGGCTTCTGCAAGTTAATACAAGTCTACCACAAATAACAAGATAACTGGCGCGCAACTGCCAAATATCTAGCCACCATGTGTGGCCAATAGTATGCAAAGAGTTAGTCCCTACATCAACTCTGACAGTTAGCTCACGTGATTATCCGGACAAGCATCACTCGGACAAACTGAAACTTCGGACCCAAAAAAAAAATCTGTAGGACTAAAAGGCAGAAAAGCCGAAACTGATACCACAGTTTTCCTAATTACGGAGTCTCATCAATCTAGGAAACCGGGGCGACCCACTGGACAGCCAGCGGCAACCTCTCATTCTGCTTATTAGATGATGCAATTTTCGGTCGATTCTTTGTGGTGGTACCCAGCCAGTATCATCCAGTCTGGCGTAGCGCCAGCAACCTGATAATGGACCAACAAAGTATCCATTTACCGCTCTAGCTTGCCTGCGTGTTCGCAAACTGAAGTACACTGTCTATACATTCAAAGTGACAGAAGGAAAGAGGAAACAGAGGCGATACGGGAGGGTATACGCAAGTAGTATTTGTAGATGTGATAGCCGTGATGGTAGCTGTAGTAGTAGCAGTAGTTGTAGTAGTAGCAGCAATTGTAGTAGTAGTAGTAATAGCAGCAGTAACAGTAGTAGTGGTGCTAGTAGTAGTAGCAGTAGTAGCGAAATAGTAGCAGTAATAATAGAAGTAGTAGTATATAGAAGTGGATATGTGTTGGATCCTCGGTAAGTTTTTGGGGTTTACAGAAATATTCTTAGAAGAAGAACAACACTGACATTCTACAAGATCTAACTAAACATGGAAGAAAACTGGCTCATACAAAGCATCATGCCTGGGGAAATTCTAAATAATTTTCCCCAAATTAAGAGTCACACTGACTTCAAAGAAATTGTAATTGGAGTTGCGGTTCCTCCAAGCAAAGGCAGGAGTCTACTAATACGAAGGTGGGCACTGGGTATTAAAGACAAATGGGCATGAAAATCAATGATCCTGGAAATGTGCCGCAAGATTGACAGTCAACCCCCGTATGCCATGTTGACAGCGATATTCTTCAATGGACCTTCAGCATTACACTATTGTATAACAAGAGAGAACTGCATTAGGCTAGCATGCAGGAGAGTAACCACCAATGTGACGAGGGTAAATGCTTGTCAAAGCAAACACTGACACGGCTGGCAGGGAATTATGAATAATCTGTACTGCCAGCGTTATCTACATGTCTGGGAAAGGGGGATTAGTAATTACAAACTGGGCGCAGGAGAGACAACCTAACGGAAACAACAACACACATTGTTGTATATATAATTAGTGGTGTAGTATAACTAGTGTCACTATGACATAAAATTACCCCATATGGACAACAATCACCTTCGGTGATGGACCCTAAGTATAACTTCTCCTCGAGGTTGAACGGGGTAGGGGTAATGGTGAAATCGAATTCGAATATAAGTAGTAAAGCTGGAAGAATGGTAATGACCATTTAAAGGGAATACTTTCTATGTTCTTTGGTGGCTATTTCTTATAGCATTAAGGTACAGGATGGGAAAAGTACAGGTAGTCTATGCGCAGTGGATCGGGTGGTTAACTGTAGCGAATAAGTGCAAAAGTAGGATGTAGATCGTACAGAACAGGCCAAAGTGACATATTTTCTACATATTCATTTCAAAAATACATTCCAAGAGAAACAAATATCCCTAACATCAAACAAACAACAATACTGTTGACACGATTCATCATTACGCATATCCGGGAACTGCGGTAGCGCAGTAGCTACCACGCTTGGCTGGCGGCCTGGTGTTAATGCGTTCAAATCCCCATGGAGATGGGGTTTTGTTTTTATTGTTTTGTTCAAATGACATGACAACACAAAATACATAAAAGCCAGGGCGAATATAAAGAACAAGGGTGGAAGCTAGAGTGTGGAGTCTGGCAAATAACAATGACATGACAATACCGTGTCGGTGTGCAGCAGCAGATGCAGCAGCAGCAGCAGCAGCAGCAGTAGTAGTAGTAGTAGTAGTAGTAGTAGTAGTAGTAGTAGTAGTAGTAGTAGTAGTAGTAGTAAACAATATAAAATAACACAAAGTAATGCAGCTTTACATAATAGAATTACGACAGATAACAGTAGTAGTAGTAGTAGTAGTAGTAGTAGTAGTAGTAGTAGTAGTAGTAGTAGTAGTAGTAGTAGTAGTAGTAGTAGTAGTAGGAGGAGGAGGAGGAGGAGGAGGAGGAGGAAGAAAAGTACAAGGAAGATGGAGAAGAAGAGGAGACGGCGGGAGAAGAAGAGGAGCAGGAAGAAGAAGAATAAAAACAACAAGAATTGTCAAGCCCCAGGATGAACCCCCGCATCCATTACTACATCTATAACTTACACTGTCATAGTATGCACACTAATGTTCCCACAAACATGATCTTCCCGTGCATCTGGACAACTTATTACCTTACTCGAGCTGTCTGGTTCCCCCACTGACAACATATATCACCTGTAATGTAAGCCAGGGCTGCATGTAGATGAAAATGCATGGTCTGGCGTGAGTGCGCGAGCATGTGTTTTCTCTTGTGTTTTCACTTGTTATTGCATGTCGGGTCAGAAATGCAAATGCATAATATTGACATTCTATAAATCATCCACGGCTGTCAATTTTTCGAATCCAAACTACATTTAAGCTATCATGTTGATGATCTAAACATGTAAATTTAACAGCACGGCATGCTGTCTTTAACTTTATGTATTTATTTTACAAACAGTCAATAACACGTTTCACAACTGTAAGGTACCTCATAAAGGGGTGTATTTTGATACAGAAAGCTCAGCATCGCAAGGCGCAGCAAATTTGTGAAGGATATAACATATATAGTGCAATCAATCTACAACAATTATTGGACATTGTAGTAACAGAGAGTGCAAAGGAAGGACTCCCCTTGAAAATTAAGAAAACAGTAGTACTGGTTATATCAAATTAAAAGGTGACTCCAAAATGTGAAATGACAATAGAAGGGAAACTGCTTATGCAAATGGATAATTTTAAATACCTAGGGGCATTTATAGAATCAGATGGAAGATGCACAACAGAGATTAAGAACAGAATAGGACAAGCAAAAGCTGCATTTCAGAAAATGAAAAGTATCTTATGCAATAAATCACTATCATTGAATGTAAGGAGAAGAGTGCTAAAATTCTATATAGAACCTGTTTTGCTGTAGGGCAGTGAATCTTGGAATCTACATGAACAAATTAGAAAGACCTTGAAAGCAACGGAGATGTCGTTCCTGAGACGAATGTTGTGAATTTCTTGGACTGCCAGAGTAACTAAAAACGATTGTCTGAAAGAGGCTAATGAAACTAGAACATTATATACAACAATAATAAAGGCACAAATGGTTGTCTATGGTTATGTGATGAGAAAAGAGGCATTGGAGAACATCGTGACAACTGAAAGAATCCAGGCGAAGAGAGGCAGGGGCAGACCAAGAGAAATGATACTGGATGCCCTGAGACAGTGGCATGGATGAATATCTACAGTTGACCCAGAACACCAAGGACCGCGATCTGTGAAGAGACATGAACGCTTCCGCCAGCTGGTACGGCACTTGATGATGATGATGTCATACAGAATTATGAACGATAACATTCCTTTCTCATATATTCTCTAAAAATACATACATAAGAATTAACACCAGTATGGTTGGCTACGGATGTAAGGAATATGAAACCCACGGACATATCCCAGGGACAGAAATACAGCCGACATGTCTATACAACTTGAAATAAGATCACGTCCGGCCCTCAAGTCCTGGTTGAATATTTCACAGAAAACACTAACCTGATACACAATACGCACATATATCAGCATCATGATGTGCCATGTTAACAACCGTCACCGTGCACAGTACGACACCTCACACGTAACAACCGTCACCGTGCACAGTACGACATCTCACACGATCACCAGTCTTGAATCAGGTCAGTGTTCTTGACCCCATTATGCCATATGGCCAAGCCATCCAGAAATTAAATTTTTTTTTTTTGCCTTCCCCTTGCTCTTTTTCCATCAACCGTGCCAGCTGTCAAGTAGTTTTCAAGTGTATTTCTCCCCACAATGTGCACAACAAATGCTGAATGTCAATGTTAAATTTCTCTAATCAATTGACAGTGTTGGTAAAAGAGCAGTGTGATTTGTGTTTCTAAAACCTAGCTGATCCTAGCAATAGTGGGGTAGGTTGCATTTGCTCCATCTTAATTCACTCTTTAGAAACCAAACATATTTTGGGAGGTCAGCAAGGCCGAATAGATCAGAGCTCTCGGTATTAAAACCCGGTGTGCTGATGTCGATATAGCGGGTTCAATCCTTACACCGGTCAGTTGGACTAAAATGTTGACTTCTCGTCCTTGATTTGGTGACATAAATTACAAGTACCTCTGAAGTCGGAGTGGGTACGCCTGATAACGAGGGACACTGGTAATAGGGAAAACTAATCCACACGCAAAATTCAGTCCAGTGCACTTAAGTAGTAGCACATGTATGGGCTACGCTGGAATTCAAAGCGACTGAACGAAAAAAAAAATATGTTTTAAGGAACATGGACAAATAATGCTTAGATTAGAAACTGCGTTGTCTGTTTAGCATGAAATCGCAACTGAAATCATACAGTTGCCACATGAAGAGAAATGATGGTCACGTGGATTAACAAACAATAGTTTGTGAAAAATGTTTCACCAACAACAAACTTTACAGTGAAAGTAACACGGCAACAAAATATTCTTAGTTGTTAGTAAAGTTCTTAGTAAAGTTCGATGCGGCGATCGCATATTTTTATTAGTGGCCAAAAGTCTAAAGTCTAAAGCAGTGGTTCTCAACCTTTTTTGGCCCGTTCCCCCCTTCACCATATTTTCAGAACGTCATTCCCCCCTTCCTATCAAAAATTTGGCCCGTTCCCCCCTTCATCGTATTTTCAGAACGTCATTCCCCCCCCCCCTTTTCATATATCCTATCTAAAAATCCCCCCACCCCTATACAGTATACGTAAAAATGTAAGGTAAATTTAATAGCACATACTAAAACAAGTCTATACATCCACATAAATCATGATTTGTGGGTCTACTGACTTTATAAAATGAATTTTCGAAGGATGAGACGTACTTAACTGTAGAGTATGAAGGGAAAAACAATATCAAGTAATCGGTTCTTGTATTAACGCGATCTTGAAATGGTCTTCATTCCCCCCCTGGAAACCCTAAAATTCCCCCTGGGGGGGGGGGGGGAATTCCCCACCGGTTGAGAACCACTGGTCTAAAGGCAACGGATATGTAGTTAAGACGTCTGCTGAGAATAGCCTGGACTGCCAGAGTAACTAACAACGATTGCCTAGAAAAGATCAGTGAAAATAGAACATTATATAAATATAAGTTAAAAGTTAAGTTCCATATCCATTACAGGACATTGCAGTCAACCTCAAGTTTTTGCTGTTTGATTTCTTGGCAAGTTCAAGTTCAGTAGTTTGGCATTGCTTTCTGGACGACTGGCACCGCGTAACTCATGTCATTTTATAGAAACCAATGCAAGGCGCTCTGCTGCCAAATCGCGCGCAGCTGTATTTCGAATGCGGTATGCGGGATTATGAACTGCGTCCATAACCCCTTCAGTTGTATCATGAAGAGCAAATTCCTTTAGGCTTCTTGGATCATATCTCCTTATTTTCAGCACGTCGAAAACAGAGGAGGTCACACCCGCACCCCAAATCCCCTCCGAACCCTGGGTAAGGATCTGATGGCTAGCCTTTTCGAACAACTACGAATGAATACGAAGACCAGCGATTCTTGTATAATCAAAAACTACGGGACCCCTTTCCACACAGCCCCGAGGCGTATTTATATACATGTTGACAGCCTCGTGTTTGTATGCAACATTCGGCCATCAATTGGTGATGTGATCAATAGCTTGCCGGTCGCTTTTACTTTTCTTCCGGAATATTTCCTGGTACCCATTTTAGACTGAGTCCACCTGGTAGTCTATCTCAATTTTATTATAAACTCGATGCGACAGGGATTCAAAGACATGACCACCTCGGCTCCCATATGGCGAGCTTCTTCTTCTTCGTTACTGCTTGCTTACTGTTCGCTGGCTGTGATCTCCAGCGCGAAGTCCTGTATGTCGGATGAAGACATCCTGTTGACAACATCAGTGTGATGTCATACAGGATCTAAGGTTTGCGTGAGTATCCGTTGTCCCATGCATGACTTATTGGTGTGCAGACTGGTGGTTCCTCGCCGTGCAGGCAGACACTCTCCGACTTCGGAGGAATCAACGATCCTACTGACTTCAGCCAGGACCCCGAAGGGACCTGTTGCCAAGGACACTCGGCGAGGACGCGTCAATAGGTCTTGGCCAGTATAGAACCCAGCCCTGGTGCCTTGGAAACACCTCTGCGTAAGCACCTCACGCCAAGCGGTCCTATATTTTGCTATCTTATGAAACTCGCACCATGCCTCCTCTATATTATTCATCTCTGTTCCTAGTTTTTTATTTTTCTTCTTAAGGGTTAGGTCTCCCTCTATTCCGTTTGCTATGTTGTTTCCTGTAAAAAGACTTTCTGGTTATACTATTCACAGGTTTTCTCAATCAGTGCCCTATCCAGCTCTAGCGTCTTTCTCTCGAAGCTGCGCATTTAGTAATTCCGCGAAGCTCCGCATTTAGTAATTCCGCGAAGCTCCGTATTTAGTAATTCCGCGAAGCTCCGTATTTAGTAATTCCGCGAAGCTCCGTATTAGTAAACAAGTCGTTTAAAAGTCGACAGGGTTGACTTCATTGCACCGGGTTGTTATTCCATATGGTTAAATCTCTTTCCGCAGCACGGAAAGCGTCGCACAAAGCACGAATTCCGTAGCGCCAGCGACGATTCTCAGGAGTCTCCGAAAAAATGCACTCGTGAACCGAAGGATGCGGCCCGAAATCGAACCCACAACCTTCGGAGCCCTAATCAGACGGCTTGACCACTTCGCCAAGGAGACTCCCTCCGTATTAGTAATTCTGTCATACACGTTTAGTCCTTCTATTTTGCGCAAGCAGCAGTTAATGAATTTGTCTAATTTATTTGTAATTATTTTAGTCGTATTAAGTCGTCCTCTCCTATATAGTACGAGTATTGATTTACTTCACAGTTAAATATTAAAAGTGTGCTGGTGGTTTCATACATTTCCCTTTGACTTCCACAATTCCCCAGTGTTATGAAAGGTCATCTTCCCCTTCGCTGCACTATTTTGCCAAACCTTGACCCACTGTATTGGATTTCGTGCGTTTTATCCGGGTCTACCTTCCCTAGCCTATAACATACACAACACCTGTCTTCAAGGCAGCAAGTTTTCGTCAAATTCTGGCTCGTCGCTATCCTTGATCTGTCTAACTTGGAAGGCCCTGCCATCGGCTACCGTCAAAATAGCTCTTGGGGTCATTGGGACACAAAGCCTCTCTACTACTACAAGGTGGAGAGACACGGTGGGGAGGCAAACAACGAACGACATCGCACAATACAATTAATAAGGAGATTACATACACTAATGCACGAAATGATAGAAAAGGATCAACCTGGAAGCAATTAATATTACACGTGTTTCTACTGAATGAGAGGCCATTTAGAATATTGATAATATGTGTTGTCGTTTTCCTCTTCTGGTTTATCTCATGTTGGCTACTAATCAGCGAGTTCAGTATTTTATCATTGTAAATAAAACATGTGTCTCAAATGTTTTCTTCTTCTTCGTCGTCTTCCTCTTCTTTTTTCCATCTCATAATGGAGCATCAGCCTTCAACCAATTCACGCCAATCGTACCCCTGTTCATAACTGGTTTGCTTTTTCAGTTGACGTTATCTGCGGAATGAGGTAGCCAATCCCACGTCAACCTTCCCTAGTCGCCTCTTACGACATGCATGGCAGGTGACAGTGTCACTATTCTCTGCTTCCCTTGTGGGTCCCGATAACACACAGGGCAGGGCAGTGTGTGTACTAGAGCACTAAAACAGTTTTTGGAGTTCAATGCTCAGGTGGAGACGGATGTTTTGGTGATCGCACATGACTGTGGGTGGAGTGAAGACGTGGTACGACTCGTGGATGTTTACAACAAATGAAACCCCAGGCTTGTACACTACCTCTGAGTCCGGGGTAGTGGATCTTCACGGATAAGGGATAAACATGTGGATGACCAGTGTAAAATTTCCCATGTTACTCAATCCCTCAACAGTTGGAAATCGCAAAGATAATGTGTGAACGTCTCGTGGTCAGGCGAATTTCCATTGTTCCCCATGAAATACAATAACGGTTAGCCTACACTGGGTGTCGCTACTTCCTTCACCATACCCATATCATCCACAATTGCAAGCATTGCCACTTAAGGACCTCTGTTAGGGACTTAATGTGCATGTTTGTTGCCTACCACATTTTTAGACTAATCGGAACACTCTGGGTGATGTGGTCAATATCACGCCGGCTGCTTTTACTTCCCAGACAACTTCTAGTAACCATTTTAGGCCTGGACGACCTGGGAGAAGGGCAGTGAACAAATTAATCCCCACGCGAAGTGTATTCGAACACATAACCACCGGCCCGGCAGGCCATCATGCTAGTCACGATGCTACTGGGCGCCCATGATCTACGGTGCTACTGGGCGCCCATAATCCACGGTTAGGATACACGGTAACGGGATGTTTTTGATACAACTCTGGAGTCGACCCTATCTCGAAAAATACCCAATTAAACTTTCTATGAAAATGAAAAGTTGGAAGCATAGGAGCATGTCACGTCACCTTATAATTAGATTACCTAGTATAGGTAAAACCCTGTAAGCGAATTTATTTCGCTACACATCTTCTTCTTCTTCTGCGATCATCCGGAGTTTTTTTTTTCGGATGTGATTGCGTTGTGCCTGTTTACAGCAGAGCTGCGTTCTTGCGCCGTTAGGCCGACACATCCGACTTCTGCGGGCATTTGTTGACCGGGTTAACCTTCCCGGGGGTTTCTTAGGACGTTTGACTCTCACTGTTGTGGTGTTATCCCCCATCCCAGCTGGCCCATATAGAACAGCCAAAGATCCTGGTCAGCCCTCAAGGGAAGGCAGGGACAGACCATGGGCATTCCCCGCCATCCAAGGAGGCTTCCATACTTGCAGAGCCGATACATAGCGCTCTGGTACTGGGCTCACCCAAGGAATCGTCACGTCCTGCACATGGCTGCTTAGCCTCACTTCCGTATATTGGGCCTTCCGTTCACCATAGCCTGTTCTTCCGGAAACCAGAAGTATGCAGTCTGCAGATGACATCCACACAATGAGCTTTCGATTCGGACTTTCCATGTAATGGATTTGCTATCCAAGCAATATTCCATTTCGTGCCACTAGGACACTTTTCCACCTTTTATGAAGCCCACACAGTGGGCTTTTGATTCAGACTTTCCACGTAATGGATTTGCTATCCAAGCAATATTCCATTTCATGCCACTAGGACACTTTTCCACCTTTTATGAAGCCCACACAATGGGCTTTTGATTCGGACTTTCCACGTAATGGATTTGCTATCCAAGCAATATTCCATTTCGTGCCACTAGGACACTTTTCCACCTTTTATGAAGCCCACACAGCGAGCTTTCGATTTGGACTTTCCACATAATGGATTTGCTATCCAAGCAATATTCCATTTCATGCCTCTGGGTCTTCATGCACCTTTAAATGTCAACCTGTATGTAGTTAAAGTAAGCTGCGGTCAACTTGAGCTTGTTGATATCTCCATAGAGCTTGTCCTCAAATGAAGCAGGTGTGGGCCAAAGTATCTTTCTCTGTTCTGCATACGTTGGGCAATCCTGCAGCAAATGTTTTGCTGTCATTTTTCCAGTTCTACAGTTACATTCATCGGTATCTCCTATCTTTAGTTTATTGAACAAGTGGTATTTCAGCCTGTTATGTCCTGTGCGGAGTCTGAAGATTGCTACTTGTTCTCTTCGGTCGAGTTTGTAATATGCATCATCCTTCTGATGGCCTGGATGCTCTGATTCCCATTTGGTTCTATAAGTGCTTTTTATCAACCTCTTTGCCTCATTATAGGTTATGTCTATGTCAGGCTGTGGTAGTCGTCCGCCCTCTTTTGCCAGTCTGTCAGCCTCTTCGTTTCCAGGTATACTGCAATGTGATGGGATCCACTGTATTACAACTTTTTTGGATTTCTGGCATAGACCATGGAGTGTTGCTCTTAGGTCAGCTAGTTCTGTGCTGTTATTGCTCTTCAGTATTGAGACAGCTGACTTTGCATCTGTGAAGATAGCTATTTGCTTCTCTTTATTTTCTTCCATCAGGAGCATTTCTGCAGCAGTTTTCAGAGCCTCTACCTCCACATTGAAGTTACTTGAAAATTTTCCAGTTGCCATTGAATGTGTTTTTTTCACTCCATTTTTTAAATTTAGGAGAATTCCTCCTCCTCCATTCTCTATTGAATTTTTGGCTGATCCATCTGTATATGCATGGGTCCAATTCCTGCTTGGGTACTGTTCTTTTATGTAGTTTAGGGTTATTTCTCTTCTTTCGGTTTCATGCTGAGTGTTCTTTTTCTCAATACCAGGAATGTTTTCTATCATCTCAGGCAGTTGCTGCTGTCTCCAAGCTGGGAACTTGTGTGCATTGTAAATGGGCTTGACTGTTGATATGTTAAGTATAGGATCTGCCCTAATCCTTCGTTTTGCAGTTTCTACAAAGTTGCTACGCTTCAGTCTTCCCTTTCCAAAACCATTAAATCTGTTGTACATAGGGTGGTCTGTCAATCTTCTGAATTGTTCTGCTTGTTGCTGGGCTCTGCTATCTCTTCTATCCTGCATTGGTTGTAAACAAGTGATCTTTTCTAGTTCATTAATAGGTGTTGTCTTCAGGCTTCCAGTTATTATTCGCATTCCTTGGTTTTGGACTCTACTTATTTTGTTAAAGTTTGACTTAGCTGCTGTTGCCCAAGCTGCAATGCCATATTCCAGTACTGGCCTCACCCGTCCAGTATATAACTTCTTGAGAACTTTCTCATCTGCTCCCCATGTTGTACCAGCAAGCTTTTTCATGATTGCCATTCTCTGCCTTGCTCTTGTTCGATTTTTCTCAACCTGTGTCTTCCATGTCAGGCGACGATCAAAGGTGACTCCTAGATAGTTTGGATTTTCTCCATGGCGCAATATTTTTCCATTCAATACCAGCTTAGGTTGCTGAGTTTTATTTGAGAGGGAGAACACTGTGCATGTTGTTTTCTCCTCACTTATCTTCACTAGCCATGATTTTGACCAGTCCTCTAGCGCTAATAAGGCTTGCTGTATTCTGCTGTTAGCTGTACTAATATATTCTTCAGATGTCCATATGGCTAGGTCATCTGCAAAGGAGGATGTGTGTACTCTGGCTGGAAAATTTTCTGTGATGTCATTTATATATGCTAGAAATAATGTTGGTGAAAGAACTCCTCCTTGGGGGACACCTTGCTCCAACAGCATCATTTTGCTTGTTTGTCCTTGTACTTTTGTCCTGGCAGTTCTGTTCTCAAGGTAGTGGCTGATTCATTTATACATTTTTCTACAAACATGCATGTTTTGCAGTTTTACTTTCAGTCCTTCCTTCCATACTTTATCAAATGCTTTTTCTAAATCTATCCAGACTGCTAGTGTGTGCTTTTTCTCTTGGAAGGCATCCTCTATTTCCTGAGCTATATAGGTTATTTGATCTTCAGTGGATCTGTACTTTCTGAATCCTGCTTGGTGTGGTGTTAAGAGTTTGTTTTCTTCCAGATGCCATGTTAGCCTGCCATTGATAATGCGTTCCATTAATTTTCCTACACAGCTAAGTAGACTGATAGGTCGATAGCCATTTGGTTCTTCCAGGTCTTTTCCTTTCTTTGGGACTGGTATTAGTATAGCTTCCTTCCATGCCTGTGGGACTATTCCTCTCTTCCAGCTGTTAGTTAGGACTGCTAGTAGTTTCTTCTTTGCCTTGGTGCCTAGTCCTATTAGCATTTCATTTGTGATTCCATCCTTTCCTGGTGATTTCTTCTTTTTTAGGGTATTCATTGCCTGTTCCATTTCTTCCATTGTTAGATTTGCCATCATATATTCTGCTGCTGTCTCTGTATTTCTATGATGTATCTGTTTGTCTTTGATTGCTTTCTTCTGTTCGGTTGTAATATCAATGTGGTTTGCATTTGCATAGTGTTCCATTAGTGCATTTGCAGCCTTTTTTCCTGTAAGCAAGGCATTTCCTTGTTTAATTGTTATTTGTTTGTTTCTAGGTCCTTCATTGTTCATGGCTTTCACTAGTTTCCATAGTTTGTTTCCATCCCTGTCAAAATTCAGGTTTTTTGTTTTTTCCCTCCAACAATCTCTTGTTGTTTGATTTACTGTTCTTTTATATTTTGCTGAGATGGCTTTGAGAGAGATGTTCGCTTCAATTGTTTGTTCTCTCTCTGCTGTCTTCCTGGCATCTTCAACTTTGTCCTCCAAACTTTGTAGTTCTTCAGTCCAGTATGGTTTGTAATTTTTCCTCGCTCCTCTAGGAATGGACTCAGTGGCTGCCTGTATTATCGCTCTGTTTAGACTTTCCACCATTTGCTTTATGTTGCCATATCGTGTATTTATGTTTTCACAATATTTGTCTGTTAGTATGGCAAATCTGTCCCAATCTGCTCGTTTGTAATTCCAGCGGGGCAAGGGCTTTTGCTCCTGTGGAACATACTCCTTATTAATGTCAAGCTTGATTGGTCTGTGGTCACTACCTGCTAATTGGTCCAGCACATGGCGATCTATTTTGTGGAGGATGTCTCCTGTGCAGAAAGCTAAGTCTGGAGTAGAAGTGGTAAGCCATCTTCTGGAGTAGAAGCTCGGTGTGTCATCCGCTTTGTTGAGTAGATGGAGATTTGAGTCTATTTCCCAGTCCTCCAACCCATCTCCTCTTTTGTCAGTATCTGGGTATCCCCATCTTTCTGAACGGCTATTAAAGTCTCCGACAATAATGCAGTTTGTGTCAGTTATTTTCATGTTTGAGAGTGTAAGGTCCTTATCTGCTGGGCTATACAGATTGTAGATTCTTATTTTCACGTCCTTTATCATTATATCAACACCTATAATTTCCGTTTGGTTGTCAGAGATCACAGATACTTCGCTGCAAGGTATTGTATTTCGTGTAAGTATTAGAACTCCTCCTTTGTGTCCTTCGCGGTCGAAACGTGTGGCCTGATATCCTCTGACTGAGAATTTGTGATTGGCGTTGAGGTGTGTCTCTTGAATGCATGCCACATCTATTCTATCTTTATGAAGACGCTGTGTTAGGGAGTCTTTCTTCTTGTAAACTCCTTCGGCATTCCACTGTAGTATGTTGAGTGTCCGGGGTATTTGGTCAATAGCTCTTAACCTACTCCTCTGTGCCTTGACTCCACAGCACAGGGGAAGGTGACCACCAGTAGTCATGGGTGGACCCCCTCGAGGCAGGGGGCCCGGCACTATCGCCGCCTGATGGGACTTCACGGGATTAGCACCATATCGATTAATTTTGATTTGTGACATCATGAATTAAGTTACGTTGCACTGCTTTGTCAAGCTTGTGGCTCAGTACATCCGATTTCGACAAGCATTTATTCGGGATGCTTTCCCTAGCCTTTGACTGTCCCCAGTCTACTTACAAGGCAGCAGGTTTTACGTTGCACTGCTTTGTCAAGCCTGTGGCTCAGTACATCCGATTTCGACAAGCATGTATTCGGGGTGCTTTCCCTAGCCTTTGACTGTCCCGTCTACCTACAAGGCAGCAGGTTTGTGTGTCTCTTCGCCTGGTCCCTCTCCCTTGACCTGTCCGACATGGGTGGCCCTACCAGTAGCTGTGCTACCGTCGGCATAGCTCTTGGGGTCATTGGGACGCACAAGCCCCTCTACCTCGTCACGGTGGACACACAGCAGAGGGGGCTACACATCCAAAAGACATTATTTGTCATTTATTTATTATCTTTTACATTGTTATAAATTACAGTGGTAATAAAAAGCACCATGCAAAACGTAATTAATATGTGTGCAGAATACAATATTTTTCATTGACCTCTGTTCTGATGTATTCCTACGTCTTTTGCAATAAGCAAACCAAAGTCAACGACCCCGTTCCACGAATTGAGGCGTAGTGAGTAAATGGTGCTAGCCTCATATTAGTACAGATCACTCAGCACTAGATGGGTGATGGGGTGAATAATACACGGGCCGCCGTCACTTCCCAGAACATTCTCTGGCAGCCATTTTAGACTGTGTCGATCTGGGAAATATCCCCCTTTCGATGGGGATTCGAACACATAATTACCAGGCCAGCAGGCTAGCTACCGCGATTACCATTCTATCCTTAAGACTACATACATAAATTATCTACTTGCATATATATTATCCCTATGAACCTAATTTAGCTTTGTTGTGTTTTATTTCAGCTATTTTTCTCGTGTATTTTGCTGGAGATGTATGGCTTCTTTTCTGTATGGTGTCTGTTTCTAAATGGATCTTTAATATGTATATGTCCGAATCAATTAGCAAACATAATTTGTTTTATTACTACTGAATATGTATGACGGCGGCAGCGCACAGTCCATCCATTGTATTTCATTAAGTCGGAGATTCCCAGCGGCGTGAGAACTGAAAGCTTTGTGAGAACTCGATTCACAGCAAAAATATTTACTACGGTAGAATACAAACATACAATTATCGCAGGATATCAGACGCCATTCTTATTCTTCGGGTGCCTGGTCTGGGCAAGTCATTAACCGCCGTGGACCCCCCCCCCCCCAATCCTCTTTGTCGTTAGGTATGTTCATTAAATTGTTGCTGCTTACATTATTATTTATCAGAACGTTGGTGTTACGGTTAGGGCGTCTCGCTGACAACGGCATGGGTGCGGTCGGTCAAGAGTTCTATGCCAGCTCTCGCCGTTCGCAATAGGAGGAAAAGACTGGCCAAATATTCATCCGTGGACTCAGGCCTACACTTTACATATTCACAGTAGGTTCATGCCACGGACTTATTTTTCAATATTATTATTGGTTGCCTAGCTGTTTCAGCTGTCCACATACCTATTTATGGGTCTCTCTTGCCAAGTATTTTCTTACATTAGGCTATTTTATCTATTCCATCGCTTTTGTTGACATCTCACATACATTGCACGCCTTTTCCTTAGGGCTTTGAAGAATGACCTCGTGACGCCTGCCGCTGTCAATACTTCCGAATATGTTCCCCCCCCTCTCTCTCTCTCTCTCTCTCTCTCTCTCTCTCTCTCTCTCTCTCTCTCTCTCTCTCTCTCTCTCTCTCTCTTCAAGATATTCTGAAGACTCATTTCAGCAACCGTATCTCCACTTTCTTAGTTTTCCCAAAATTGCATTACTCATTGTCCAGCATTCGCATCCATACGTAAGAAAAGGCCACACACAACTTTTCATTATGTGGCTTTTTGTGCTGGTCGTGATGCCAAATATAATACCCATGGATAACCTAAGAAGAAACGGTCAGATTTTTATTTACAGAGAGAGAAAGAACTCTTCTCATCACATGACTGAAGAAAGCTGTTCGTCTCTTTCTTATTGTTGTATATAATGTTCTAGTTTCATTAGCCTGTAAGAGGGTACTAGGTAATTTTCATAATTATTTGCGAAATGTCTGATAAGGCGTTGAGAAGGAAACTGGAAACCGCAACTCCGTGGAATAGAAGACGTTACGGCTGAACACTTCACACCGGAAAGGCAGTGTCTGCTATGCGACACCACATACCTATTCTCCCGTGTGTTGCCGGGGCCCATAAGGGAAGCAAAGAATAGCAACACTGCAGCCTACCACGCATGTCGTAAGAGGCGACTAAGGAGGCTTGATGGTTCCGTCGCCCTGCTACTGAGTGAGTGCGTGGCGCGACACTGTGAGCTGTGAGTTTCGTGTGAAGTGCTTTTGAATTTGCCCGAGGTCTTTTGGAACGTGACTGCATGTTCGGAGTGATGGCAGATGGCTATGTCCCAGAGTTGACCGGTTTTTTCCTTATGCAGAAATGCGTGGCTGCTGGGCTTCTGGTTGACTGCCACTGCCATCCACGATGAACTGTATTTCGTGGACTGTGTGTGTGAACATCTGGGAAACATCCAGATGGGAAAATGGCTGCAGATTCCATCAGAAATGAACTGGGTGTTTTGTGGGGGACTATTGTGTTGACATTCTGGCGGCGGCATTATGCACAGTGCATCTGTGCGGGCTGTTGTTTGTCGAGACTCCTGTCTTTTCCACTTTTCACATTGGGCGGTGGGGAGCGTTTTGTATGATATTCACTGGCACAGGAACGGAGCATAATGGGGACGACCCGTTGCTGTGAAGTTGGAACTGCGACTAACTAACTAACTAACTAACTAACATACCTATTACTCGCAAGTACACGAACTCGTCAATAGTGTTCTTATTTAGATTTGTCTCGTGAATTATTGCTCTGTAGGCAGATATTCAACATTCAAAGATTTACAGCAGAGATCTATAACACTTAACTGTACATACACTTTCAAGTTCCAACAGTCAAGTTGCTCATACTATATTTTACAGTCGGTGTTTATCTTAACTGTATATTGCCACTCCTGGCAAATCAGTGGGTAGGTTAAAATAAAACCTAGGTGCATTGGGTACGTTGTGCTAGAACCATATTTGTACAGACCAATCGGCACTCGCGGGCTGATGTGGACCCATTTTACCATGAGTCGACCTGCAAACCCAAAGACCCGCAACGTAATGCAAAGGGCACGCAATATTGTGTGTGTGTACGTGTGTACGTGCGTGCGTGTGTGAATACAGTTTGTTGCATGTACTATACATAACTTTGCAATCGACCCCCAGAATGTATTAGCTGCTTGTGATTTACTAGGCAATTAGTTCATCATCATCATCATCATCAAGTGCCCTGCCAATGTATTTCTGAACAGTCGACGCTCATAACACTAAAACGGGATCTACTGTCAAATCGCCTGCTAACTCGGGTCGGAATGTCCTGGAATTTGTGAGAACTGCAATCTCTAGGTATCAAACCACAGACGCCAACTCTATTCAGCGTAGGTCCCAATTAATGAATGATTGTGTTTTATTAGTAATTGTTTCAGCTGTTTTCAGCGTGGCAAGCAGAAGGTATGATTTTATTTTATTATTCGTGCCGTCATCAAGAAGCAAGTTAAGCTGCACTGTTGCCTCACGCTTGTGGCTCCTCAGTACATGGGATTTCTATAGACAATTTTTCCGGTTTGGTTTCCTTAGCCGTTGACTCTCACAAGTCAACTGACAAGGCAGCAGGTGTTTTTTTTTTTTTTTGCATATCCTTTACAGGACATAGCTGTCAACACCAGCATCTTTCAGCTGTATGTTGATTTCTTGGCAAGATTACGCTCAGTAGTTTGCCATTGCTTTCTGAGCGGCCGGCTCACATACCCCGTAAGTTATCGATGCGATTCGAACCACCGCTGATTCTTACCGTCATCACGTTAACCCACGAGAGTATACGAGATTACGGAGAAAAGTCATAACCTCTAAGCCACGAAGCGGGCAGGCAGCAGGTTGATGAGTCTCAATTCGCGCAGTCTCTCCCCTGGTCTTGTCGACATGGGAAACTACACCAGTAGTTAGGATGCCGGCGATATAGCTATGGTTATTGGAAAACCCAAGCTCTTCTATCATTTCAATGCGGAGAGACAACTGAGAGGTAATGAATACAATCATTAGCTTGGCGCGTCTGGCCACTGTAGATAGAACCTTTCCCTGTTCCTGTCTTAATTCAAGATATTAAAGTCGTGATAGAATAGTGGTTAGTCAATACAGCTTATCAACATTTGGTCAATACAGGGTATGAACATTAGTCAACACAGTTTTTCCGCAGTAGTCAACATAGCTTATCGACATTAGTCAAAACAGCTTCCAACATTAGTCAACAGTTTTTCAACAATATTCAATACAGCTTATCAGCATTTGTCAATACAGCTTTTTCAGAATTCGTCAATGTAGCATATCAGTATTAGTCAGTATATCCTTTCAGTATTAGTCAATACAGCTTCTCAACATTAGTTTTTTTTCCTGTCTTACTCACAGGACATCGCTGTCAACACCAGCATTTTACTGCTGTTGTTGTCTTGCCAAGTTTACGCTCAGTACTTTATTAGTTAATATAGCTCATTAATATAAATCAATACAGCTTACACATATTAACCAATGCAGCTTTTCAGCATTAATCAGTACAGTTTTCCCACACAGTGGTCAAGGATCCACTTCCAAGCAGTGACGGGATTCCCCCCCCCCCCCAAACCAATATAGCTTCTGGGTTGACCCAACCCAGCAGAGTTCTGGAACCTTTGAACTTCTGTGGGAATTGTCTGCGAAGGAACGCTAATAGGAAAGTGCATGGCGACCTATCTCATAATATTTTGACCTAGTATATATGGAGCTGGAATTGGAATTGGAATATTTCACATCTGAGCTGTTTGAATGCGGCTTTGAACAGTTTACGTTGCTGTAATGAGTTAGTAATTTATATTGCTAAGAAAGCAAACTCACAGGCTCAACTTGACATTAAGAGACATCAAGAAATGCCTATAAATTCTACCCCCGCTCGCATCCATGCTAAAAAATAGTATCTCTTGGATTCACTTTATAAGAAGTGGGTATACATTTCTAATTACATCTAAAGGGTTACTGTTATACTTTACAAACATTAACTCTAATTAAGAGCAGGAAATAAACCTGTCAACTCGCTAGTAAAATGTCATAAGTTACTCTAAGAGAACAACACTACTGAAAATTAAACTGTAAATAGTGGGTGACAACGGACTTAACAGCTCGAGGAAAAGTCAAAGGCGTGATTTGTGAGCCAAATATAATTGATAGTGGAAGACAACCAAGTGCGATAAGTATGTCTAGCTTGGCACAACTTTAAAGACTTCTAACGGTTTAACTGATTCAGTGCCAAACAAAACAAGTAGGTTTAGACCAGACATGGTACACAATCAAATGAACAAGCATTACAATGTAAATCTTCGTTCACCGAGCATTAAAATTGCGGGAGACCACGAAACACAACAAATAACATGATGACCGTTGTCCTTCTGTCCAAATAGTCGGGTCACATTCGGCGATATATTATCCTTCGGCGCTGAATTGGTTAACATAACCATGCACATATAGGATGTATTTTTAATGACTGTGCAGTGTTTGAAAATACAGCCGTTTAAGTTTTCATTCACCCTCTGTAAAGTTCATGAAACATAATAAGTAAATACACAACTTGGACCGGCATATTTTCAAACACTGCACAGTAATTAAAAATACACCCTGTATTTGCGGGGCCTATCGCTGTGTAGCTAGTCCTTGTAAAGCGTCGCTTTCATAACCCGCGGAAAATATTCTAGATTCTTCGCCAGTTCTCCCATCTCATGCATGTTCATGCCCAAGTTGCCTTTGATTGTTTGTGTCCACCTCGTCTTGGTCGATCTCAGCTTCTTCTTCAAACAAACACCATGTCTTCCATTGCTGTTCTTTCCCCGTCACCCTGGATATATTCCAAATTCAGTTCTCATTTTTTTTTTTTTTGGACTGGCGCCCACATCGCTCCAAAGTTGCATCCCTATAGTCTCACTACAAATAAAGATATATGAGAAGACATAACTGTGCCTTCAATGTAATTATATTTCAAATGTAAGATATTGACGCCCTCTTGAAACTGCTTATATTTATTGATAAGCTACGTTGACTAATAATGATATGCTGTAGCGACTAATGTTCACAGCTGTATTGACGGATGCTGATAATCTGCGGTGAATAATGGTGAATGACTGTAGAGACGGGTTAATGTACCGCTCACTTTGAGAATCATTGTTCTCAACTAGTATTAGCCGAGACATAACAGTAACGCGACATGTATTTTCCCCCATTTCTCTCTGCTAGATAGTGCGCAACGATCCTGCTAGGACGCGGCTGATTTAAGAGGATGCACGCCCACAATGATGCCTTTGCCTGCGATTACAACATAGATAGGAAGGCTCCACGGAAAAATAAACACATAACAATGGAGCATATCTAGTCTTCACGCTACGGCAGGAGAGATTTAACACCCTAGAAGTCGCTGAAGCATGTGTGATGCCTGACATATAGAAACGCTTTCTGTCCTAGACAGCAGTGACATATAGAAACTCATTCTGTCCTAGACGGCAGTGAGGCGACAGCAACAGCTGTCTGGGTCAGGGGTTTGTAAATAACTGTCGGGGCGGAAGATGTTACAGTGAAACATATACAGACGGGAATCCATGTGAACACAACATGTGACAAGGGAGCTCCACGAAAGAAAATACAGATACGAGGGAACGTTTCTGCCAAAGTCTTTATCAACGGACAAAAAAGGATACTTAGTTGGAAAAACTTGAGTACTAAAATCCATTGGGTCCTTTAATATTACAGTTTTTCTAGTCAAGTATCCTCGTAAAAGAAAGGACTCTTTATCGCGCATGGGGAAGTATTTTTCAGCTGATTGTCGATTTTTTGGCAAGATTGCGCTCAGTAGTTGGCCATTGCTTTCTGGGCGACCGACTCACATACCCCGTAAGTTACCAACGCGAAGGGAACCGCTACCGATTCTTGCGCAACGTCACGTTACTCACGAGAGTATACGGGATTACGGAGAAAGTCGTGTAATACCTAGACCAGGGAGACCGGCGCAGTGATGATAATCTAACTAAATAAGCAATGAGAGTAAACCAATGCCTTAGTCTTAACGGTAAGAAAACAGAAGTCACGGCAATCATGCAACAACAAAGACAAGAAGTCCTTTAGAGTGCAGCTTGACAATAAATGGAACTACTCTGAAGCAGATTAACGAGATAAAATATCCAGGCACTGTTGTAACAGCAAACCGAAAATGTTTGAGGTGTGATCTAGAATAACTCAAGTCAAAGGAGCGTTCCACAAAGTGGATAATATTCTTTGCAGCATATCTCTGTCAGTGAAGATGAGAAACTAGAATTATTATGGGTTATTTTAAGCCAATTTTATTCTAAGGAAGGTAGTCGTAGGCAATGAACAGAATAGTGAGACATTTCTTGGAGAGTTTCAAGATTCTATTTAATATAATCATGCTCAACACATCTTCAGCAGATAAAAAGAGTAATGAAAACGTCTGGAGAAAAAGAAACAACTCGGGAGGAGAACTGATTACTTGTATCAAAGAGAGCCAATTTATTTATTCCCTTTAGACAAATCACCACAAGGATAAACTGGGGGAGCGTGACAATATTTGTAAAGAGGAGGGAAAAACTGAGAGAGAATATGCCAGACAGCTTGTCGTCGAGGCATAGAGAAACATCTGCCTCGTCAATGACTGGCAACACAGATGACAGAAGGCTGTGGAGACACATTTCGACTAACGCCAGACGACATGGTCTATAACAAGACAGTTCATTTACTGCGCTAAACCTTTATCCAGATCATGAATACTTTACGGTGGCAACCACCAGGGGCAGAAAGATTCCACGGGAGTTACAACAGCGGTCTCAGATATCAAGGGACCTGGGACCAAAGTCCAAGCATGAAGACTCTTACTGTAATCTTCCCGGCATACGTCAGATATGGGGCAATGGTACCATGAAGCTGTAATAATAAACAGGTTCAAATCGTATTGCTTTCATTTTTATTACATCTGGTAAATTCAAATCTCTGACTTTCGGCAGGTGAGAATTCATGTGTCTTAGTATGAGAGATGGGCATTCCAATACCTCAACAATCATTTTTGTGTGTTGTAAAGTAAGTTGCATGTCCTTACGGAACGTTACAATCAACCCGGGCATTTACTGCCTGTTTGTGATATACTCGGCCATGTGAGTTCAGTAGTTCAACCATCACACACAACACGAGATATTACGCTTTTGTTCGCGTGTTATCGGGGCTACAAAGCAAGCAAAGAACAGAAATCTTGTAAACTACATGTTGCAAAAGGCGACCAAGGAAGGTTGGCGTGAGATGGCTGCCTCTCCTGTTGTAACCCTTAGCGGCAAAGACCAAACCACCATGAACGATTATATACAGGGCTTGGTGTGAGTTGGTTGGGAGCTGATGCTCCATCGGGAGATGAAAGGCGGAATAAGATATTAAAGTTTTAATCCAGATACTCTATCGGTACAGGAAACTGAACATTCTCAGATTTCAAAAGCGTCAGGTTTTATGATGGTTTTAAGCTATCAGATACGGAAAGAAAGAAAAAAGCAAAGACACTAATTAAGACACTAACAAAGACAACCTGAAAGTATGTATATGTCTTTAAAGAGATTGCTATAAAACAGTCATGTAAAGCCGACTATACTGTTACACAAACAAAGAACCCGATCAACCACCTGCTAGGATTAAAAGTTGGCAGTAAAACCTACACTGTATATTAATAACACATGTACGGTTACGTCGAATTGCCAATAATTCATTGCCGATCCGAACTTGTGTCACTTCGTGCATGTTAATCGACTTCTTGTTTCTACCTCTGTATGTTGATTTTCGTTTTATTGTGGACTGAAGAGTCACTAAAATTCGATGTTGCGACGGGACGATCGATCGCTGAACACTGAAATCATGCAACAATCGGCGGAGTCAAGCACCAGCTGATTAGGATTGACTGCTATTATTAAATACAGTTAACTGACAGACTATATTCCGGCTGTAAATATTATCAGACACATGGATAAAAAGAAAAACACTGTACATTCAGACTGCATAGCTCTTCTGTAATATTTTCGGTATTAAGTAATGAGCGTCGTCGTCTATCTACCAGCATGAGTCGTGCTAAAATGCATCATCTACTTCTACCAGCATGCCATGAGTCGTTCGAAACTTTACCAAATACCTCTACCAGCATGTCATGAGTCGTTCTAAACTTTACCATCTACCTCTACCAGCATGTCAAGCACGTGCTAAACTTTACCATCTACCTCTACCAGTATGTCATGAGTCGTTCTAAACTTTACCATCTACGTTTACCAGCATGTCATGAGTCGTGCTAAACTTTACCATCTACCTCTCCAGCATGCCGTGAGTCGTGCTAAACTTTACCATCTACCTCTACCAGCATGTCATGAGTCGTGCTAAACTTTACCATCTACCTCTACCAGCATGTCATGAGTCATGCTAAACTTTACCATCTACCTCTACCAGCATGTCATGAGTCGTGCTAAACTTTACCATCTACCTCTACCAGCATGTCATGAGTCGTGCTAAACTTTACCATCTACCTCTACCAGCATGCCATGAGTCGTGCTAAACTTTACCATCTACCTCTACCAGCATGTCAAGCACGTGCTAAACTTTACCATCTACCTCTACCAGCATGCCATGAGTCGTGCTAAACTTTACCATCTACCTCTACCAGCATGCCATGAGTCGTGCTAAACTTTACCATCTACCTCTACCAGCATGTCATGAGTCGTTCTAAACTTTACCATCTACCTCTACCAGCATGTCATGCGTCGTGCTAAACTTTACCATCTACCTCTACCAGCATGTCATGAGTCGTGCTAAACTGCATCATCTACCTCTACCAGCATGCCATGAGTCGTGCTAAACTTTACCATCTACCTCTACCAGCATGTCATGAGTCGTTCTAAACTGTTCCATATAACGAGCATGTCATTAGTGGCTCGAATCTTTACCATCTACTCCTACCAGCTTGTAATGATATGCGTTGTATTTTTTTTTAAAGTCGCTTAAAAGTCGACAGGGTCGACGTCATTGCACCGGGTTTTTATTCCATATGGCTCAGTCTCTTTCTGCAGCGTAGAAAGCATCGCACAAAGCACGAACTCCGTAGCTCCAGCGACGACCCTCATGAGTCTCCCAAAAAAGTGATATGAGTTGTATTGAAACCTGCTACATTGCAACGAGAATATTTTTCTTGTTCCACGTGACCACCTGTACACCTGATATCGTGTACATACCCGTTAGGTTTCTCTGATCCTAACGCAGACACTGTGCACGCGCACGAGAGAGAGAGAGAGAGAGAGAGAGAGAGAGAGAGAGAGAGAGAGAGAGAGAGAGAGAGAGAGAGAGAGAGTAACCAATGCTGTACTTTTCTTTATCTCTTCTTCCTTTGCTGCTTTATACACTTGCGTTTGGTATGCAACTAGCCTTTAAAGCTATACGCACACATTTCGTGGTCCATTTATTCAGGTTTGTGCTGTAAAATGACTATATATCTATATGAAAAAGACACGCTGACTCAAAATAACAACTATCGTTGCTGTCAGAAAATTATATCACAAATAAATAAAACGCACCACTTTATGTCAACAATGCAATAAACAACCGTGCCACTAATATATGGGCAAGTCAAATAACACTTATATTTATGGGAAACATGGCTATTACAGCACAATGCGGCATCATTTAGCTTCTGCTGTAGTTTCTAACAACCCTACATGATCGACACGAGAATCAATACGAGCATGCACCCACCCGCTGGCTTGCTACAAGCCTTCAGCCCAACATATGGTTTACAATAACACTAGAAACTATCATCTAAGACTGACAATGGCAATCAAGTAAATCTGAAAAAGCAGACATGCCACACACAAAAACACCAAAAGGCACTTTCAGGTCAAACAGGAAGAGAACATTCTCACAGAAGGTTGACATCGTCGCAAACTGGATAACAATTCTACATCTGCTGGCTTTCACAATGGCGGTAAAACTCACATGGGGGAGTGGAAAGCAACACAATAAATGTATATGTATCATATACACTCTTGATACAATCGCTCACTAATATCAGTTACTGATCATCTGCGGCTCTGCAAACAGAAATTAACTTTCTGTCCTACGCAGTCGTTACTGTATAAGCAACATAACGCGAGTCACATTGTAATGTCTCATTATATATTTATTATATATAGCAGTCCTTAGAATCTGGTACTAGAGCGCCCTGTGTCGGTTCTGCACTTATGGAAGCCGCCTTGGATGGCAGGGAATGCCCATGGTCTGCATCTACCGTCCCTTGCATGCATGCATGCGGCTGTTCTTGACGAGCCTGGCAGTATGTCGCCGGAAGTAGATGGAAGCACTTAGATGACGTCAATATTTTGAAACTGTGGAACGTCCACCGAAACACTCGAGAATAGCCTGGTCAACAAATATCCGAAGTCGGATGTGCCGGTCGAAAGACGCAAATATCGCAGCTCTGCTGTAAACTGGCGCAACGCGATTTCATTCAAAACAGAAACAAAATGGACGAATGAAGAAACAGAAGTGGTTCTTACACGACATGAGACAGTAGTGCGCAGACGACAGTGATGACTCTGAATAGCCAGAGGTAAGGAGTGGGTGGCCCAGCGGTTACGACACCTGGCTCTCGATCAACAGACCCGGGTTAAAACTGTTGGTAAGGAAAACTAGTCCACTGCTAAAATTGCTCTGATTTTCTTTAGAACTTCGACAGGAACTAAATATGAAAAGTTTCGACCAAACATTTTTTTAAAAGTTATTTGCATGTCCTTTACATGACGTCGCAATTAATCCCAGCATTTTTAGCTGTTTGTGATTTAACCGGAAATTTGTACACTCTGTGGTTTGCCACTGCTTTCTTAACGGCCGACGCTCATACCTTCGAAATCAACGCAAAGTGACCTGCTTCCGAATCGACTGCGGCTGAGATCGAACCCTCGACTCGGTATGCCTAGGAAGTGAGAAAAGCCTTCGCTGCCCATACGCCACAGCGCCAAAAATGTTAGTCAATAGATATGTGGCCCACATTTAAATAGCACCCGAACACTTACAAAACACAACATGTCCCCACGACATATTCATGAAAAGTGAAATAAACACATCAGTCTGTAGGCTGCGTGACAACTGCTCTAGCTTAACCAACATGCAATACTCCTATCTAAATCCCTCCCGGAAACACTGATGGTCGTACAAATCCCGCGGCCATAGTTTCTAGTCAGCCGGAGCACAAACATTCAGCCAACAAGTCTATTATTTCACACTTTCTCTACATTCTTCTTCTGTCCGTTATTCCTCAATGCAGCATAGGCCCTCAACCAACTCACGCCAAGCCACTGTTACTTGTGTTGTTTCCTGCAGTTCGCTCCACGTCCTCCACGTGTTATTCATCTCTGACTCGATCTCACTTCTCCGTATGTTTTTAAAGATACCTCTGTTTCGTGTACCCTGTGGGTTCTAGAGAAATGACTTTCTAGTTATACTATTATTAGGTGTTCTCACCGAGTGCCCTATCCAGCACCAGTCTTTTCCTCACCTCTTGATTCACGGTCCCATTTTTACTAGCTCCCGCTAGAGACGCCAATGCACACCCCCTTATTATTCATCTATGTCACCAATTCTATTGTCCACTTTTATATAGGTCTCTCTCTCTCTCTCTCTCTCTCTCTCTCTCTCTCTCTCTCTCTCTCTCTCTCATGAATGCAGAGGAGGGAATACCGCATACCGCGATCGAAACACAGCTGCGGGTGATTTTTAACCAGACCACCATGCGCTGATTTACCATACAAAGGTATGAGTGCGTGGTTCAGAAAGTACTGGCAAACTACTGAACGTAAACTTGCCAAAAATCACGAACAGCAAAAAAAAAAAAAACATGCTGGGGTTTACTGCGACATCCTGTAAAGGATATGAAACTAACTCTTCTGTTTGGTTTGCCCTGTGGATTCCAGAGAAAGGACTTGCTAGATTTACTATTGTCAGCTTTTCTCACTGAGTGTCCTATTAGGCACCAGCGACTTGTCTCTGCCTCTTGATTGGCTGGAATCCGTTTGGTTCTCTCGCTAAGCTCCGCACTAGTGATTATGTGTAGACTTGTTAGACGTCCGGCAAAAAGAAGACATGTCCTCCTTTTTAGCCTAATATTCTCCGTTCGGCAGGCAAAGCTAAAAACCTTTAAAATGTCCGACTTTTCTTATATTTTATGTTATAATTTTTTATGTATTGTTGTTACAACTTACAATGTATCTACACTATACCGTATGGGAGTCTTCTGCGAAAAGTTCGCTCCTCCGAGAAATATGTGGTGTAATTAATAAAGATTATAAGGTAGTTTAGTTTTAGTCGATGGATCAACATCACGGCACACGGGTGCAACCCATAAGTGCTCCGTTATCCTCCTAACTCAAACCTGAGTCTGGAGAAACTCAGCTCAGTGCACGTACTCCGTAGCATCGGCGGGGATCCTGAAATACTTTGGGTAGATTTTAAACTTGAAATTTTGCCCGGGCAGCGCCGTTAGGCTACTCTTTGTTCGATTTCCAACTGCCAAGGGATTTTTTACGGGCGTCCGATCTCATTACCCAGAGTCCAGGGGAAATTTTATTACTAGAAGTCCACGTGAAAAAGATCCCGGTCATCACCGGGGCTTGAACCAGGGACCTCCAGCACTCTAGGCGGACACCATACCTCGAGACCACGCATCCCCCAGATTATAAGTATAAAGTATTACCTTTATATTAAGATTATAAGGTAATACTTTACAATCGGCTGTTTAAATAATGTTTTTTAGCATTTTGAAAAAGGCCTCCATTGAATTTATATATTTTTTTTTTTTAGCATGATTGTTTCTTGGTAGCTTCACTAAGAGTAAGATACACAAATCGGCAGCTATTGTAATAAAATTGTACTGATTGTGGGTTTAATCTGGGACGAATCAAATGAAACATTCAGTGTCCTCCTTTGTCCTCTTTTTTGTCTTATTATGTCCTCCTTTTGGTGCCCACGTGTTTGGCAACCCTAACAATGAGGTAACATGTTAGCCCTTGACTGCGAATGGCATCAGTGAATGAATGTTTGCAGTTTGTGCAACAGTTCTAGCCCTTCTCCGTGTTTCTGATCTAGACAGAAGTACAGATTTATCGTTAGAGTTAATTATTCCCTGGAGCACTTTGAATACACTACCAGCAAGTCACATGACACGGCCAGCATTTCTGATTACAAATGCAGGAAGCATCTCATGTACCTAGTGATAAGAATGTTATGTTACCACTATAAAGTATTTGCTCACATTCTCATCAACTAGCGTCTGTTAGATTGTCTTCTTGGTTAATTCTCGTACTTACGTGACACTTCATTGTTTTATGCATAAAACGTGGTGAGCATGAAAATACGTTCACCACACGTACAATAGAAGTTATCGTCCGCGGTGGTGAAGTGGTTAGTGCGCTTGTTTACCAATACATTAGGCGAGTAGTGGCAGAGGTTTATTTCACCAGTGTGGATGAGATCCGAACCAAACCAAGATCTCACACAACACCCTCAATATGTCGTATTGGTGATAAGCAGGTACTTTAGTTGACATGTTTTTACCTTTTGTTTTCTTCTTTGCATGTCTTTTCCGGGACGTTTGTGATCAACCTGGGGTTGATTTTCTAGGCAACTCTACGTTTAGTAGTTTGCCATTGCTTTCTGAACGAGAATTCAACGCTGAAGCCCAACTGATAGCTGTAGGAGTTGAATCCCCTAATCACCATCAGCGAACCTGAATTTAAAGAGCGAACGCTCTTATCCTTCCTATATTGTTATATCCTGCTGCAGCCGCTGCTTTTTCTCTCTATTCCTTATCCTTCCTATCACGTAGCCTGTCATGTTTTTAATAGTACATGTGAAACAGGACACCGGCCGGTTTAGTGTGCTACTGATATTTATCACCAGTTCGGTAACATGCCTGTATTGTCTCATGCTTGTTAGTATTACCGGATTACTAGTATTGCCATAAATACCAGCATTGTCGTATTATTAGTAATGCCATATTATCAGTACTGCTTTTTTTTCGCATATCCTTTACAGGGCATTGCAGTTAACACCAACATTGTTCAGCTGCTGGGCAAGTTTTACGTTCAGTAGCCTGCCATTGCATTCTGAACGATCGGCTCACATACCCCCGTAAGTAACCAACGCGACGCGATCCGCTGCCGAATCTTGCGCAACTGTGTTTCTTACGAGAGTAAACGAGATTACGACCAGCGTCGTTAATCCCTTCGCCAGGGATACTGGCATCAGAACTACTATAGCATTGTAATTGTAATTACAGTTACGCTCATCCAGCGGAAATTAATGCAGTTGCTGTGTGTGTGCAGCTGTCTTTATTGCAATCAGCAACCATAGAATGTTATCAACAATGAATAATTAGCATTATGGTTCACATTACAAACGTTTGTTACTAGGACTCGTCATACAAAAGGGTAGGAAGAAAATTAAAAAAACTATACACAGGAGAGGAACTGTGTGGTTTTGTTGAAGAAAAGGGACACCACATGCTGTGAATTTGCAGAGAACAAATGTAGACGTTCGATATAAGTAAACAAAAACCTACATCCTTGATTCAACGATTACATAAGGTTTTCGATAGAGTAAGATACGCCGACATGCTAACAATATTTGCAAATTTTCAAAGTAACGAGAAAGACCTTACACTTTGAAAGAATATACGTTGGAAGCAATGTGCTGTCAAACAAAACTTGATATTGAAATACGCCCATGTCAATCACAAAAGTTGTGCTACAAAGATGTGTAATAAGAATATGGCACGTGTGCTGGTGTTGACTGCAACATCCTGTAAGGCAATGGTTCTCAACCTTTTTTGGCCCATGCACCTATTCGATGTAGGCCAATATCAGCCTATTAAAAAAGGTGTGAGACAGGGATGTGTAATGTCTCCAGATATTTTTTCCCTGTACAGTGAGAATATTTTCAGAAATATAGAAGATATGGAAGGAATCAACATTGGGGGACGATACATCAATAACATTAGATATGCAGATGATACAGTCTTGATCGCAGACAATGAACAGGACTTGCAACATTTAGTAGATGCGGTTGTTGTACACAGTGAACAACTAGGGTTAGAAATGAATAGTAAGAAGACACAGATTATGGTTGTCACTGGGAAGAGGGAAATACCACAATGTGATATACGAGTAAATTGGCATATTCTTAAGCAAGTGAATCGATAGTTATCTAGGAACAGTGATAACATCTGATGGGAGATGCCTCGAAGAGATTAGAACAAGAATTGCCATTGCGAAGGTAGCCGTTTGCAAGATGGACAACATACTGACCAATAAAAAGATATCAATTGAAAGGAGAAAAAGAGTGTTGAAGTGCTACATAGAACCTATACTTTTGTATGGATGTGAAGCGTGGACAATGAGCAGCCAAGATGAAAACCATCTGATGGCTGTGAAAATGTGGTTTCTGAGGGAAATGCAAAGAATACCATGGACAGACAGAAAAACCAATGAACAAGTCTTTCAAGAAACAAATAAAGATTGTAAACTGATTAGAGACATTAGACGTAGACAGTCAAAATTTGTTGGACATGTTATGAGAAGAAATGACTTGGAGAACTTGGTGACAACTGGCAAGATCGAAGGGAAGAGACCAAGGGGAAGACCGAGAAGTAAATATCTGGATGGCTTGGCCGCATGGCATGGTCGAGACAGGAACACAGAGCTGATCCGCGACTCTGGTGATCGAGTGAGATGGCAGAACATGACCGCCCACGCTTATCGGCATGGCACATGATGGATGGATGGACCCCTTCACCACATGTTCAGAAATTCCCCACCGGTTGAGAACCACTGCTGTAAGGGATATGCAACTCAAAACAAAAGTATACCTGGGAGCCAGTCAAAACATCTTCGCTTTGAAGTGATTTAGAACACTAATACCTGGCCGGCAGACAAGCCATCTAACCATTTACTACTTCGGACCAATATTTCCCTTTGTGGTGTGTGTGTGTGTGTGTGTGTGTGTGGGGGGGGGGGTATATTAACTCCAACAATATAAGATATGCAGATGATACAGTATTGACTGCAGGCGATGAAAGAGATTTTCAAAATGTAAAGGAGGCTGTTATTGTAAACAGTGGGCAACTAGAGTTTTAATTAAATAGAAAACGGAACTTATGGCCATCTCCAAGAACGAAGAAATACGCAATGCAACATCAACGTGGAAGCTTGGAACAGCAATCCAAGTGGAGATCAGAACAGTAATCGCCATGACAAAAGTAACCTTCTTCAATATGGAAGACATACCAAAAAATAGTGTCGCTTGCAGTGACTACATAAAGCCAAAGTTGCCGTGCTCATGTGACACGTGAACAATAAGCAGACGAGATGTGGAGTATCTGAAGGTAGAGCAAATGTGGTTTTTATGAAATGTAAAAGAAAAATACCATAGAAGGATACAAAAACACGTGAGACAAGCATTCCAAGAAACAAATAAGAACCGTAAATTAATTAGAGAAATTAGACGTTGATAGTCAGAATTTCATTTATGCAGCTTTTCTATGTGTATTTTTATATAATTATATCGGTTGAATAGGCACTAGCAAGTGAGTTGTGCTTGAAAAGAAAAAAAAAAAGATTCAATGCGGATCATGAGATGTTTTTCACCTTCTAATAATCTTATGTGGATTTTGAGGAATAAATCCTGCGAATGTCCATGACTTTTATTTATATTAAGCAATTTTATTTAGAAAAAATAAGTCGAGCAAATCGTGGACAGAGAAGAAAACACAATATGAGCTATTGACAGCTGCAGGCATCACCAGATCGTTCGTCAGAACAATTAAGTACATGAAACACATTGGCACCTTGCCGTCTTGACAGACGATAGTTTGTGCTTTAAAAAGGCATAATAACTTTTAACTATGGCGGTAGCGAGTGTGACTGATAAGGCCAATTTGCGCTGTAAATGTCCGTTCACAGTGGGTGCATGTGAACACGTGGTCATTTCCACCATCATGCACCATCTTACGTCTCAAACGCTTGGTGTGTGACTTTTCTGCAATAATTTTCTCCTTTGACTTTATTCCATTTCTGATATTTGCCCTCCATGCAACACGTTCAGCGGCGACTTGCTCCCAATGTGCATT
Source organism: Cepaea hortensis (assembly GCA_963921405.1). Lineage (NCBI taxonomy): Eukaryota > Metazoa > Mollusca > Gastropoda > Stylommatophora > Helicidae > Cepaea > Cepaea hortensis. Next base: position 72,534,479 of record OY992878.1, read on the forward strand.
ATCAATGCCTGTATCAATCATGTCCCGCTTACACACATCTTTGTATCGTAGTAGAGGCCGACCCTGAGATCTCTTACCCATCTGTAATTCACCAAAAAAGATATCCTTTGGTATTCTACCATCATCCATCCGCCTAAGATGTCCTATCCATCTAAGTCTACGAAGACTGAGCATGGAATAAACTGTCACACAACCTGATCTTTCCAATACTTCAGTATTTGTGATTTTGTCTTGCCCACTCCTGATAACCTCTATTGGAATCCCATCCTTACCTGGAGCCTTGCCAGATGCAAGTTCATTTATAGCACACTTAACTTCTGTTATGGTGGGAAGTGTGTCCAGGTGGTCAAGAGTTGGTAGAGCCTCTATGGCGTTGAGGGCATTATCCGCTAGTTTGGTCTCACTTGAGTAAAGCTCCAAATAGTGCTCTACCCATCTGTCCATCTGCTGTTTCTTATCAGTGATGACTTCTCCAGTCAAGGTTTTCAATGGTGCACTTCTTTTGATCACTGGACCACAGGCTTTCTTTATTCCTTCATACATGCTTCTTATGTCTCCCTTATCACTTGCAATTTGAATGGACTCACATAACTTGATCCAATAATCATTTGCACACTGCCTGGCAGCCTTTTGCACATCCTTCCTAGCTTGCCTTAGCTCACTCAGAGTGTTACGCGTTGGTCTTTCCTTGTTTCTTAAGAGAGCTTTCTTCTTCTTATCAATCAAGGGCTGCAGAGTCTCGCTGTTGGCCGCAAACCAGTCCTGCCTCTTATGATCCACAGTGCCGTAAACCTTTACGGCAGTTTTACAAAGAGTTTCCTTAAGTTTATTCCATTTATCATTTACTGTACAATTTTCTGGTGTATCAGCGAAAGCGTCTTCAAGTTGCTGTTGAAACTGAAAGCACTTTTCAGGATCATGAGTGTTAATAATATTAATCCTGGGGCTAGATTTGTGTTTAGCTGTGTAGATTCTCTTTGGTCTCAGTCTAACCCTCGCAACAACCAAAGAATGATCCGTATCACAGTCAGCACTGTGGTAACTACGAGTCAATGATATATGGTTCAGATGTTGTCTCCGTGTGATGATGAAGTCCAGCTGGTGCCAATGGCCGGATCTTGGATGTTTCCATGTGACCTTATGCATCTCTTTTGTTTTAAAAAAAGAGTTTGTAATACATAGGTCATTACTGGTGCAATGCTCCAGCAGCTTTTGCCCATTTTCATTCATGCGACCGATGTTGTATTTTCCAAGGCACACTGGCCATGAACTCGAGTCCTTGCCCACACGAGCATTGAAATCACCGAGCATATAAATGTAGTCGGATTTTGGAACTGCCTTGATCACAGAGTCTAACTCCTCATAGAACAAATCCTTCACATCATCAGAGGAATCGAGTGTCGGTGCATATGCAGTAATAATGGTGGCAAACCCACAAGAGGTTGCCAAGCGCAGGGATAATAGTCTTTCATTTCCTCCTGCTGGAATTTCAATCATTCCCAGTAGCGAATTCTTCACTGCAAGGCCCACACCGTGTTGCCTTTTTTCTGCCTGCCCTTTACCCTTCCAGAAAAAGGTGTAGTTGTTTTCCCTGAGTGACCCTTCCTCAGCGAGGCGAGTCTCCTGCAGGCCAGCAATATCAATGTTAAGACGATTGAGTTCGGCATCAATCACAGCCGTTTTTCTCACATCGTCAATATTGGTCAAGTCAGTGGAAAATCCTGGACACATGGTTCTCACGTTCCAGGTTGCAAGCCGTAGCTTGAGGTTTCTATTTATATTTTTGTTTGTACCTGGTGCATTGGTTTTACAGCCTGCGATTCAGATTTTGTCCTAGCCCCAAGCACCCATTGAAGCAGGCAGGCTGTGGCGGATCAGCACCCAATTGGCTGGGGGCTGCCCAGCTTGAGGCGGGCGGTAGCTGATCAGTGACACCTATAGGTGTCTCCCACCGTCAGAGGCAACGCGTGGCGCCCCATGTCTACGCCAACTGACAAGGACTTATAACCCGTAACAGTTGCCTCTCGCTTTGATTCCGAGACCAGTTAAGACCAGGGATGGAGTTATTGCCTCTCCATAGCACAAAGCCTGGGCTAAAATATAGAGATCATGTGTTGCCCATGCAGCATGATCCCTCTCTCGGCCTGCCTAGTTCACTCCAGAGGAAAGGTAACACCCCTACATCTGGAACAAGACAAGCTGCAGAAGCTGCCGGATCAGCAAAGCAATGCTCTAACTGTCCGCCTGTCGGAGCTTCGATCCTAGACCAGTCGCCAACCAAGGCTTAGGGCCTGGTCTGCCCTGCCATGACAATTTTGTCTTTAGCTTGCATTTCCTCGCACCAGGGTAAGGCTTGTACCCTCCCAATTGCGCTCTTCCGCCCGAAGCCGTTGGCACAATGTGGGGTGTCGGGTTTGGTAAGCGCCGCCCAACGTTCGGCGCTAACAGAAACCAGGTAGTACCGTCTACTGTTATACGGTAGCTCAGTCATATCTGACTAAGACCTGACTGCTAGTACATGAAACACCGTATGATATATAGGGTATTTGTAAAGTCTTACTACACTTTGTATGTAGAACGGCTGTTTGTTAGAGAGAATGTTTTCCGTCTTGCAAACGGAAAACATTCTCTCCAAGAAACAGCTGGTCTTCATACAAAGTGTAGTGAGACTTTACAAACACCCTGTATTTGGTAATAAAGAAAGCTTACCCACACGCAAAAACAAAAAAACATCAGTCAAGTACACGAGAAATAGTAGGACTACGCTTGCATTTAAAGCGAGCGAACGCAAAAAAAAAAATTTTTAAAAGACAACAACAGCAACCAACTATAAGGTATATAGAGCTTGTATCATCATCATTATACGCCATATCGATAAGCGTGGGCGGTCATGTTTCGCCATCTTACACGATCACCAGAGTCGTGGATCATCTGTCTTCTTGTCCCGACCATGCCATGTGGCCACGCCATCGATATATTTTCTTCACCTTGTTCTTTTCCCCTCAATCTTTCCACTTGTTATCAAGTTCTCTAGTTTATTTCTTCTCATAACGTGCCAAAAAGAATGCGACTGTCTACGTCTCATTTCTCTAATCAGTTTACGGTTTTCATGTGTTTCTTGTAGAACTTGGTCATTAGTTTTTCTGTCTGTCCATAGTATTCTTTGCATTTTCTTCAGAAACGACATTTCCACCGCCATTAAATGTTTTTCAGCTTGTCTTCTCATTGTCCAAGTTTCACATTTATACAAATCTACAGGTTCTATGCAGCGCTTCAACACTTTTTCTCGTTGCAACTGATATATATTTATTAGTCTATATTTTCCATTTTGCAAAAGGCTGTCTTTGGCATACCCCCTCCCCCAAATCAGATGTTAAGACAGTTCAGAGAAAGAACTTGTATACGTTGTATCAAACAATATCTCTATTATATTTATTATTATTTCTGTTACCTTACACTTTGTTATTATTTCTGTTACCTTACACTATCATAAGAATTGAAGAACTTCCGGTCGCCAACATGGCGATTAGGCGCTGAACCGTTAAGGCCTGTGGCGTGTTTGTGCTTGCAGCTACGGTTTACAATCGCATTTTCCTCATGTTGGACTGGTAGTACATGGTGCCGTCGCCCTGATAATGAGTGAGTGCGAGGGCGACACTGTGAGCTGTGGAATTCATGGGGAATGCTTTTACAGCTGTCCTGTACAGTGACCTGCATGTTCGGAACAATGGCTACCGGTTGTTGCTGAATTGACTGAGTGCATTTTTCAGGAGACTCCCTGGAGTCGGCGCTGAAGCTGCGGAGTTCGTGCTTTATGCGACACTTTCGCGGGTCGCCCTGCGGTAAAAGACCGAGCCATGTGAGAAAACCCGGGTCAATGAGGTCTTTCTGGTGACTGCCGAGTCCATCGACGATGAACTGCGGTTTTCGTGGATTAATTTTGTGTTGGCATTCTGGCGGCGGCATTATGCACAGTGTACCTGTGCGGGCTGTTGGATTGCCGAGTCTCCTGCCTATTCCACTTTTCACACTGGACAGTGGGGAACATTGTGTGTGTGATATTCACTGGCATGGGACCGGAGCATAATGGGGACGACCCGTTGCCGTGAAGTTCGAACCTCGACTAACTAACTAACTAAGAAATGAAGACCGCGTTGATGTATTTTCTCTTTAATCGCATATCATGCACTTTTTTCTCTATAACTGGGTTCATTTTTTACCAATGGATGAGTCCTTCTAAGGACTACATCTACTCAAAACAGACGAGCAAGTAGCCGTCACTGACAGATGGAAAAGCAAGAAGAGACAAACACAAAGGGAACCGCGCGGGCCAACCTCCACCCCAGGTGACGTCACAGGCATGAAATATACTGCACAGAAAAGTCAACAATTTGACACAGAAGAAAAAAAAAACTAAGATTGCGCTATGGACCATCACAATTATAACGAAGGCTGAAAAAGCAGGTTGAACGAGGTGGAATTTTGTTTCTTTTTTCCCCCTACATATCGATGTTCAGCTTGTGAAAATGCTATACAGTTCTTATACAGCTACAAACAAACAATGCTCAACGTTGTCGCGATAATTCTCTTGGCACAGTTCAGGGAGGACGCACACTGATTGTTTTGCCCCCTGCCATAGAAAAATTGGCGTGTTACAGAAAATTACAGCTGGTAGAATTGTTTTGTTGAATGAACATGTTTTCCTAATCTCGTTTAGCCGTAACTAGCAGTCGCAATAGCAGCCTGTTCGTTATGAAGTTATGGAGTGCGGATGAAAGAAGAATAACCTCTCGATGGCCGACCAATGTCTGACCTATAGCAAGCATTGTGTTAGGAATGGTTATTTATTTCCTCAAATAGGAGACATAGTACAGCTGCGTTAAGTACATCTATAATAACAACATATAGTAGAGCTGTGTTTGTTTAGTCATCTAGCCTACCAACATATAGTAGAGCTGTGTACAGTACATCTAGCCTGCAAACATATGGTGGAGTTGTGTTTAGTACATCTAGCCATCCAACATATAGTAGAGTTGTGTTTAGTACATCTAGCCTACCAACATTTAGTAGAGCTGTGTACAGTACATCTAGCCTACCAACATATAGTAGAGTTGTGTTTAGTACATCTAGCCTAACAACATATAGTAGAGTTGTATTTAGTACATCTAGCCTACCAACATTTAGTAGAGCTGTGTACAGTACATCTAGCCTACCAACATATAGTAGAGCTGTGTTTAGTACATCTAGCCTACCAACATATGGTGGAGTTGTGTTTAGTACATCTAGCCAACCAACATATAGCAGAGTTGTGTTTAGTACATCTAGCCTACCAACATTTAGTAGATTTGTGTTTAGTACATCTAGCCTAACAACATATAGTAGAGTTGTGTTTAGTACATCTAGCCTACCAACATATAGTAGAGCTGTGTTTAGTACATCTAGCCTAACAACATATAGTAGAGTTGTGTTTAGTACATCTAGCCTAACAACATATAGTAGAGTTGTGTTTAGTACATCTAGCCTACCAACATATAGTAGAGTTGTGTTTAGTACATCTAGCCTACCAAAATATAGTAGAGTTGTTTTTAGTACATCTAGCTTAACAACATATAGTAGAGTTGTGTTTAGTACATCTAGCCTACCAACATATAGTAGAGTTGTGTTTAGTACATCTAGCCTAACAACATATAGTAGAGTTGTGTTTAGTACATCTAGCCTAACAACATATAGTAGAGTTGTGTTTAGTACATCTAGCCTAACAACATATAGTAGAGTTGTGTTTAGTACATCTAGCCTACCAACATATAGTACAGCTGTGTTTAGTACATCTAGCCTACCAACATATAGTAGAGCTGTGTTTAGTACATCTAGCCTAACAAAATATAGTAGAGTTGTGTTTAGGATGCTAGCGTACCAACATTTAGTTGAGTTATGTTTAGCTCGATAGCCTACCAACATATAGTAGAGTTGTGTTTAGTATGCTAGCGTACCAACATTTAGTTGAGTTATGTTTAGCTCGATAGCCTACCAACATATAGCAGAGTTGTGTTTAGTATATCTAGCCTACCAACATATAGCAGAGTTGCGTTTAGTACATCTAACCTACCAATATATAGCAGAGTTGCGTTTAGTTCATCTAACCTACCAACATATAGCAGAGTTGTGTTTAGTACATCTAGCCTACCAACATATAGTAGAGTTGTGTTTAGTACATCTAACCTACCAACATATAGCAGAGTTGTGTTTAATACATCTAACCTACCAACATATAGTAGAGTTGCGTTTAGTACATCTAACCTACCAACATATAGCAGAGTTATGTTTAGTACATCTAGCCAACCAACATATAGCAGAGTTGTGTTTAGTACATCTAGCCTACCAACATATAGTAGAGTTGTGTTTAGTACATCTAGCCTACCAACATATAGCAGAGTTGTGTTTAGTACATCTAACCTACCAACATATAGCAGAGTTGTGTTTAGTATGCTAGCGTACCAACATTTAGCTGAGTTATGTTTAGCTCGATAGCCTACCAACATATAGTAGAGTTTAGTATGCTAGAGTTGTGTTTAGTATGCTAGCGTACGAACACGAGTATGCTTCTCGACAGTGTTAGGTTTCCCCCCTATCAGTGTAGCTCTAAGGTCGGTACAGAGGGGACGAAAAATTCGCTGACAAAAGTCATACAAGTGAGCGAATCTGAAAAGATGTGACCTCGAGACAGCAAAGCAGAAAACATTACTATAAACAAACCGCAGGTACATCATGATTCTTAACCAGCTGAAAAATTCTACAGGGCACAAGTAGAAAGAAATCAACATAAAAGATTCAGCAATAATAGGTCAATAGAATGGCAGTTCGGCGTGGCCTAAACATATTTTTGCCAGAAGTGGACTGGACTTGGGTCCACAGATGTAATACTGTCTTTGGTTTGTTAATAGGTCGTCTGGGAAAACTGAGTTTTAACGCGTAAGTCTAATTAGCATTCAGGTCGTTTGAGCCCTAAACAGGGCTTGTACCTTTCGCAGTGAGGTTGGTGTACAGACTGGTCCCCCGACCCAGTGGAGTATCTTCTCCTCGGGGACTGTTGCATATCTCCTTCCCCTCCCCAAGCTCAAAGACCAGCGAGGTATGTAAGACTGGTACTGAAACTTCACACCCGAGGAGAGACATGTTAGACTGTAACTAGGTTGAGAATAGGGCTAGGCTGGTAATGTTTTCTCACATGCTTTAGGTAGTTCACTGTACACAGGATCCAACCCAATTGCCAGGAGATGACCAAGGTCTTTACTGTTTACGACCGAATTGCACACGTGTGGTAATATGGCTAGTATCACATTGGTAGACTGCTCCCTCTTAATTTCCGGTTTACTGATGCTCAGGTAGTGGGTTTAACAACCTATACCGGTCAGTTGGACTAAAATTCTGACTTCTTGTCCTTGACTTGGGGACGTAAATTACAACTACCTCAGAAGACGGAGTGGCTTCGCCTGATGGCGAGGAACACTGATAATAAGGAAAGCTAATGCACACTCAATAATCAGCCCAGTGCACTAGAAGTACTAGCACATGCATGGACTACGCTTGGGTTCAAAGCTAGCAAATGAAAATTTAAAAAAATAAAATTGGCATAATGCTCATTGAAATCTCTTGTATTTGTTTTATTAGGCTAGGTTGATCCCATAGCTAGTCTAGTCGAAACAACATCTTGCAACTGCGTGGGACTGGACCTGAGATGATTGTGTTGGTAAGCCTGTGAATAATCCACTATGCCACCACAGCTCACAAACAAGTACCACGTTAGCATGTTATGACCAGGCACTCAGGATAATGGAGAATGCAAGGGACAACCTCTGAGCTCATCAACGTAATCAGGTGAATCGACTGGCTAGAAGTGACAGGTACTGCTGATAAGTTCATCCCCCCCCCCCCCTTAACCTTCAATGAGTTCCAATCAATGCATATATATATATATATATACTGTATTAATCTTATTTTATGAGGTGGGCGTGACCCATTCGTGAGAGAGGGATGAATTGCATAATGGTGACATTGAAAACTACTGAATATGAGAGATCACTTCAAATTCTCTCCACAACCTGGCACTGAGTCAAAGAAAACGGATCACTTGGCTAAATCATGTCTTTATCTGTTTGTTGTCTGGAGCCATTGGCGACTTGCTGACCCAACTGTCGACATCATGCTCCCTATTGGCTGATTTAATCTATCTCGGGGACAATTTCATATTGCTGGCATAAAATGAAACCAACAAAAGTATGATTTACTCCAGTGATTCTCAAAGTCAGCAAAAAGGGGGCTGAGTGGTCTCGAGGTATGGTGTCCGCCTCGAGTGCTGGAGGTCCCGGGTTCATCCCCCGGTGAGGACCGAGATTTTTTCACGTGGACTTCTAGTAATAAAATTTCCCCTGGTTTCTGGGTAGTGAGATCGGACACCCGTGTATAGTGTTGGGCACGTAAAAAAATCCTTTGGCAGTTGGAAATCGAAAAAGAGTAGCCTAACGGCGCTGCCCGGGCAAAATTTCTAGTTAAAAATCTACAAAAAGTATTTCAGGATCCTCGCCGGTGCTACGGAGTTCTTGCACTGAGCTGAGTTTCTCCGTACTCAGGCTTGAGTTAGGAGAAGAACGGAGCACTTGGTTACACCCGTGTGCCGTGATGTTGATCCGTCGACTAAACTAAACTAAAGTCAGCAAAAGCCCCGTTTACAGGCCTATGGAGGTATTGTGCATCTGATGTTATCCCCATTATTGTACCGAATAGTTGGCATTACATGGGTGATGTAGTCAATACCACACTGCTAATTGTTTAATCATTTTCCGTTACCAATTTTAGGCTGGGTTTACCTGGCAATAGAGGTCAATGTCAATCACTTCGATGGGGATTTGAACACGGATATACTGAGCCATATGCCCGACAAAACAGTGCAACGTAAGTCATGTTATGACGAAATAAAAACTTGGCATGTACGCTGTGGACGACTATCCTGATACAAGCGATCTGTATTGCTCAGTCATTCTGAAATCCTCCTGGTAGCACCAGAAATTTTATAAATTATGTGCACTTGAATGTTGCTTGCTACTGACACCACTAAGTGAACAAGTGGTCTCTCTCTCTCTCTCTCTCTCTCTCTCTCTCTCTCTCTCTCTCTCTCTCTCTCTCTCTCTCTCTCTCTCTCGTCTAATTACACCTGGGAAAATGTGACAGATATTAAGAGAATAATAGGCCAAACAAATGCTGCAATCCAGCAGATGAAAAGCTTCTTATGTAAATAAATCACTTTAACTGAATGCCAGAAAGATAGTATTGAAATTGTATATAGAACCTGTTTTGCTAAATGGCATACAATCTTGGAATGTAAACGAAGAAATCAGGAACTGCTTTGAAGCAACAGAGGTGCGATTTTCTGAGACGTGTGTAGAGCATACCTTGGACTGCAAGAGTAACAAACAAGGACTGCCTGGAAGAGGCTAATGAAAGTAGAGCATTATACACAGCTATAAGAACGACACAAGCAATGCTCTTTAGTCACACAATGAGGAAAGGCATTAGAGAGCATCGTGGCGACTGGGATGATCAGCGGTAGAAGAGGCCGAGGAGGACCGAGAGAAAGGATGCTTAATGATCTAAGACAATGCCATGAAGAAATATTATCAACGGAACTGACAGAGAACACCAAGGGTCGAGGTGCGAACGCCCACGTCACTTCTTTTCTGAGCACATGGTGACAGACAATGGATAATTTGAGATAACGTAAATAGTCATTACAGATCGTGCTGAGTTGTTCGTAGTCATTTACTCTCGACGTTGTTTCTGTGGACCAATAGTATATCAGAAACCCAAATCATTGATATTGCTTCTTCTTCGGACATTCTTGCCATCTGGCCTACAAAATGTGATGGCGCTATCACACAATAGACCCATTGGCAAGCAAATGCTTCGAGACAAATTCAGTATGTTATAACATAGAACCTGTGCTTCTGTATGGAGGTGAAGCGTGGACAACGAGCAGACAAGCTGAAATACATCTGAAGGCTGTGAAATGTGGTTTCTGAGGAAAATGTAAAGAATGTCATGGGCAGAAAGAAACACCAATGAGCAAGTCCTACAGGAAACAAATGGAAATCGTAAACTGATTAGAGAAATTAGACGTAGACAGTCACATTTTTTGGTCACGTTATGAGAAGAAATAAATTGGAGAACTTGGTGACAACTGGCAAGATCGAGGGGAAGAGGAGAAGGGGAGGGCAGAGAAGTAAATACCTGGATGGCTTGGCCACGTTGTATGGTCAAGACAAGAACACTGACTTGATCTACGATTCTGGTGATCGAGTGAGATGGCAAAGCATGACCGCCCACGTTTACCGGCATAGCACATGATGATGATGATAACTGCAGCATCGGAGAGCCGCGCTAACGCAATGGCTAGCATGCTGACCCGCCAGTCCGGTGGTTATGTGTTCCAATCCCCACCGAATAGATTTTTATTACATTCACCGGACTTCCAGGTCGACCCAAATTAGAATGGGTACCTGGAAAGGTAAGATGGTCAGTGTGGTAGTGACCAAATTACCCATTGAAAACCCGAATGATGGTGAAAACATGGAGCTAGAACTCAATTGCTGTGAACGTGGGCAAGTCTATTATTCGTGCCAGCTCTGTGGCGAAGGGCTTTCCGGACGCAATTCGTAATCCCGCATACCACATTCGAAAAAGCTACGGGCGATTTGGAAGCAAACCGCCTTGCGTTGCTTTTTATGAAATGGTAAAAGTGCCTGCAAGTCGTTCAGAAAGCAAGTGCACACTGCTGAACGTAAACACCAAGAAATCACAGCCAAAACATGTTAGGGTTGACTGCGACTCCTGTAAAGGATATGCAACTAATTATTGTTCGTGTGAATATTTTTCTTACAAGAACACTGCTGATTCTTTTTACTGAAAAAAAAAGAAGTTAATTGCATATCCTTTACAGGTCGTCACAGTCAACCCCAGCACTTTTGTGGCTGTTTGTGATCTTTTGGCAAGTTTATGTTCAGTAGTTTGCCATTGATTTCTTAACGACCGGCACTCATACCTTTGGATGGAAACCAACGCAAAGCGGCCTTCTTCCAAATTGCCCGCAGCTGTGTTTCAAACACGGTATTCGGGATTACAAACTGCATTCGTGAGAACTTGGCCACAGAGCCGGCATTTCCCTGTGAGGTCACAAATAATCCTGCCTGAAGATGCAGACCCCACGAAATCAATCTGTCCCGCAGACGGGCAATGACTGGAAGTATCGCTGACTCGAAGATATACCGAAGCATATTAAAACCGCACTACTATTAAATATACTGATACCGAGAAGCTAGGGGATATAAAGTGTGGGAATTTATTTTCCCCGTGTTTGTCATGAGGTAGGGGGCGAATGGTTGCTGGAATGGAAAGTGCATGATTCAACCCACGGGTTTGTGAACAGACTACCAAAAAAAAAAAAAAATGAAGGTCACATGTGCAACACGATTTCCAACAGCTATGACCCTGAAAATGTGTACGCGTTGTGGCAGTATTTTTTTTTTCATATCCTATTTACAGGACATTGCAGTCAAAACCAGCATTTTTCAGTTGCCGTGGGTGTCTTGGCAAGTTTTACGTTCAGTAGTTTGCCACTGCTTTCTGAACGATCGGCTCACATACCTTTCCGTAAACCGACGCGATCTAATACTCGGTGTAAAAAAGGCCGATGAGACAAAACGCCCAGTACATGTGCTTGAAATGCCTTCACTATCTGAAAACGAACGCTAACGAGCGATTGGTATGTTGCAGACCGGAATGACTCGCGGGCCAGTGTCAGAAGGATGAAATGCCACCACAGCACGATTGTACGTCTCAATGAGCGTTACGGAACCACTGGCAGTGCCCGGGATAGACTTCGGAGTGGCCAACCACGAGGCAAGATCTGGGCAAGATCGTCATATTGTGCTGAGTCACTTAAGGAATCGTTTTCTCCCGGCAAGTCAAACAGCAACAGCAATAGTGCGTAGGCGTGGGCAAGTCTCTCGAAAGGCAGCCATATGGAGACTCAGAGATACAGGCCTTACTTATTGCAAGACGGCCTTATGTTGGGCCAAACTTGACTCGCAGACATCGTCAGTAGCTCCTGCAATGGGCAGAGTAACATGTCAGATGGACTAGACGGCATTGGATTGCTGCACTATTCACAGACGAGAGCAGACTTCTTCTTCTTCTTCTTCTTCTTCTTCTTCTTCTTCTTCTTCTTCTGCGTTCATCTGGAGTGTTGTTGATTTTTCCAGAATTGCGTTGTGCAAAGTTTATTTGCGCCCTTAGGCCGGCATATCCGACTTCTGCGGGTGTTTGTTGATCGGGTTAACCTTCCCGGGGAGGGCAGTTGTCAACCTATCCTTTGCTGATGGACGTATGCGGATTTGGCGACGGTGTGGAGACGGTGCGGATCTTTGCAGATCGCTGTGTTATTTGGAGGTGATAGTATTCACATTTGGGGAGGATTTAGTTTTCACCATCACTTGCCTCTTCACGTCTTCCGTGGAAATGTTAACGCTGTGACATGTCGAGATTAGGTTCTGGATGCATTGGTTGCTTCTGCGTTCACAAATTATCCAGAAATGCAGCTTCTCCAGCAGGATAACTAACGCTCGTGCTCACACTGTATGCATTACGCAGCAATATCTACAGCAGCAGAACAGTGTCCCAGCCTGCACAGAATGCAGCGAATTTCATAACAATCAAATGCACAAATTAATGATCAGCATGGATTCATAGGAAAATGAATAAAAATTCAAAATATGTAAACTTGTAAACACTTATATTTACATTTCCCACTATATTGCTGGATTATACGGGTGGTGCGTTTTTTTTACTTTGCTTCAGTATTTAACGAAAATATATTTCTTTCCGTTGTGAACTTATCATCTAGTGTCATCTTCTGCACACCCTACAATTTTCAACGGTATGTATCAATTTGCGTGCTGACATCTTTTCGTGGCGGGACACAACCCTGACAAGAATCTTGTCTCGTTCTCTTTCCACAAATCTTTCCAGCTGTCATAATATGTTCCAGTTTTTATCTTCTCTGCGGCCAAAGAATGTGGCGAATTAAATTAGTTTAATCACTAACAAAGACGCCTCATTTTCGGGAGCGGGCAAATCAGTTTTCTTCTTCAAATGCGCTGTCGGGTAATCTGACTATCCCCAAACCTTGAAACTGTATGCTGCTTATCGATTCATCATTTGCTGGTCTTTCCAGGCCTGATACAAACATGTTTTGCATATTTTAATTCACTGTTTTTGTCATCACGTGTGTCTTTTGTTAAAAACCCCACCAGTCTTTAAAATACATTCATGTTGTCTTCTGTTCATAGCAAAGCTGAGAAATGCTGACTGTTTTCTTCTATCTAACGCGTTTCCGGTTTGTCCGAGCCTTGTATAGAAAGAACATCTTTATAATTTTGTTTCTCTGCTCATGTTACTCGTAACATTTCGTTGTGAAACCAGATTTATGTGATTTTAAAGGAGCTTTTTGCATTTTAAAGGAGCTTTTTGCTTGTTTATAAACTGCTGATGATTCTCAGCCACGGTCGATTCACAACCATAAGTTAAAATTGGTTCTGTGTTAACACTAAATATTTTGACAAGACAGCGCGATTATCAATGGTCAATGGCTTACTGGGTTTAAAAGTATTGGCTGCTATGAGACTTGGCTACTAAGAGGACATTAACATTGTTAACATATTGTGTCATGTTTAAGGGGGCCCAATTCATCAGCAGCCCAGAGGGTCCACTTGCCATCGGGCAACCTGACACCCTGCCAGTCCGTCACTGCTGATGATTCACGGCCATGCGTTCGGTTGGTTTTATGTAACACTAAAGATTTAGTTCAGGAAAGACGAGTACGGGTTAATGCCAAACTATCATTAACATTGTATTCAAAGCTCCCCTTTTCAATCGGTTAGACTTTTAACTGTGTGATCGATCTGGCATAAATGGAACACTGAAAGCCACATTTCTAGATATACCAGCTTCAAAGAAGCGTAGTCCACAGCGTCCTGTGAACACAAATCTGCATGTTTGGTGAATACTCTCATGAACATAATTATAACGCGTATGTCTATCTAACTGGGAACCGCCATCACCTGCTGACCAGACCATTCGTTTGTCCGCCTGGTGTTGCAAGATTTTTTTTTCTTGACCATAAAGCCCAGGGTCGACAGGCTTGGTAGCGTGAACCAGATCATTATCCGGAAGGTAAAGCGACTGGTTGATTAAAAATACACACAAAGTAAAATGATCCGCCTTTTCACACCGTGAGGCATACTGTTTTTTTTTTTAGCATATCCTTTACAGGACTTAGCTGTCAACACCAGCATCTTTCAGCTGTATGTTGATCTCTTGGCAAGATTACGCTCAGTAGTTTGCCATTGCTTTCTGAGCGGCCGGCTCAGTATCCCGCAAGTCACGAGCGGGGGTCGAACCGCCTCAGCTCTCGCTCCGCTACGAGACTCTGCGTGATAAACGGGATTACAGAGAGAAAGTGTTGTAACCCCACAGCCAGAGAGACCGGCTGAGGCATACTGTACCAGCCCCATATTTTAGACCAATCGGCATTCTAAGGGTGATGCGGTCCGTATCATGTCTGCCGCCTTTATGTCCAATAAAATTTTCTGGTACCCATTTTAGACTGGGGCAACCTGGGAGCTCAGGTCAATGGAAAAATGCCCATGTATAGATGGGAATTCGAACGCATGAACACCGGGCCGGCAGGCAAGCGAGCTAGACACTGCGCTAGCCAGGCTCCCAAGACCGGCGTAATATTGACCACATGAATCACACAGCACCATTAGGTCAAGAAACTATTCGTTCAACGCCACGTCCCGAATGTATTCACGTTAACTGTACCAGCACGAGTAAAATGATAAACGGCCCATTCACCAACACACCCTATGCAGACCAATTATTTAACGGAATCCACTAATACGCAACAGCAGTGATAATGTAGAAGTTTATGCAATGCTAACATTATGGCCCGGGTTCAAACCCTAGTGGGGATCAGGTTGTATTCGCCACCTGTTCACCAGCTTCACAGAAACGTAGTGGTTGAGCTAGCCACTGTGGCTGACCTAGCCTAATGTTTCTTTGCATATCCTTTACAGGACATCGCTGTCAACATCAGCATCTTTCAGCTGATTGTTGATTTCTTGGCAAGATTACGCTCAGTAGTTTGCCATTGCTTTCTGAGCGACCGGCTCCATACTCTTATAAGAGTGACTTGAACCGCTTCCAATTCTCGTGCGCTTACGTCAACCACGAGAGTATTCGGGGTTACGGAGAAAGCTCGACCAGGGAGACCGGCCCTAGCCTAATAAGATGTGAAAATACAAGCGGCGGATGTGATACTTCCCAGCCTCCAGTAAAAATCTGTCGGTGTGTTCCGTCAGGTTTTATTTAGGTTTCGCTACTTAACACGAATACAAGCTTAGCGCCACATCCTTGCTCCACTCGGCACCCCACTCTCCTCCACATGGCTTCTCATCATTTTCCCCACAGATACGTTAGTTAGTAGTCAGTCGCGGTTCCAACTTCACGGCAAAGGGTCGCTCCATAATGCTCCGTTCATGTGCTAGTGAATATCAGACAAAATGCTACTCACTGTCCCATGTAAAAAGTGAAACGGACAGCAGTCCCGACAAACCCAAAGCACGCACAGGCTTACATGCATACTGTTGTTGTTTGTCCATCAAGAATGATGATGAACATTCATTTCATCCAGTGGGGTTGAAAGTATGGAGCCGTGAGTTCTAAGATGGCTGATAAGGCCTATTTTGGCTCGAAATGTTCTTTGACAATGTGGGCAAAGAATGCTTGACGTTCCAGGAGGAGAATCTCCTGCAATGGTTTTTCTGTCCAGCTTTTTCTTCACAGCTCTTGCAGTCCTGTTTGCTTCACAAGTGACTACGCCCCTGCGTAATGATGTACGCTATGAATTTCGGTCTTCGGCAGCAGTCTCCCAGGTGTCATGATGAATTCCAAAAGCTTTTAGTGAGATCTTCAGAGTGTCTTTAAAGCGTTTCCTCTGGCCGCCATGGGGGAGTTTACCACAACGCAGCTCGCGGCAAAAATAAAATGTGTTTAGGGAGCCTGTGATCTGGCATGCTAGTCAAGTGACCCAGCCCAGCGAATTTGATTCTTCATTAGTAGAGTGTGGATGCTGGACATGGACGCTCTTTCTAGGACTTCAGTGTCTGGGATCTTGTCTTGCCATTTAATCTTAAATAGCTTCCTAAGGCAGACTGTGTGGAAGTGGTTTAATTTCTTAGCGTGTCGCTGATAAACATACATGCGTAAAGTCGCTGCCAGAATGCCAATACAAGGGTCCTCCACTAAAATTACAGTTCATTGTCGATAGAAGCGGCAGTCACTAGAAAACCAGCAGTTGTACATACACTACTGCATAAGGCAAAACCTTATTCGATCGCCATTCGCCATTTTTCTGAACATGCAGTTCGGAATACAAACCACCGCGGACAGATGTAAAAGCATTTCACACGAAATCCACAACACACAGTGTCGCTTGACGCACTTAATTCAATAGCTGGGCGACGGAACCATGAACTACTCATCATCATCATCGTCATGTGTCATGCCGGCTGGCATAGGCGTTCATGACTCTCCACCGATCTCGGTCTTTAGTTTTATGGATCACCTCTGCTGTTGATCAGCATTTCTCTTGATCTGTCTCTGCTTCTCTTCCCCTCGATCTTTCCAGTTGTCACGATGTTCTCCAATGCCTCTCTTCTCATCACATGACCAAAAAAAGCTGTTTGCCTCTTTCTTATTGTTGTATATAATGTTATAGTTTCATTAGCCTCTTTCAGGCAGTCGTTAGTTACTTTGGCAGTCTAAGGAATTCGCAACATTCGTCTCAGGAACCACATCTCTGTTGCTTCCAATCTCATGTACTAACAGTCCAAAATGAGGAAATTACATAAGCAAACCGTAGCCAGAAGCAAAAACACTTCATATGTGTCTCAGGCTACTTTCAGGTGTGTATATATTCTTCCAAGCAAAATATGGATACAGGAAGACGAGGGAAAAACCTAAAACGTTGGAGACCATTATGGGGGATCGACTTGGCGTTATAAAATTGGTACCAAAGACTGTCGGGAATTTAATACAGGAGGTCACGTCATAGTGATCACCTGACGTCTCGTGTTCCATTCGGTCAAAGGACACACAGTGATCTACTACCGTACAACTAATGTGTCTTAAAGCATTGTATGTATAACCAGTGTTTTAACGTCTTATATGTATCATCATGTGTCTTAACGCCTTATAAGAGGGATTAGTTCATTTTGTTCTCTTAATATACTATTTATCTACCTGCCTTTCCCCCACCCGCCCATCCATCCCACCCTCCCTCCATCTGTATGTCTATATCACACACGAGTACACATAATTAGGGTGGTTTACTATAAAGCCTCGAATGTTTGCATAGTCACAGCGCCCTCTATAGATCACGCAGTTTCATTTTTTTAAAAATCATAAATAGACCAGCAACAGCAACGACACCAATAACAATTAAAATATTAATAATAGCGCAAACAAACAGCACTAGTGACAACAGGTTGCTACTTAATACGCCCCATTCTTCAACAGCCAAGGCGACAGCTACCCACATTCTACACGTATTGATCAGCTGCAGATGGTGGATGTTTGAAGGTGAAACATCTGCAGTGTTCCGTCCCTCATGCTATGCTGCACGTCCAATAACCAGCGCTGTATATTCAGCATGGTGGCTGCTCGGCGATGGCGTTACGTGGCTGGGGCGGGTTTGAATCTGATATGCCCTAAGTTTTCAACTGTTTTGTTGTTTAATGTATCTTCTGATGCATGCTTCTTTTCCCTTGTCTTCTAAAAATGCTCTTTCTCATTGTCTTCTGTAAGTGCTAATCAGTCAACATCTGTTAGTTATATTAATGTGCTTATCGGGAGTTCACCAGTACCAAGTACCATTGCCACATGTGAAGCAGGATATATGCAGGGTATAGACAGACATACAGACTGACATATCTGGAGAGTGTGAGAAAAAATGGCGGAAGAGTGTAACTTGTACCAAATTTCTCTCGAAAAGTTAAGGTGGATGGCTGACGCTGACGCAGACCCCGTGTGGGCGGTCTAATAAACTGTCCAGGAGCCTTTACATGCCCTGTGGTGTACTGGGTATATGGTGCTAGCCAGGACATATTCTGGCAGCAATTTTTGCTGGATTCACCTCGGAGTTCTAAAAACCCTGCTTCGATGTGAATTCAAACACACGACCACCGACCCGACAGGCTAGTGACCAGTGGTTCTCAACCGGTGGGGAATTCCCCCCCAGGGGGGAATTTCAGGGTTTCCATGGGGGGTGGGGGGGGGGGGGAAATGAAGACCATTTCAAGATCGTGTTAATACAAGAACCGATTACTTGACATAGTTTTTCCCTTCATACTTTACAGTTATGTATGTCTCGTCCTTCTAAACCTCATTTTATAAAGTAAGTAGACCCACAAATCATGTTTTATGTGGATGTCTAGACTTGTTTTAGTATATGCTATTACATTTACCTTCCATTTTTACGTATACTGTGTAGGGGTGGGGGGATTTTTTGATAGGAAATATGAAAGGGGGGGGGGATGACGTTCTGAAAATACGGTGAAGGGGGGAACGAGCCAAATTTTTGATAGGAAGGGGGGGGGGGAATGGCGTTCTGAAAATATGGTGAAGGGGGGAATGGGCCAAAAAAGGTTGAGAACCACTGGGCTAGTCACTGCGATACCCCGGCGTCCGAGTGGCCTTACACTGAGTATATTATCATTGTGTGCCGTTTGGTCACTGAAATATATGGACACAGACAGACACACACAAATACTGCGCGCGCACACACACATCTGTATGCGTGTATATGAGGACAAAGTATAGGACCCTTGTACACGCCTGAAGGCTCGTTCGGCACATGGTGCAAGGCTCATATTTGTATAGACCAATCAGCACCCGTGGGCTATACTATCAGTATCACGGCGGTGGCCTTTGCTTCCCAGGACATGATTGGTACCTATTTTAGGTTGGGTTAACCTGGCAGCCCAGGTCCATTTTAAGAATCCAAATGGAGGGAACCAAATAAACACTTCAATGTACTAACATTATTTATTCAAATCTCAGCTATATTCGGCACAGGTATATAATTCACACCTGCCAATCGTTTCATATCTAGGCTACATAGAGGCTGTTTTTTTTTTTTTAATCTGGGCTCCCAGGCTGGACTTAGCGTAAAATGAGCACCAGGAAATGCCCTGGGAAGTAAAGGCAATCGGTGTGATATTTACCACAGTACAGTGTCAATTGGTCTATCAAAATAGAAGCTAGCCCCTGAAAGGGATCCTTTACTTACTGTACAGTATTCGGGGGCGGTCGACGAAAGATGTGACAACGGTTACAAGAATCGTCATTTACAAAGATTCTTTTACAAGAGCGCTTATGGGAATGTCCCGAAAGCTGTGATGTCGGTTCCTAAATCAATCAATCAATCAATCAATCTTTTACAAGAATGAGTAACATAATGTATCACAGAAATATTACAAGCACAAAAATATCCTTCATGAAAATGTGTGCCTGGCCTGTCCTGTTGTATGGCTGCGAATGCCGGACAATGAGTAATGAAATGGTGAAGAAATTGATGACGCAGAATTCTAATTGTTTTAGGGAAATGTTGTGACTATCTTGTACAGAGAAGAAAGCAAATGATAAAGTTATCATCATCTGCTGTTGTTACAAGATTACTCATCAGAACCATATGGAAGAGACACATGCAATGTATGAGGCATCTCAACAGACGAGTCAGAATCGAGAAACTAGTCTGATGTGAAAAATACTAGGCTATTGAAATACAGGCAGACAGAGAAAGCTGCATGAGGACAGCTAGACATCGAATAATAATATAAGCAGCACCAGCTCTTGAAAATAGCAGGTGAAAAGCTAACTTTCTTCTATGTAATGGGCACTCAGACGTGAAAGGTAATGGGTGAGCGATCCGTTGGCGGACATGGCGGTGATCAAGATGGGAAGGGAATGGATAGGCCAGACATCACCAGCACTATAAAAGACACCGGACGAAAAGATGGCTATAAGGACAATTTAGAATCTGCTTCATTTTCCAGAGCGTGATGGGGGTGAAGCGGGAAGCCGCCAGACATGAACATTTTGTCAAGAGCACAAGGCATATGATTAACCAACACAGAACTGGTACAATCAGTCGATATACGCTGCAATTAAGGATTGCGTTGACAATCACTAATCAGATAACAGAGAGAATTTGAGACTCATGAACGCTGATATCTATTCCAGACAAGACAACCCCAAGAAGAAAATATCTCCACACGCCTCAGGCTTTCTTTTCACTGCCTCCGACAATTGTTTAAAGTACACGGGGAAACTAAAAGGTGGAGCGTGGTAAAATGCATCACTGCATATTAAATACGACTCCTTTTAACTTAAAAGGGGCTTTTAAGTGATACAGTGTAGCTGACTGTCTCAGACGCGACATTAAGAGATTAGTATGTGGTATCAAATTGTCTGGTTGTACACACTGTTTAGTTGCAAGGGGATTTATGTTCCTCTGTGGATTATACGAGTGTCTAGCTCGGAGCAGAAAGCACATTCCACTATGTGTGTCCATCTTCTTTTGTTTTTGTTATTCTATTGCTGCTACTGTTGGTGCTACAGCATTATTGCTGCTGCTGCTGCTCCTTCTCCTACTACTGCTACTACTACTACTACTACTACTACTGCAACTACTACTACTACTACTACTACTACTACTACTACTACTACTACTACTACTACTACTACTACTACTACTACCGCCGCCACCACCATTACTATCACCATCACTTCTATTTATATATCTCTCTACATTCTCATACTTCCTATATCGCTTTTTAATTTCAGACGTCCTATATCTCTCTATAATCTTAGACGTCGCCAATCTTTGTTTAATCTCTTACGCCCTGTATCTATAATCTAAGACGTCCTATGTACCTATATAATCGCGAATGTCGTATAGCTCTCTATATTCTCAGACGTTCTATGTCTCTATAATCTCATACGTCCTATATCTCTCTATAATCTCAGACGTCCTATCTCTCTCTATAATCTCAGACGTTCTATATATCTCTATAATCTCAGAGGTTCTATATGTCTCTACCTTCTCAGACGTACTATTGTCCGTATAATATCACACGTTCTATATCTCTCTATAATCTCAGACGGCATACACCTCTCTATAATTTCATACGTTCTATATCTCAGATCACAGAAACAATGGTTATATCAACGAAAAATATGACACCAAAATGTAATATAGCAATATATAGGCAAATGCTTAACCGAGTTGGTAAATTTAAATAAGTCGGGGCAATGATAATATCAGATGGAAGATGTATGACAGAGATTAAGAGTTAAAATGGCCAAAATATGAAAAGTATAATATTCTATAATTCACCATCATTGAATGTATTAAAGAGAATACTGACATGTTATATAGAACTTGTTCTGCTCTGAGGCAGTGAATCGTGCAAAGTGACTGAATAAATTAGGAAGAACTTGTGAGCAATGAAGGTGTGGTTCCTGAGATAAATGTCAGAGTAGCTAACGATTGCCTAGAATAGGCTAATTAAAGTAGAACATAATATACAACTATCAGAAAGAAGCTTGCATCATTTTTTGGTAATGTAATGAGAAAAAAGGCATTGGAAAACATCGTGACGACTGGAATGATTAGTGGAAAAAGAGGCAGAGGGAAACCGAGAAAAATAATGGAACGGACTGAGACGGTGGCATGAAAAAATATAATCAGGAGAGTTGATCCAGAATATCAAGGACCCAGATTTGTGGAGAGACATGGGCGCCTACGCTGGGGCGTACCAGTGCACCTTGTATTTAAATACCAAGGCAGACATACTATCAACTTTCATTGTCTCTCTTATACTTCCCCAATTATCTACACATAACTTTGCTTCAACAGGGTATAGAAATGGACGAGTAGGAAAGAAAGAACAACACAAAATAATCAATGCTATACATTTTCCAAATTACGTGTCTACTCCTGATAACCCAAATGCTATGCAGTCTCATGACTGCCAACCGGAGGGGTTGAAGCACGGTTTTTCTGGTAGTCCTACAAGGTAACGGTAGTCCCATATTTGATACAGCCAGTGGGTGTGTATGGTGCTAGGCCTTCGTGTATTCTAAGCCAGGACATATGAGGTAAGAGTGGTCAGGGCAATTATAGGATCCATCCGAAGCATGACAGTTTACGCTAATAGTCCTTCTTATTCTTCTGCTCTTTAGCACTGGTTCTCAATCAACGCACGCCAAGCCTCCCTATCTGTAACTGTCTCCTGAATCTCCTTTCCTGTCCTCCCAACACCATTCATCTCTGTAAATTCTTTTATCCTTGTATTTTTGGTCTCACGCTATGTCCTTCTCCCTGTAGGCTCCAGACAACTGATTGTCTGGTTATATTGTCTTCAGGCTTTCTTAGTGTAGCCCGGACTGTAACTCTCTCTCTCTCTCTCTCTCTCTTTTAACATCTCTCCCAAGCATACAAGGTAAAGATAACCCCAATACACTGATTGTATCAAATATGCTGGGCCACGGCATAATGAGCTCATGTGACGAGTTCCTACTTTCCTGGCCGCTTTCTTCCCAAGATTTTTTTTTTGCGCTCGCTCACTTTTGTAGTCCATACACATTACTTCTAGTGGTGCTGGACTGAATCTTGCGTGTGGATTAGCTTTCCCTATTAACAATGTCCCTCGCCATCAGGCGAACCCACTCCGAGAGGTACTTGTAATTTACGTCCCCATGTCAAGAACAATAGCTCAACATCTTAGTCCAACTATCCGGTGTAGGGGTTGCACCCCTTACCTCGGCATCAGCACACGCGTTCTTATCCATTCAGCCTCGCTGACTTACCCTCTCTAGATAATGTCTATACAATTCTGAAAATCAGCCAGCACCCACTTTACATGAAAGGACCTTGGTTCGCGAAAAGATTCTGCTGTTCTGAAGATTATGAACCCAGACAAATCAATGGGTTGGTAAACAAGCGAACAAACTCCTGCGCCACCGCAGCCGTGTATACCCCCTTCCCCCGTTCCCTCAGCATAGCGACAACAAATAATTTAATATATCAATACATATGTATGACACATAACAGTCACAACGGTTGAGAGTTTATCAAGCTGAAACCACGAGAGTTCGCATACTGATAGACCCCAGCACCAGCCTTCCTGTCATTCGTGAAGTTTTCTAGATGTCTATATTTGTGCTATTTCTGTTAACGTGACAGACGTGCAGCTTCGTGGATGTGAAAACCGATATCCACATATGCAGACAGAGATGCACGCTCACAGATGTCCTCCAAGTCGGAGCACATCATCACACTGACGCGCGCGCAACCTTCAGTGGGCTAGTAGGATTTGCCCCGGCGTCGACATTCAGACCAAGAAATGATATCGATCAGGTCTAAACATCAAAGTTTACGCTGTACATACAGCGGGGCTCGGTGAGATCGGTAAATACTGAGGCAAGGTGAAGAGAGTGAGTGTGCGCGCTTAGCACGACACATTGACAGATTGAATATGTCACACACATACAGGCAGAGAGAAAGAAAGATAACGAACGGATGTACTTTATTTTCATAGGGTTAAGAGAGAAAGATAGAGAAAAACAGAGAAAGAACAAGAAAGATAAATACAGCGATAGAGAGAGAGAGAGAGAGAGAGAGAGAGAGAGAGAGAGAGAGAGAGAGAAAAAAGAGATACAGATAGAGAGAGAGAGCAAGATACGTAGAGAGGGACAGGGAGAGAGAGAGAGAAAGAGAGAGAGAGAGAGAGAGAGAGAGAGAGAGAGAGAGAGAGAGAGAGAGAGAGAGAGAGAGAGAGAGAAGAGCAAGAGGGAATGTAAAGAAAGAGAGACGATGGCCAGAGAGAAGAAGTGAAGTAATATACAGATAGGCAAGCAAACGGACGAATAGACAGACAGATTAACAAAACAAAAACGGTTGTAAAATAGATATCTAACTTGCCTCCCAGATGGTGAAGAAGAGACGATGAGGAAAGAAAATAGTCACTCCACCTAACAATGCCGAGACCCAGTGTACATGAAACCCTTTCCATTGATGTTGCAGTCCTACAGTAGCATATGATAAGGGTATACCTCGCTCTATCCATAAACAAGATAAAATACAATGTTTGCATATCCTTTACAGGACATTGCTGTCAACATCAGCATCTTTCAGCTAATTGTTGATTTCTTGGCAAGATTACGCTCAGCAGTTTGCCATTGCTTTCTGAGCGGCCGGCTCACATAACCCGTAAAATACCGACGCGATTTTAACCACTGCTGATTCTCACCGTCGTCACGTTACTTACGAGAGTATACGAGATTACGGAGAAAAGTCGCTAACCTATAGGCCAGGAAGCCGGCATAAACAAGATTTTTTTTTTCATATCCTTTACAGGACATCGCTGTCAACACCAGCATCTTTCAGCTGTATGTTGATTTCTTGGCAAGATTACGCTCAGTAGTTTGCCATTGCTTTCTGAGCGGCCGGCTCACATACCCCTAAGTTACCGATGCGATTCGAACAACTGCTGATTCTTACCGTCATCACGTTACCCACGAGAGTATACGAGATTACGGAGAAAGTCGCTAACCTCTAAGCCAGGAAGCCGGCATAAACAAGATAGATACACATAATACAGGTCCTCCTTGAGTACTTTCCCCCCTCTGTATACAACACCAAATTAAAATTATCACTCTGTTTCCTAAACACAAGTGATACTTAACATAAGAGCATTTGTTTTTCAGAAGCAGCCATAGAAACAAGTGGGAAGCAGCACAACCAGGTCATTAAAAAGACGATGCAGACGGAAGCTGGTAAATAGCAATCTTCGGAAGATGTTCAGGACGTACAGTCTATTCAACAAGCTAAACATAGGAGTTACTATTGACTGCACATGTAGAAATTATAACTTGACAACTTAATATTTGCTGGAGAAATTGCTGACTTATAAATAGCACAGAAAGCAGCTCGGGTCAGATTATAACTGCACTCAGAACCATTGCACTCCGTACAAGTCCGTAGGTGCTCCATCTTCTCTGAAGTACACCCACCAAGCGTGGAGCGACTAACTGTTGATTGGCGAGTCTGCTTGTGCGCATAGATTGCTGCTTTGTCCTGGCCGCACTGATCTTTAATCCGTATGCTGGCATTCTAACTGGTGATGTTGCTTCACTTACTTTTTTTTTTTGGCCCTCGCTCGCTTTGAACGCAAGCATAGTCCATACACGCAACTTTGTAGTAGCATTGGGCTGAACTTTGCGTGTGGATTAGCTTTCGCTATTACCAGTGTCCCACGCCATCAAGAGATCACACTCCGACTTCAGAAGTACTTCTAATTTGCGTCCCCAAGTCAATGACGAGAAGTCAACATGTTAGCCCAACTGACCGGTGTAGGGGTTGAATCCCCCACCTTATCATCAGCACACAGGATGTTTAAGAATGGACATTCTTATCCATTCGGCCCAGGTGACCTCAGCTTCATTCATTCATTTCAAAGTCCTCGTTTCGGCCGGACTCCCTAATGGCGTATGTGATGTCGACTCAATCCATAGATAAAGCATTTTTCGGGTACACAGGTTCTATTGACGTAGAAATGTTATGAGTCCATGGATCCTATAGTCGGATGTTTTTTTCTTTGGTAAAAGGGGTTTGCTGCTGTTTAGCTTTTTCGGCAGTCCAATTAAGAACACAGAATTTGACTAAGAAACTTGACTGATGGGAAAATGCGCACAGGTACAGGTGAACGTTTCAGCCGAAGTCTATATCATTGGAACAACAAGAACGAAGACATAAGAAATACCGTGCAAACCGCTAAGGGCGATTTCGGATGTGGCGAATTTCTGTTGTCAATAACAATTTGTTTGTCCCGGCAATTTTTCTACTTTGTCTCTTGTCTTTTGAAAGAGGAATTTCTGACCAGAAGAACTATTTCTTGGGTCCGGTGCCCAGCCTCATTAGATCTGCACCGTATATAAAAACGATTAGAAAACCGTTCAGGGAAGTGCTAATTTAGTTTGTTTTTTATGTATGTTTTATTGTCTCATTCTCGCTTTTCCATTGATGAAGTCTTCGGTCAAATCGTTCGCCTATATATGTGTTGTTTTTATTCTATCAGTCGAGTTTTTCAGCCATATATATATATATATATATATATATATATATATATATATATATATATATATATATATATATATATATATATATATTATTAGGGCTGCAATTAACTTTTGAAAAATTAACGATTAATTAATAGTTAATTTCGATTAAAGCAAAACATTTATTGTCCCATAACTCACATTATAGTCGTATTTGTCAAAAATCGAAATAACACTGGATTATCTTGTTCATATGTCATCTTCTTCTTCTTCTGCGTTCATCCGGAGTTTTTTTTTCGGATATGATTGCGCTGTGCCTGTTTACAGCAGAGCTGCATTATTGCGCCGTTAGGCCGACAAATCCGACTTCTGCGGGCATTTGTTGACCGGGTTAACCTTCCCGGGGATATGTCATCTAATAACCAACTATGTAAACAGACGACTATGTTGACAGTATTTGCTTCAAGTGACGAGCGCGTCTTATTAACAATATAACCAGCAGAGCTGAACAATCTTTTACATGGAACTGAGGTAGCCGGTATGCACAGAATGGTCTTGGCAAGGAATGCCAATTTTGGATATCGATGTTCATTAAGTTTCCACCATTGTAGAGGGTCAACCATTTCAGCAACTTTCTTCTCCAATTTAGTAGTAGTAGGGCTCTTTCAGTCCTGAAGGACTATAGAGTTGTGCCGCTGGGGAGGTACCTGGCAGCACCGCTGGTGACTGTATAGTCCAGTGCGAAAAGTGACAATCTCTGTCACAGTTTCCGCAGCTGTAAGACGAGGCAGGTCCCGCAGTAAGTGACTGCGTTTTAAGCCTGTGCCGCCTATCCTCAGTTTGTTAGATCAGATTGCGCTCAAAGAGCACCAGTCCGTTTCGTACATCTCTTCCCCAGGAACATCTGTCTGTTGAAACTCTTTCCCACGTGTCTGGGTCTATGCCAAGGGTTTTCATATCTTGTTTACACACATCCCAATATCGCATTTTGGGGACTTCCAGTTGGCCTCTTTCCTGTGGCTAGTTCTCCGTATAGGAGATATTTGAGAATACGTTCATCCTCCATTCGAGATACGTGGTCCAGCCACCGGAGTCGTCTCTGCTTGAGGAGGGAGTGCACTGTGGTAATATCTGCTCTTTCAGGCACATGTTTGTTTGTTATGTGGTCTTTCCATGATATGCGTAGGATACGTCTCAGACATCTCATATCTCCATTTTATAACGCAGCAGTTCATCATAAGAGCTGTCGCCATGATCTTCCGTGTCTGAGTCAGACTCCATTAGCTTAATACGCTTTTCATTTGGTTCACATTCATATAGTTTCATTGTCAATGTCAGTATCATTCGTTGCAGCAATCTCCATCTGCTCATCATGAACATCAGCTGCTATTTGTTGTTCAATACGTGACCAAGTTCGTTCTTTTGCATCTTTTAACAAACACTTCAGGTATTTGTAGCGTGGATCAAGTGCTATGCAATCTGTAGTATTTCAATACTTGCCATATTAGCTTCTCGTTCACTGAAGTCAATAAAAGATGCTGCCTTAAATTTAGCTATGTAGCCCGGATTATCATCGTGTACAGTCATATGCTTTGTCAACGATGATAGCAGTGGCAATACACAGCTACATGAAACATAATCTTGACCGCCAAGCAGGACCGTGATCTGTCAGAATAAGTACAAAACTTTGACAACTCCCAATCTGAATCTGACAGTTTTGGACCTTTGTATTGCTTCTTTTCATCTGACATGTAGACAGTTAATGCTTCTCTGGCCTGTAGAAGACTCTGTAGCATAGTCAAAATACTGTTCCATCTTGTTGGTACATTTTGCTGCAGCTTACACAATGGTGACTCAGTACAATTTTGCAACTCGGTTGTGTTTGCAGCACTACGTTTAAAATGTCCGACAACTTTTTAACATCCGGTAGATTTGTATAAGTGGTGATAACGATTAATCGTTAAAAAAATTTTTTATCGTTAAAACAATTAACGATTAATCGATTAATTAATCGTTAAATACCGCAGCCCTAATATATATATATATATATATATATATATATATATATATATATATATATATATATATATATAGAGAGAGAGAGAGAGAGAGAGAGAGAGAGAGAGAGAGAGAGAGAGAATTTTTGTTGTTGTTGTTGTTGTTGCTGTTGTTGCTGTTTTTACTCTATCTGCCCCAGACAGCGGATATGGGGCGATAATTGAATGATTGGCCAAGATAAGTGTTGGAAAAGAAAATCAAAGTAAGTGAAAACACTTGTTATGGGAGAGAATGGGCCTATGTAATAACTAGACGAGAGTGCTTGAATGAAATGAGTTAAACGTGCCTTGTGTTGTTTCGTACATAATTAGTTGAATGTTTTCCCAATTCAAGTTTACAACTGAAAGTATTCATGTATGACACACACGACTGAAGAAGCTGGAGAGCTACAGTAGCATTCAGAAGGGAACTGAAGCAAAATTCGCCAAAATTGTAGCAATCTAACACAGCTAATTATTTTTTTTTCACATACGTTAACAGTGATAACTTCAGAAGCGTTATTTGGGTAGGTGTAACTCTTTTGGTAAGATCCCACGAATGGTGACACCCGTATGGTGACATCTGACGAATGGTGTCACCTCTATGGAAACATCTGAATAATGGTGTCACCTCTATAGTAACATCTGAATAATAATGTCGTCTTTGGGGTAACATTTGACTAATGGTGTCACGCGCGCGTGTACGTGCGTGCGTGTGTAAAACCAAAATCCCTGTGTACACTGATTAGAAACTGGAATCCGGTAAGGTAAGCAACAACCTCCGTAATAAGGTAAATGATCTATTTTCACGCCATGAGGCCAACTGGGTATATGGTGTTGGCAACATATTTTTATTTGATGAATGCTGTTTTGAACATAATGACGGCCGCCTTTATTCCCCATTAAATGTCCCGGTACTCATGTTTAGGCTGGGTCCACCTGGGACCCAGATCAGCGAAAAACATCCCCGCTTCGAAAGGGATTCGAATGCATTAACAACAGGTCGGTAGGCAAACGCGCTAGCCACTGCGTGGGGGAAGTCCCTAAAGATCTGGCGACTAGCGAGGTCACGTGGTCTCCGCTTGCCACGGGTTGCTTGTCCAGAAAACAACCAGGTTTCCCCAGACGACCTGGACAACAGTCCTGAAACCAACCGGGTTTCCCCAGAGGACCTGGACAACAGTCCTGAAACCAACCGGGTTTCCCCAGTGGACCTGGACAACAGTCCAAAACCCAACCGGATTTCTCCAGAAGACTGGACAACAGTCCTGAAACCAACCGGGTTTCCCCAGTGGACCTGGACAACAGTACAGAAACCAACCGGGTTTCTCCAGAAGACTGGACAACAGTACAGAAACCAACCGGCCAGTTTCCCCAGAAGACTGGACAATAGTCCTGAAATCAACCGGGTTTCCCCAGAAGACTGGACAACAGTCCTGAAACCAACCGGCTTTCTCCAGAGGACTGGACAACGGTCCAGAAACCAACCGGGTTTCCCCAGAAAACTGGACAGCAGTACAGAAACCAACGAGGTTTCCCCAGAGAACTGGACAACAATCTAATAAACAAAAATGTTGCCTATCCGTTGCAGGACGCTGCAATCAACCCGAGGTGGATTGTCTAGGCTGTATGAATATTGTATTCCCTTTCAGTTGACGCAGACTTACAACAAAACCGTTTCTGTTGTTACAACTAGCTATAAGGATGACAATAGTTGCATGTCCTTCACAGGACCACACAATCAACCCAGGCATGTTTTGGCTGTTTCTGATTTACTAGGCAAATTTTACGTTCAATAGTTCGTCATTGCTTTCTGAACGAACGACGTCTCATACCATAGAAATCAACGCAAAGCAGTTTGTTTCCAAATCTCCCGTAGCTAATTCTGAACCCTCTACTCGGTATGACGGGGAGTTGTACAACGCGTTCACTGCCCATAGGTCACAACGCCGGTAGATATGATGATACTTATATTTTTCAACATGACTTTCTGCCAAAATACTGCACTGACAGCACGTTTGCGTCATTCCGACACATGGTGTCAATAGGTGCGGCCTGCAGAATTCCAAGCGACGCCTCTGATTAACATTTCAATACGGGTCACTGGATGCCAGGTTTTCGCATAAAGCTAGACCATACCGCTAACTGCGATTATATCTATATCTAAACATTGCCAAGGGTATGGTTACTCGGGACAAGACATTTTTTTTTTTTTCCGCGCTCAAGAGTAGGCCATACACGCTACTGCTAGTAGCACTGGGCTGAATGTTGCGTGTGGAGTAGCTTTCCTTATTACCAGTGTCCCTCGCCATTAGGCGAACCAACTCCGACTTCAGAGGTACTTGTAATCTTGTAATTTCAATATTGACCTCTCGTCCTTGACTTGGGGGTGTAGTTAGTTAGTTAGTTAGTCGACAGATCATCCTCGTTGCACATCGGACCATTCAGTCCATAAGTGCTCGGATCCCCTCCTCAGCAAATCCCGCAGCGTGTAGCGGCTAACGACGCCAGTTCTGTGTTGGTTTATCAATCTTCTTTGGCTTCCTGCGTAGTGTTCTTGTTTGGCCACCCCTCTTTTAATTTGCTGCTCTCGCAGTCTGGCCATTATTGTAGATTCACAGTCATCACTTGGTTCTTGCAAAAGTCTCACTTCTCGTAGAGCATTCAGAATGTCAGCCTGGTCCATGGCGCGTCCGCCCTCAACAGTAGCCTCACCTGCGAGCTTGTCAGCCCGCTCATTTCCTTGTACTCCCGCATGCCCTGGCACGAAGATGAAACTAATCTTTGCCAGCCGAGACCGCTTCAGAGGCAGCAACCATTCTCTTCGGATCGACCCCTCCTCTATCCTCTTGATCATGTTCATTGAGTCGCTAAGGAAACAAGCCCTAGTGAATGTCTGTGTCTCGAGCCATGTTATTGCTTTACTTACTGCCATGACTTCCATGGTCAGGCTACTTGTGGTTTCAGTGAAAGCACCAGAGTCCTCCTTCATAATTCTCCCTCCGGCCCGAGCTGTAAAGGCCCATGAGCTTCTCACATGTCGGATGACCGACCCATCTGTGTAGATGACCGCGTCACTGTCTAGCGAATTCTCGAAAATCAACGCTTGTACTTCAGCCTCAACAGCAGCCGGATTTTCTTGTCTGCATTTTCTATCTAGTTGGATGCAAACTGAAAAGGATGTGCAGAAGTCTGTTGGCACTTGCACCCACTCCTCGCCAGGTTCTAAGTCCTCAAGTGAACACACCTGTTGAAGAATGTCCTCGGCTTGACCCATCCACGACCGTCCTCTTTTTAACCTGCTGCCCTTCACCTTCCTAATTTCACTATGCAGTGGATGCTGTGTGTTTGCGTTAATTCTGAGGTAGGCGCGTGCCCTGCAAACTTGCATTCTCTCTTCAATGGTTGGAAAATCAAGAAGGTAGCGCATCGCCCTGCATGCTGTATCTCTTGTACATCCAAGAATAATGCGCATAGCTTCATTCTGTATCCTTTCCATCCTTTCTATCTGCTTATGGCTGACAGTCAGGATTGCCATTGCATACTCCAAAACAGACATGACCAGCCCCTCGTACAGAAGACATAGATGGCGCTGCTCACAGTTTGCTGCCGCCATCACCCGCATCGCTGCCAAACCCCGCTTGGCCTTTGTTATCACCTGGTCTATGTGCACATTATAAGCAAGGCTTCGATCAAACCGTATCCCCAGGTAATTCATTGCCTGCGTTCTTTCCACCGTCTCTGAACACAGCATTACAGTTGGTGTTGGATTGTTGACAATATGATTATTCAACGAGAACCAAGTCACTGTTGCCTTTGTTGGGTTGACCATTGCCCCAGCTTCATCACACCAAGTACTTATGCGATTGAGTTCGGTTTGTAGCTCCACAGCAACCTCCTCTCTATCCTTACCCTGACGATACACTAAAACATCATCGGCATATGACAATGTCCTGCCAGGTCCAGTGATCTGCTCACTGGTGATTCTCACTGTGTAGGCGTTGAACAGTACCGGAGATAATGGTGATCCCTGTGGTAGGCCAGGATATATTGTTGTTGGTTCCGAAGTCCAACTGCCACATCTAAAAACTACTTTCCGTTGGAAGAGAGCTGCAGCGATCCAACTAAGGAGGAATGGACTTACGTTTAGTTCAAGAAGCTGAAACATTAAAAAATCCAGTGGTACTCTGTTGTATGCGTCCTCAAGATCAATCGCTGCAGCAACGGTTTCAGTGCCTGAGTGGAAACCTTCATAGACATCATGGGCAAAGACTGCTGCATTGGTCCAGGTTTCTCTTTTTGGACGGTACCCACCCAGGGTAGGTGGGAAAACACCTTGCCTCTCTAGTTGGCTTGATATTTTCCTGGCAATTACCTTCTCCAGCAGCTTGCCTATTGTATTCTGCATGGTTATAATTCGATATCCCTGAATTTTCTTGTGGTCTTTGTCAGGCTTCGGCAAGGGAATCAGATAGCTGTGTAACCATTCCTCCTTGATGCTAGCACTCCCTATACTGTTGTTGTACATGTCTGCTAGTTTCTCTAGCTCATTGTCGGTACACCTATTTATGTCGTCGTATCTTATGCCATCAGGACCTGGAGCACTGTTTTTTGATCGTCGAAGCACAGCCTTGATTTCTTGCACTGTCACTGTGTCTTCATCCGAAGTGTTCTGGGCCTTGCATCTGTCTGAGGTGACCTCCTTGGCCAGATTCCGGCCTCCCATGTCTGTCTGGTTGCTCTGCTCAAGGTAGCGTTCAAAGAGGGCTTTGCCCTTGTCCTCGTCAGTCCTCTGCCAGATGAGGTCAGCACCTTGGAAGTCAGAAATGCTCTTATTCTTGACTACACCACTCATGCTTTTATGTAGTCGCCAGAACAATTTCAGTGACTTGTCTGTGCTTACTCTTTGACACACCTCTGCCCATTTTTCGCTTTTAACCACCGTGACCAGTTTTTTGAAATAGCTTACTTTTGTGTGCATCTCTCTTTCTAAGTGCAAGCAGGGACTAGGATGACCAGCTCTGTTCTTCTTGGCATTTTGCCATCTCCTTACAGCACTACGCTTATCCACCCAAGCCTTCTCCACCTCGAAACTCCAC
Organism: Cepaea hortensis; assembly: GCA_963921405.1. Lineage (NCBI taxonomy): Eukaryota > Metazoa > Mollusca > Gastropoda > Stylommatophora > Helicidae > Cepaea > Cepaea hortensis. The sequence goes on from OY992878.1 coordinate 72,567,906, forward strand.
CACGGTGGCTGCTCCCAGCTTTTTTTCCTTTTCTTCCTGCCCTGAAACGTTCTGCGCTTGTCACGTCTTATTTTACTCACCACATCTTGCCCTGTACTGTCATACTGGAACGTCTTTACCTTTAGCTTGTGCTGCCTGGTTCTGCCTTTCTCCACCAATATGCTGCATGGGTGGTGGTCGCTGCCATGGTGTCCTAGGACACCCCATCTACACACTGTAGTGAGTGAAGGTGAAACTAGCGCCAGATCAATAGCACTGTCCTCATCGCCTGGACGGGTTGCTGTCCTGGTGACACAGCCGCTGTTGATACAAACCAGGTCGATGGTTTCCAGTGCAGTCTCGAGCTCCTCCCCTTGTGTATTGGAGGAAGTGTTTCCCCATGATCTGCCTTTAGCGTTGAAGTCACCACAGAAAATAACATTTCTCTCGTGGCCTAATATGCCACTTAAGCACTGCCACTTCTGGGCGTCCACACTCGCATTGCGGGCATAAACATTAACCAACACGAATGGTGTACTGGAATGAACTCTCAACGCCTGTATTTGTATATCGTCACTGTTCCAACTGGACATGTCTAGCTCTGACACCACCATGCTGTCGCGAACGAGAATCGCCGTTCCCAGATGTCGTCTGTTATAGAAACATTTGAAGCCGGCAATTCGGAGTAGCTGATCGCCCAGTCTCGTCTCCTGGAGTGCTACAATGTCGTTCCTGTAAACTAGGGTTTCTAAAATAGAGCCCCGTTGTTTTACACTGGCACAGTTCCAATATAGAATACGGATGGTGATTGGGGGTGTAAATTACAAATACTAATACCGCTGAAGCCGGAGTTGGTCCACTTGACAACAAGGTAGACTGGTAATAGGGAAAGCTACACACGCAAAATTCAGTCCTGTGTGTATGGACTACGCTTGAGTTCAGAGCGAGCGCAAACAAAAATGTACCCAAACATCATATTTCACACACTAAAGCAATGAGACTATTCGTGAGCTAAATAAAGCTCATTCGGTGAATTAATGCGCTCACTAAACAAAACAACCACAAGCTAACGTAATGTATTGTTCATTACAGTAATTACATAGGGAAATTATGTAATTTCCCCAAGGAAACACTACAGCTATGAGGTTGCAAGTTAGCTAAAAATAATAAAGCAGTAAGTGCGTTATACCTTTCACGCTAAAAACAACCACAAGTTGCAGTAATGATACCCCACTGTACCCTGGAGGGTGCCGCGGTCGTGCAGTGTCTCGCGGTAGCTCTGTGTCTAGCCGATCCGGTGTTCAATTGTTCGAATCAACATTGAAGCGGATTTTATTAAACGGACCTGGGCTCCCAGGTCGTCCTAATGGGTAGTAGAAAATGACCTGAGACGTAAATACGGCCAATATGAAACTGACCACATCAACCATCAAGTGCCGAGTGGTCTATACAAATATATGGGCCGCACCATATACCCAATGCGTCACAAGGCCTGTACAAATGTCTGTTACTGTTTTACTCCCCGTTGTAGTAACTGCACTGAGGAATTATGTAACTGTTCTAAACAAGCGAACATTAATCAATTAGAAATCATATTTAATAATTTAAAGAAAAAGAGCTTTCACTTGATATTACCCGTCAGATGTTTGTCTCTATACATAATTAAAAGGCAAATATTTTTAGCATCTGGTACTTCTCTGATAACAAAATGCTCTACATCCTAGGCTTGTCCCCAAAAGAAATGTGGAGACTCTTCATTTAGACCAGTAGTTCCCAAACTATGATAGGTTATTGCCCCTTTGTTCCCTATACTACATCACTAGTATGACCTTCCAACATATGCAAACATACAAATGCAAATGACTTTCTTAGTATTCAAGGATCGCCCGTTTATGCCTTGATGTATATTAGGTATATGGTGCTAGCCTCGTGTTTCAGGACTGATCGACACTCAACGTGGACACTATCACACCGGCCGACTTTACTTCCCATGACATTTCCTGGTAGCCATTTAGTCTGGCGGAAATAAATCACCTGGTATCAATGGTCTTGAACACATGACCACTAGGCTGACAGTAAAGTGCACTAGCCACTGCGGCTCCACCTTAGTAATAGGTCATCACAAATCACAACAGTCACCAGGTGGGCAGAAGCACTCACTTTAGAAGCCACTGATCAGGTTTACTGCACACAGAGTTTGCAACTGTTACACTCTGGTAATTTCACATGTGCACAGCGCACGTGTGACATGTGAGGACTAAGTATATGCATTTCAAATAACACACTGCTGCATATACAAGTCCAGCTCCAGTAGCCACTTGTGTAACACTGACCACATCACCCACTGACTGCACACACTGCTGCATATACAAGTCCAGCTCCAGTAGCCACTTGTATAACACTGACCACATCACCCACTGACTGCACACACTGCTGCATATACAAGTCCAGCTCCAGTAGCCACTTGTATAACACTGACCACATCACCCACTGACTGCACACACTGCTGCATATACAAGTCCAGCTCCAGTAGCCACTTGTGCAACACTGACCACATCACCCACTGACTGCACACACTGCTGCATATACAAGTCCAGCTCCAGTAACCACTTGTATAACACTGACCACATCACCCACTGACTGCTGAATCATCTATTTTTAGTCAAATGTGGGACTAGCACCATATGCCCAATTCGCTTTTACTGATTTAGTGCCGATGGATAATATACTGCCAAATGTGACCTCCTATTTGGATAGAAGGATGATATATCGCCATACTAAGGTCATCGGTTATTTGTTTTGTTTTGCTTTATCTTCCGCACTTTAAATACTCAGTGAATAGAAATGTACATTATAATATTTGTTCATTTGATTGTGTACCATGGTTGGTCCAAGGTTACTTTTTGTCTGGCACTGAATCAATTACGACAAGTAAAAGGATTCTTTACTTATATACTTACTAACATTTACTAGTATACACTGTAAGATTTACATGTGTCATGTCAGGTTAATCAGCTAAAGAATGATAGTTTCTGAACATGTCTCTCCTGCAAACTTACTCTTAGAAACAAAGTGTGGCATCTTCCCCTTGCCTTCCACATCTACATGGGTGATTTGTGACCTCTGCCTTTGAAAGTAGTTTATGGCTAACAGTACTGGTGTATTCCTGGATCTGCTCAGGTGTAATGTTGTCCCACCATTCTGGTGGATACTCTGTCCCCTACACTGTGTTTGCCATATTCTTGTGTGTTGTCCATCCTCTACCACTAGTAGACGCAGTTGCATGTTTATTTTCACCGAGCTGAGACCAAGATGGCATTTCTCACTCTATCAGTACTTTATATATATGCGGCCCATATACATGTTATATACATACACACACTAAAATGCATGTAATATGTAGAAATTGCAGCTACACATATACAAATTTATGAATATGTGTACATACTGATAAGTATGTGTCTGCACATGTCTGAGTATAAAATATACACTGCTATTTATATGTCAGGCCAATGGTACATGTAGGTATTATCTACCATGTGTACATGTACACACCGTAAAGATGTACACATGACTATATGTAAAATAATTCACCACTATACCACAACAGAAAAAGACACTCCTGAAGGAAATGAAAATGAGAAAGACAGGGTATTCTAGTCACATCAAATGCCATAGCAGGCTAATAATGGAGGGAAAAGTTCAGGGCAAAACAACCTAGATGGTACCAAAGATATCAATGGGCAGACAACATCAAGATACAGCAGATCAGAATGTACAATGAAGGCTCAGGACAGAAGCTGCTGCAGATTTGTTACTGCCAACATTCACTGCAGAGATGGCAGTAGATGATGATGATGATGATGATGATGATGATGATGATGATGATGATGATGATGATGATGATGATGATGATGATGATGATGATGAATATGCATTACTTAACTCATGCCACTATCAATTCACTATATGTTGAGCACTGACTGCCACACTTCAGCTTTTCTGCTTCAGGAACTTTATGCTCCATTAGCTACTCCTACATTACATAGTTCAACCTCTATTGCCCTTTATTCCCTATCAGAACACTGGTCCTCAAGCAACTCACACAAAGCCACCCTTACTTGTGTCGTTTCCTTCAGCTGGCTCCATGTCCTCCACATATCATTCATCTCTGACTCGATCTTACTCCTCCATGTGTTTTTAGGCATCCCCCTATTTCATTTGCTCTGTGGTTTCAGTGCGAGTACTTTGCAGTTATACAGGGTGTATTTTTAATGACTGTGCAGTGTTTGAAACTATTGCCAGTCCAAGTTTTGTGTTTATCTATTATGTTACATGAACTTTATAGAGGGTAAATACAAAACTTGGACCGGCAATATTTCCAAAAACTGTAGTCATTAAAAATACACCCTATACTATTAACTGATTCAGTGCCAAAGCATAGTATATCGCCATGTGTGACCTCCCATTTGGACAGAAGGATGATATTTCGCCCTACAAGGGTTATTGTGTTATTTGTTTTGTTTCATAGTATCTTCCACAATTTCAGTGCTCAGTGAACGGAAATTTACATTATATTACTTGCTCATTTGATTGTGCACCATTTTGTTAGGCACTGAATCAGTTAACAGGCTTTCGTAAAGTGTGTCCTATCCAGCAACAGTACCTTTCCCTCATCTCTGGATTTGCTGGACCCTCTCTAGTTCTCCCCTAAGCTCTGCATAAGTGATTCAGTCATACCATGTTAGTCCTATTCAGTGCAGACACCAGTTAATGAATGTTAAGTTTCTCAGTCACTGTTTTAGTTGTTCTCCATGTTTCTCAGCCATAAATCATTAGTCATTTAATGTTAGAGTTCAATATTCTAAGTCTGGTACAAGTTTAAAGTGTTTCTGATTTCACAATTGTCCTAGTGCTATCAAAGCTCCTCTTTTCCATTATATTCACATTACATAATTATCTGAAACAAATCTGAGAGCATTTTGGTGGTGTGATCATGTTTTGGGAAGAAAGTCAAAGAATAGTTATTTGCTTGTTATGGTTGATGTTGGTGTCACTAATGTTTCATGACAAATCTTCATCATGGCACTCCAGAGAAACCCAAAAGATGCTCTATCTCCCTCAGCAGATGCTGCAAGGTGTTCTTCTAGTAACACAGATTTTAAACACTTTAGATTCATTCTTTCACAAATCCCTCCTTGTTGGAACCATACTCAAACTCAAACATTCTTACATAAATTATTTTCAACTGTTACTGTGAGCTTTGAAATAGTGCCTTGCAAGCTTTAATGCTGGCTCAATGGTTATGGGTTTGAATTTACATCAAGTCAGATTTATTTGTATAACTGAACTAGACTCCGAGGCCTAAAATGGGTAGCAGGAAATGTCTTAGGAAGTCAGGGTAGCCTGTGTAATACTAACTACATCGCTCCTTGAATGCTGATTGGTCTTTAAAAATATGAGCCTAGCACCATATGCCCAATATGGGAAGACTTCAGTGGTTATGAAACAAGTTCAACACCATGAATGAAACAGACCTGCCTGAATACAAATGTATCCTCATGGTAATTACTAACATAATGAATGCTCTGAAGTTCTAGATCAGGCTATAATAACAACAGGATCTATTTCTCATTAACTGTTCTTCCAAGAAAATTGTGACAGTTATCCGGATACACATTTTACAATGGTGGGTACACATTTTACAATGGTGAGTTAACTCTGGAGCTGAAATGGTTAAAAATAAAATATTATTCCATCCTTAATATGGACTGAACCTAAACTACCACAGCCCCTTCTTCAATGTAAGGTCAAGGTAATCCTACAGCATAGAGAGGAGTGAAGTTTCAGGCTTTCACACCCATGAGGTCACAGCATACTGAGATGGGATTATCAATGCCCTTCACCACTACAAATCCTTATCTCACAATTTCCAAACATTTCTAAAAATTGTGACCTCCTGTGAAGGACATGCAACTAACTTTAACAGCCATGAATTATTCATGATATTGTGTATAATAATTTAGATTGTGTTTTCTTTTCAGAACTTTCATTTCGTTGCAGTCCAAAACACACTATATTTGTAAACTAAAACAATATCTGGATAACAGGTGGTTTTTATTTTTGTTGTTGTTGCTCCACTACAATATTTAGAAAATAAAAACCTTTACAAAAAGCACCTGGCCAAAAGAAAAATGGACTAAGAAGTTAGTGAAAGTTAAGAAGAAATAGAAGAAATACCCACAAGAAACCAAACATGTGACATCACAGTGTAATGTAATATGATTAACTCTTTATATGTGAGGCAATATACCTTACTGTTATCGGTATATATATCACACACTTGTCTTCACCTGCTCTGGTTCAGGAATTTGCCACTTTAGTATAACTGTCTGGGTCAGAAGGAGTTAACTTAATTTATTGTCAGGGACAGAAGCAGGATTAGTAACAACTTTGTAGAGCAGGAGTTAAATTGTTCTTCTTTCAACCAGCATTCTCCACTGGGCCTCAACCAACTCACATAAGCCATCCATTCCTAAGCTCTGTCAATATCCTCCCCATATTATTCATTTCTGTGTCTAATTTTCTTCTCCATGTGTTTTTAGGTCTTCCTCTAATTCTTCTGTTTATTCTAGACAAAGGCCTTAATTAAACTATTCTAAGGTTTTCTCAATTAATGCCCCTTCCAGTGCCAGAGTTTTTTCTTCACCTGTTGAGTTGCTGGTATTTGTCTAGTTCCCTCCATGAGCTCCACATTGGTGATTCTGGCAATACCATTTTAGTTCTACTCTGTGCAAGCACCAATTAATGAATGTTTGTAATTGACTTGTAATTGTTTTAGTTTTTCTCCATGTTTCTGATCTATACAGCAGTGCTGATTTAATATAATAATATAATACTCTAACTTTGGTGAAAAGTGTAATTTCTTTTAACTTTCAGATTTTCTAGTGCTATAAAAGCTCCCCTTACCTTTTGTAGGAGCTAAATAATAGCTAGAAAAGAGTGAGTTAATACAAGTTCTGTCTGGGACCAGAAGATTTAATAAATGATATCATCGTTATCATCAAGTGCCATACCGAATGGCGTAGGCGTTCATGACTCTCCCCAGATCTCGGTCTTTGGTTTTCTGGATCAACTCTGCCATTGATATTCCTCCATGCAACCGCCGCAATCCATCCAGCATCATTTCTCGTGGTCTGCCTCTGCCTCTCTTCCCCTCGATCTTCCCAGTTTTCACGATATACTCCATCGCCTCTCTTCTTATCACATGACCAAAAAAAGCTGTTTGTCTCTTTCTTATTGTTGTATATAATGTTCTAGTTTCATTAGCCTCTTTCAAACATTCATTGTTAGTTACTTTGGCAATCCAAGGATTTTCGCAACATTCATCTAAGGAACCACAACTCTGTTGTTTCCAATCTCTTCCTAATTTGTTCATTTACATTCCAAGATTCACAGCCATACAGAAACACAGGTTCTATATAGCACTTCAGCACTCTCTTACATTCAATGATAGTGACTTATTGCATAAGATATTCTTCATTTTCTGAAATGCAGCCTTTGCTTGCCCTATTCTGCTCTTAATCTATGTTGTGCATCTTCCATCCGATGTTATAAATATCTCTAGACATTTAAAACTATCCACCTGTTAAAGAATTTTCCCATCTATCTCTATTTCACATTTGGGTGTCACCTGTTTATTTGATACCACCATTGTTACTGTCTTCTTGATATTCAAAGAGAGTCCTTTCTTTGCACTCTCTTACTACAATGTCCAACATTTGTTGTAGATCTGTTGCATTATTCGCTATCAATACTGTGTCATCTGCATAGCGTTTATTATTTATATTATAACCTCCGAATATCTTCTTCTTCTTCTGCGTTCATCCAGAGTTTTTTTTCGGATGTGATTGCGTTGTGCCTGTTTACAGCAGAGCTGCGTTCTTGCGCCGTTAGGCCGACACATCCGACTTCTGCGGGCATTTGTTGACCGGGTTAACCTTCCCGGACCTCCGAATATTATTCCTGGCTTTTCTTTGATCTCTCTCATTATTACTTCGCTATAGAGGGAGAAGAGTTCCGGTGACAAAACACATCCCTGTCTTACTCCCAACTTTATGCGTTCATAATTTCCTTCTTTATTTCTCATTTTAATTGCTGCTGTTTGGTACCAGTAAATATTTTTTACTTATTCTGAGATCTTTCCCATCAATGTTAATATCTTCCAACATTTTAATCAGTTCATCATGTTTTACTTTATCAAATGCCTTAGTATAATCTATGAAGCACAAATATATGTCTTTCTTTGTCTCTACTGATCTTTCTAATAATGTTCGTAATGTATAAATTGCATTGTTTGTACCTTTTCCTTCCACAAATCCATACTGTTCTTTACCAATTTCCATTTTTATTTTCTTCCTTGTTCTTCTCATTATAATTCTGAGTAGAAGCTTAGTGACATGATTTATGAGGTTAATCGTACGAAAATCTTCGCATTCAATTGCTCCTGGTCTTTTTGGTATAGCTATAAATACAGATTTCAACATATCGCTTGGTGTATATCCACTGCTGTAAATATCATTCAACATTTATCTATGCCAAATTCTCCCATTACTTCTAATTCTTCTACTGTGATTCCATATGGTTCAGCTGTTTTTCCTTTCTTCATATGCTTGATAGTGTCATCAACTTCTTCTTTTAGAATAGATGGACCTTCTAAGTTACTTTCTTCTGTTAATTCTGCCCTTTTTCCATCATATAAGTCTCTTATATACTCATTCCACCTCTTCATTATAGCTTCTTCCTCCAATAATATCTTTCCTGTTTTTGATTTTAAACACCCTGTATTTATTCTTATTTTTCTGCCCGTGATCCCACTTATTTGTTTGTGCATATTTTTTTATCCTTTAATAGAATAAAAGATATATATAATCCTAAAGTAAAAGGATCAGTATAAACAAGAGATTTATGAACATTGCAGATGTGTAATCTGGAGTGTGTAAGCAACATAGAATACACATTGGAGAAAGAGCTGTGCAAATTGGAGGGCAACTGTATGGGGGTTTCATGTAAACTGGAGTGAGATTACCAAAGACAGATAACAAAAGAAACAAGTTGTGCCTCATACAATAACTTCTAGAGCTAAAACTACTCTCTGGTACTAAACTAAAGCTTCTGTTAAGGTAAACATCTCTGGGAGTCGCAATTAGTGTGCTTGCCTGCCAGCCCTTTGGTCATGTCTCCAAATCCCCACTGAGGCTAGGATGTTTGTAAACTGACCTGGGCTCCAAGTCTGAGTCAGGCTAAACTTGGTACCAGGAAATGTTCTGGGTAAGTGGCTAGAGGGATACTGACCACATCATCCATCGAGTCATAATTGAACTTTAAAAATAAGGGGCTAGCACAACATACTCAATAAGCCTCAAGGTATGGAAACAGGTCCTTTTAACTACAGTGCAAACGGCTTCAAGCGATCTCGGATGTGGCGAATTTCTATTATAAAGAACAATGTTGTATGTATATTGTAAATGTATTAAGACATGCTGAACTCTTATCAGAGGAATTCCTGACAAGAAGGACTATTTCTTGGGTCCCAGGTGAGTTTGCCTTATCAGAACTGTACTGTATTACCTCACGGCAGAAACTAACTTTCATAACGTGCTCACTTAACATAACATAAACTAGTGGCAATCTGAGAGACATGTGACCAGTTCTTCTCCTCACCATTCCTTTTCTGAGACAAAGCTGGTACCTATTTTATGAAGCTCGATCAGTCCCAAAGGGCCGCATTGTTGTACAGGTTAGGATGTTATGCTGACAAGGACATGAGCGTGGTTGAACAAGGTTTCGATGCCAGTCAAGATGTACAGTATAAACTGCAGTAGTTATCAGTATACTTCCTAGCTCTAGCTTTCCCAGAAAGTAGTTATGTTAACCTGTTCTATCCTAGTATGTTAACCTGTTCTATCCTAGTTACTGCAGGCTCTGTGGCAAAGAGATTACGGACGCGGTTCGTGATCCCGCACACCCGCATTCGAAACACAGCTGCGCGCAATTTGGCAGCAGACCGCATTGCGTTGGTTTTTTACTAAATGATATGGGTGCTCGTCGTTCAGAAAGCAATGGCAAACTTCTTAACGTAAACTTGCTAAGACATCACAACAGCAAAATAATGCTGGTATTGACTGCAACATCCTATAAAGGATATGCAACTAACTTTTTTTTATCCTAGTTAGTAATTTTACTACATGTATCCTAGACAGTTGTTACCTAACCTCTTTCTATTTTATACAGTTATTGTAACTCCTTCTGACTCAAATATTTACTACTTTAAAGAAACTGCTTGAGCCAAAACAATTTAAAAAGTGTGTAATGTATGAAGTAACTTATTTTACATATGGTGAGTTGGCTGCTTGCTATAGAAGTTAATCCATTCTATCCCAAGCAACATTCCATATGTTGATTAGTTACTCCTTTCCTTATTTATTATATAGTAAGTCAGGTCTTAGTCAGATATGACTGAGCTACCGTATAACAGTAGACGGTACTACCTGGTTTCTGTTAGCGCCGAACGTTGGGCGGCGCTTACCAAACCCGACACCCCACATTGTGCCAACGGCTTCGGACGGAAGAGCGCAATTGGGAGGGTACAAGCCTTACCCTGGTGCGAGGAAATGCAAGCTAAAGACAAAATTGTCATGGCAGGGCAGACCAGGCCCTAAGCCTTGGTTGGCGACTGGTCTAGGATCGAAGCTCCGACAGGCGGACAGTTAGAGCATTGCTTTGCTGATCCGGCAGCTTCTGCAGCTTGTCTTGTTCCAGATGTAGGGGTGTTACCTTTCCTCTGGAGTCAACTAGGCAGGCCGAGAGAGGGATCATGCTGCATGGGCAACACATGATCTCTATATTTTAGCCCAGGCTTTGTGCTATGGAGAGGCAATAACTCCATCCCTGGTCTTAACTGGTCTCGGAATCAAAGCGAGAGGCAACTGTTATGGGTTATAAGTCCTTGTCAGTTGGCGTAGACATGGGGCGCCACGCGTTGCCTCTGACGGTGGGAGACACCTATAGGTGTCACTGATCAGCTACCGCCCGCCTCAAGCTGGGCAGCCCCCAGCCAATTGGGTGCTGATCCGCCACAGCCTGCCTGCTTCAATGGGTGCTTGGGGCTAGGACAAAATCTGAATCGCAGGCTGTAAAACCAATGCACCAGGTACAAACAAAAATAGAAATAGAAACCTCAAGCTACGGCTTGCAACCTGGAACGTGAGAACCATGTGTCCAGGATTTTCCACTGACTTGACCAATATTGACGATGTGAGAAAAACGGCTGTGATTGATGCCGAACTCAATCGTCTTAACATTGATATTGCTGGCCTGCAGGAGACTCGCCTCGCTGAGGAAGGGTCACTCAGGGAAAACAACTACACCTTTTTCTGGAAGGGTAAAGGGCAGGCAGAAAAAAGGCAACATGGTGTGGGCTTTGCAGTGAAGAATTCGCTACTGGGAATGATTGAAATTCCAGCAGGAGGAAATGAAAGACTATTATCCCTGCGCTTGGCAACCTCTTGTGGGTTTGCCACCATTATTACTGCATATGCACCGACACTCGATTCCTCTGATGATGTGAAGGATTTGTTCTATGAGGAGTTAGACTCTGTGATCAAGGCAGTTCCAAAATCCGACTACATTTATATGCTCGGTGATTTCAATGCTCGTGTGGGCAAGGACTCGAGTTCATGGCCAGTGTGCCTTGGAAAATACAACATCGGTCGCATGAATGAAAATGGGCAAAGGCTGCTGGAGCATTGCACCAGTAATGACCTATGTATTACAAACTCTTTTTTTAAAACAAAAGAGATGCATAAGGTCACATGGAAACATCCAAGATCCGGCCATTGGCACCAGCTGGACTTCATCATCACACGGAGACAACATCTGAACCATATATCATTGACTCGTAGTTACCACAGTGCTGACTGTGATACGGATCATTCTTTGGTTGTTGCAAGGGTTAGACTGAGACCAAAGAGAATCTACACAGCTAAACACAAATCTAGCCCCAGGATTAATGTTATTAACACTCATGATCCTGAAAAGTGCTTTCAGTTTCAACAGCAACTTGAAGACGCTTTCACTGATACACCAGAAAATTGTACAGTAAATGATAAATGGAATAAACTTAAGGAAACTCTTTGTAAAACTGCCGTAAAGGTTTACGGCACTGTGGATCATAAGAGGCAGGACTGGTTTGCGGCCAACAGCGAGACTCTGCAGCCCTTGATTGATAAGAAGAAGAAAGCTCTCTTAAGAAACAAGGAAAGACCAACGCGTAACACTCTGAGTGAGCTAAGGCAAGCTAGGAAGGATGTGCAAAAGGCTGCCAGGCAGTGTGCAAATGATTATTGGATCAAGTTATGTGAGTCCATTCAAATCGCAAGTGATAAGGGAGACATAAGAAGCATGTATGAAGGAATAAAGAAAGCCTGTGGTCCAGTGATCAAAAGAAGTGCACCATTGAAAACCTTGACTGGAGAAGTCATCACTGATAAGAAACAGCAGATGGACAGATGGGTAGAGCACTATTTGGAGCTTTACTCAAGTGAGACCAAACTAGCGGATAATGCCCTCAACGCCATAGAGGCTCTACCAACTCTTGACCACCTGGACACACTTCCCACTATAGCAGAAGTTAAGTGTGCTATAAATGAGCTTGCATCTGGCAAGGCTCCAGGTAAGGATGGGATTCCAATAGAGGTTATCAGGAGTGGGCAAGACACACTCACTATACAGATCCACCAGCTAATAGAGCTATGCTGGCGTGAAGGACAAGTCCCACAGGATTTCAAAGATTCAAGCATCATAACACTGTACAAGAACAAGGGCGATCAGAGCGACTGCAACAACTATAGGGGTATCTCACTTCTGTGTATTGTTGGAAAAGTATTTGCCAGAATTGTTCTGCGCAGACTTCAAGTCCTAGGAGATCAAGTCTACCCCGAATCACAGTGTGGCTTTCGACAGAACCGGTCTACCACTGATATGATATTCTCATTGCGACAAATGCAAGAAAAATGCCGTGAACAGAATCAACCACTGTTTATTGCCTTCATCGACCTCACAAAGGCATTTGATTTGGTCAGTCGTGAGGGTCTGTTCAAGGCACTAAAGAAGATTGGCTGCCCACCAACTCTTCTGTCCATTGTGGAATCATTCCACACAGGCATGAAGGGTAAAATCAAGTTTGATGGTGCAACTTCTGAAGAATTTGAAATCAAGAGTGGAGTTAAGCAAGGTTGTGTACTAGCTCCCACCCTCTTTGGAATATACTTTTCACTTCTACTGAAATATGCATTTCGTGATCAGGATGGTGGTATATACATTCACTCACGCTCAGATGGCGGCCTCTACAATGCTCAGAGATTGAAGGCTAAGACCAAAATTAGGAGGGTACTGATCAGAGAGTTGCTTTTTGCAGATGATGCTGCAGTTACGACCCACTCTGAGGAAGAATTGCAATGTCTACTATCTGCATTCTCCAATGCTTGTTCTGAATTTGGTTTAACAATTAGCAAAAAGAAGATTTAGATTATGTCACAAGGTGCACATGGGGTACCATCAATCTTTATTGACGACGCCGAACTAGAGATAGTAGACCATTTTACATATCTAGGATCGGTGGTAAATAGCAAATTATCCCTAGATCAGGAAATCAACATCCGGATTGGTAAGGCAGCAACAACAATGAACAGGTTAAGAAAAAGAGTCTGGGAGAACAGGAAGCTTACTGCCAAAACAAAAGTCCTTGTCTATCAAGCCTGTGTCCTTAGTACTCTTCTCTATGGCAGTGAAACCTGGACAACTTACTCACACCAAGAGAACAATTTAAACAGCTTTCATATGCGGTGTCTGCGAAGAATTCTTGGTATTAAGTGGCAAGACAAAATCACAAATACTGAAGTATTGGAAAGATCAGGTTGTGTGACAGTTTATTCCATGCTCAGTCTTCGTAGACTTAGATGGATAGGACATCTTAGGAGGATGGATGATGGTAGAATACCAAAGGATATCTTTTTTGGTGAATTACAGATGGGTAAGAGATCTCAGGGTCGGCCTCTACTACGATACAAAGATGTGTGTAAGCGGCACATGATTGATACAGGCATTGATAATGCACATTGGGAGCAAGTCGCCGCTGAACGTGTTGCATGGAGGGCAAATATCAGAAATGGAATAAAGTCAAAGGAGAAAATTATTGCAGAAAAGTCACACACCAAGCGTTTGAGACGTAAGATGGTGCATGATGGTGGAAATGACCACGTGTTCACATGCACCCACTGTGAACGGACATTTACAGCGCAAATTGGCCTTATCAGTCACACTCGCTACCGCCATAGTTAAAAGTTATTATGCCTTTTTAAAGCACAAACTATCGTCTGTCAAGACGGCAAGGTGCCAATGATGATGATATTTATTATATGACCACTGTGCCAAACAATTGTTGAATTAACCCACTGTTTCCCACTTATTTTGTAGGTCTAATTGCTTCTACCTCAGACATTTGTTAAATTAAATAATAATTTCCTACTTATTTCTGACATTTTAAATTCTTCTGTCTCAGCCAGTTGTTAAATTAACCCACTGTTTCTTACTTATTTCTATCTTATGTTTCTTCTGTCCCAGCCAGTAGTTAAAAATTAACCCAGTTTCCTATTTATTTGTTTATATATAATTTCTTGTCACAGACACTATTTACATGAATCCACTTTTTCACACTTATTTCTTGTTTCTAATGTCTTTTGTCCTATGCATGTTACTTTAACCCAGTCTATCCCACTTGCTAACTAACATCTGTTACTTTAACCCAGTTAATCCCACTTGTTAATTAACATTTCATCAAAAGGAAGCCACACTGGTATACCATATATAGTGGTCAGTATATTTACTCACAATGGTAGTGGTCAGCAATGGTAATGGTAGTTATTCTGGTTAACTGATCGCAACGGCTGTATGTCTATCATAACTGATAAAATAGGCACTAGATAACATTCTGATCTCAGAATTCTCTAAGAAGGAAAGTGGTGAGTAAGGGAACTAGTCACTTCTTTAACTAATATTTACATATTTCTAAAAAAAAAAAAAATATGTAACAACATAACACTTCACACAGCCTACGGCCTACGGCAGTATTTGTCAAGGCAAGGGACTATATTTACGGTTCTAGTTCCACTTGATCTAAACAGCTGATACCTTAAAGTAATTGTTACCCGGGAGTTATAAAGCGACAAACGTGAGCTAAACAATGTAAACAAAGATAAATAAATAGTCCTTACCAACTCTTCGTGTAGTTCTGCGAGGGTGGGTCTGAGCTTGATGCCTCCACTTGTAGCTGAGAAAATATTTCTGTAGTGATCAACACACGGCAGAGCTTCTACTGTATTCATAACACAGTTCGTCTTGTTATACACATCAATTGAACCTCGACTACGAAGGGAATCGCCGCTGATAGAAAACGTTGCACCTGGAGATTCTGGACCATTGCTAATTGATCCCCGCCCACCACTGAAAGTATTAGTGTTTGCAAAGTCTACAGATTGTTTACCGTAATCAACAAACAGGTTTTCATTTACGTCGTCTGCTGCATCTCCTCGTTGTAAATTATCACTTTCCCAAGTAACATGTTCGTCTCTTGTATTCACTCTCGCCACTTGAAAGCGCGATCCACTTTTCTTCATTTCATCTCCGTTTAGTTCCATTGTTGTCCCCTGTATTGAAATGACTTTTCCCTAGAGAGACGAAAGTTTTCACAACTGACAGCGACCCACGCATACGTCCGCGTTTTCAGGTCTGACTGTTCTCCAGTCAGCTGAACCCTACTTATGTATAAGCGCCATTTTATGTTATTGATTTGATTTTCCGTGCCAGGTCCCACATGCGTTTTTAGGCCAGTTATTAAATACAGTTTGTACTGTAATTTTTCACGGCTAAAAGAAAATAATGTGACAATTACAGGAGCAAATTGCGATATAGCGACAGTTCATACAATTAGTTAAATAATAATATAGAATGAGGTTATGAAATAGGCAAAGTTTCAAAACAGAAATTTACTTCCTACACCGTGTGTGATAAGTAGAAAATTCGAAAGTAAAAATGAAACTAAATAAGTAAAATAACAATCAATCAATCAAAAATAACAATAAACGTATTAATTGAAAAGCTGTAAATATACTCATAATATTGCAAGGCTGAAGATGGATTGAACAATATTAAATAACACAATTGTCTCAAAGATATGATTATATAATATACACAATACGAAATAGCGAAACTATAATTAAAAAACAAAACATAAACCTGCATTGTACCAAAAACAATAGACAATATATATTTAATTTCCCCAAAACTATTGAATAAGATACTATTGATACAAATACAAGAACAAAACTAAATAAATACAATATTCATTACATTGTGCTTTTCTCAGCATTTAACGTATTATATATGTTTGTCATTTATTTTTCTTAGGTAGGAAATAATTGAATCTTCGAATAGTTTTATTGTAGAATTAGTAATTTAGTATACGGTAAATTTATACGGTTTATTTTATATTTTAATCGCTAAACAACTTCAGACACTCTTCAAATACTGCTGTTTTCTTTATTTTTCAGTAGTGGTTAGTAGGGTGTCTTCCTTGGAGGTGGGATATGAGTTTTCTTCCACGGTGAGACTTTGGGGTGTTATCTGTCGGTTTTGAAATAACGACCATAGCGTGTAATACTAAGTGGGAACTGTTTTGTTCAGCGACCTTTAACCCTCACCCCGGAAAACACTTTGAAGTGTAAGAGCTACACATATACTGGAACACACTAAATTAACGAAGAGATGACTTTCTCACTAACCTTTCTTTCAATAAAATTGTGAAAAGTATGTGGTATATATGGTGAGTTAACCCTAGAGCGCAACCGTTACAAATGAAATCAACAGTCTACATTAATGTGGATTGAACCAGGGCTACTAAGCTATGTAATGGCAGAAATGTAACAATGCTAGTTTTATGTGTTGGGTGTGTGTGTGTGTGCGCGCGTGTGTGTGTGTGTGTGTGTGTGTGTGTGTGTGTGCGTGTGTGTGTGTCTGTGTCTGTGTGTGTGTTAATGTGTGGTTCTTTGCTTGTTTGGTTATTTGTTTGTTTGTTTTAGTAGATCTATTTTAAATGTATAAAGTTGCTGATTATAAAATAATATACAGAATACAAACATTAAGGTCAGTAGGTAAACTTAAACGCGTTTGTTTTGTTTGGTTATTTGTTTGATTGTTTTAGTAGATCTATTTTTAAATGTATAAAGTTGCTGATTATAAAATAATATACAGAATACAAACATTAAGGTCAGTAGGTAAACTTAAACGCGTTTGTTTTCTTTTTCTCCTATTTATTATTAACGATATAAATTGACATGTGGCTGTATGATAAACGTGTAACCTTTCAGTAAATATAAAAAGGAATGAGAATATCAGCCTCTCCATTGAGATGGTTATATGTTCTGCGTGTAACCTTTCAGCATGTTTAAACAACCTATCCTAGACAGTTGTATATGTTTAGCATGTATGCTATCTATTTAAGTAAAAGAATCATAAGACATTGCTGGAAGTATATGCTAAATTGCCAAAGTGAACTTACCATTTGCTTTGTAATAATAATAATAATAATATTAAAAGAAGTTCAGTAGGTACGGGGTGTATTTTTGATGACTGTGCAGTGTTTGAAAATATTGCCCGTCCAAGTTTTGTATTTACCTATTATGTTGCGTGAACTTCACAGAGGGTAAATAAAAAAACTTGGACCGGCAATATTTTCAGGCACTACACAGTCATTAAAAATACACCCTATATTATACAGTGTCTTGAACTGTTTTGTAGAAAATTATTGCAGATAAGTCACACAAAGAGCGTGTGAGATGTAAGATGGTGCATGATGGTGGAAATGACCATGTGTTCACATGCATCCACTGTGGACGAACATTTACAGCGCGAATTGGCCTTATCAGTTACATTCGCTAACGCCATGGGTTGTAGCTATTATGCCCTTTTGAAGCACAATGTAACAAACTATCGCCTGTCAGGACGGCAAGGTGCCATTGACTTATAGCCCATGCCATGTGTGGTTGGTGATCATGTTTGTTCACAGCCCTGTCTCGTATGCTGCCAGGCATTTCTGCTACTGATGAGTCTCCATTCCATGATATCAAATTGCCCAGCATCTTCTCTCTTGGTCTCTCCCCGTCCTTCTTTTTCCCCAACATTCCCGGTGTGGCGACATACTCCAGCCTTCCCATTTTCATGGCATGCCCAAATAATGTGAACTGTCTTCATCTGATTTGAGTAACCAGTTCTCTTTGTGAGTTCACTTCTTTCAAATAATGTGGACTGTCTTCATCTGATTCGAATAACCAGTTCTCTTTGTAAGTTCACTTCTTTCAAATAATGTGGACTGTCTTCATCTGATGCGAGTAACCAGTTCTCTTTGTGAGTTCACTTCTTCTGATGCGAGTAACCAGTTCTGTTTGTGAGTTCACTTCTTTCAAATAATGTGGACTGTCTTCATCTGATGCGAGTAACCAGTTCTCTTTGTGAGTTCACTTCTTTCAAATAATGTGGACTGTCTTCATCTGATTCGAGTAACCAGTTCTCTTTGTGAGTTCACTTCTTTCAAATAATGTGGACTGTCTTCATCTGATGCGAGTAACCAGTTCTCTTTGTGAGTTCACTTCTTTCAAATAATGTGGACTGTCTTCTTCTGATGCGAGTAACCAGTTCTGTTTGTGAGTTCACTTCTTTCAAATAATGTGGACTGTCTTCATCTGATGCGAGTAACCAGTTCTCTTTGTGAGTTCACTTCTTTCAAATAATGTGGACTGTCTTCATCTGATGCGAGTAACCAGTTCTCTTTGTGAGTTCACTTCTTCTGATGCGAGTAACCAGTTCTGTTTGTGAGTTCACTTCTTTCAAAATCCTCATTGTCCTTTCTATCCGTCCACGGTGTTCTCGACATTCTTATAGAAAATCACCACACCCTCATTGGAGCTCAGCCTGGCCGAATAGATAAGAGCGCTCGTTCTTAAACATCCGGTGTGCTGATGCTGAGGTAGCGGGTTCAACACCTACACCGGTCAGTTGGACTAAAATGTTGACTTGAGGACATAAATTACAAGTACCTCTGAAGTCTGAGTGGGTTCACCTGATGGCGAGGGACACTGGTAATAGGGAAAGCTAATCCAAAATTCAGTCCAGTGCTGCTAAAAGTAGCATATATGGATTACGCTTGAGCGAGCGCAAAAAAGAAACAAACACGCAGCCTCACCATAATTCCTCATTTGTCTGATTATTGCCCATGATTTACTTTCATACAACAGGATTGGCTCTATATAACTCTTAAGAATTCTTTTCCACATCTCGACTGACAAAGGTAAATTTACACAGGATTTTCTTTGCCTTGTAAAATGTTGCCTTTGCTTGGGCTAATCTACATTTAATTTCCTTAATACATATTCCATCTGCTGTTATTAAAGTACCCAAAATAACTAAATACATTAGTTGTTTCAGATTGGCCTCATGCACTTTGGTGTTGCCCTTGTGTGTACGATTTCTCTTTGTAATAACCATTACATCTGACTGGATCGATCTTGGAATTCACATGGTCAGAAAAGAAAACCCACCCCAAGGATGATATAAATCCAAAACCACCTGCCAGCAGATGAATGCACTAGCCCAGTGGTTCTCAACCGGCTGGGACCCAGGGGGGGGGGGATTTTAGGGTTTCCGGGGGGGGGGGGGGATTAAGATTATTTCAAGATCGCGTTAATACAAGAACCGATTACTTGATATTGTTTTTTCCTACATACTGTACGGTTCTGTACGTCTCACCCTTCTAAAATTCATTTTGTAAAGTAGACCCACAAATCACGTTTTATGTGGACGTCTAGACGTGTTTTAGTATGTGTTATTAAATTTAGCTTCCATTATTACGTATACTGTGTAGGGGCAGCGGGGGGGGGGGATTTTTAGGTAGGAAATACAAAAGGGGGGAATGACGTTCTAAAAATATGGTGAAGGGGGGTACGGGCCAAAAAAAAGGTTGAGAACCACTGTTCACTAGCCACATCCCTGCCGCGACTCCCAGGTGTCAGAGAACAGTTGCAAGTAGAACTCGCTCTTCGAAGTTGAATGTGAAGTGAAAACGTGGTTTAGAAAACAGAGCACGCAGTTCTATGCAGCCAGTTTGGAAGGACTGATAAAACGATGGGATAAGTGCATCAATATTGGTGGAAATTATGTTGAGAAATAAAGGGACAATGTATGTATAAACATAAAATGGTTTCAAGTTGTTATCACATTTAGTTATTTTTCTACAGCCATTTGTGACTTACTTATGAACTTACCCTCGTATGTGTTGCCTGTTTTATGTATGGATGCGCATGCTGGGCAATTAGTTTGAAATGGAGAAGAAACTAGATGCAGCGGTGTTGCTGTTTTTTGAGAAGAATGTTAAGAATGTCGTGGAGAGAGAAGGAAAATAACGCTGGAGTATTGAATCTTGCTAGTGTTACAAAATCACTCACCAAAACCGTAAGGAAAAGACGAAAGGAATTTATAGGTCGTATCTGTGGCTAAGGGCTTGCGAACGCGGTTTGTGAGCCCGTATACCCAGGTTCGAAACACAGCGGTGCTGGTTTTTTTCGAAAAAGGTATAGGGGCCGGTCGTTCAGAAAGCAATGGCAAACTACTGAACATAACACTTGCCTAGTACATCAACACCAGCTGAAAATGCTGGTGTTGACTGCAACGTCCCGTAAGGGATACGCAGCAAATTTTTTTTTTTTTTTATCAACGGGAGAGGTCGAATGGAAAAATTAGAGTTGTGTTGAAAAATGCTTTGCTGTAGAGAAAGAGTGGGAGAGAGAAAAGTATGCGGAGAGCTTTAAACATCTGGACAAAACATAACAATGTAAGAAGTGTTAACTTGATCAAAGTAACAGATGACAGAGAGGGTTAGAGGCGCGATGGCTGCTGCAGATCAGGCACGTGCAGAAAAAACAAATGTTTAGTGGACCTCTGGTAGCGTAGTGGTTAGGATATATGCTTGTCAAGTCGGTGGTTCTGTATTGACAACCTTCTCGAGAAGGCTTCATTTAAAAATGGTACTGGAAATTTGAGAAGTTGTAGAATGGTGTCATGTTATTGGTCACATCTAATATATCTTGCCAAAATGGCCAATATACTGCTTTTCTATACTTGTTATGTAATACAGTGAACAGATTCGAACATAACATTCTTTTGTTGCTTTTTTACTTTGAAATATCTACGTGTAGTTATTTATTGCCGTCTCCCTGGCCTAGAGTTAGCGTCTTTCTCCGTAATCCCGTATATCCACGTGAGGAAAGTAACTTGCGCGAAAATCGGTAGCGGATCTCGCCGCGTTGGTAACTTACTGAGCATAATCTTGCGAAGAAATCAACAATCAACTGAAAGATGCTGATGTTGATAGCGATGTCCTGTAAAGGATATGCGGGAAAAAAAGTTATTTACTAGACTGCATAACTCTTATCCTATGTTGGTCACACTGGGCAGAGGGTATGAAGAGTGGTGTAATCGACTGACAGTCTTAGGGGCAAACAACGTGTATATACAAATTGCCGGCATTAGAGGCCATAATTATTAATTAACGTGTATACCCGCAATTGAAATACCACTACTTTTATCGTTTCTTTACTTATTCAGTCTTGGAGATTTGATCGCAATAGACGAGCAATATCTCCGGTGGGCCTATTCTCGCTGGTCGCGGGATCCGCACAGTGGCAGGAGGGTAGTCTGACTGTAGTACACGCTTATAAGGTCCAGACACTTGCGATTGACAGGTGTACGTGCCCAGTGGTCCGGGTGCGTATACGACCCTTACCTGCGGGATTTGGATGATCGCCTCTAAGTCAAATCCCAAAGGTTTAGGGTCTGGCCATCGCTCGCCTCCTGCTCGTGGAGGCGAGCTCTCGGAGGTTTGACGCTGAGCTGCCAGCGTCTGCAGCCTACCTTGTTCCAGACGTATTGGTTATCCATTCCTCTGGATCAAACAAGGCAAGGCCGAGAGAGGGAACATGTCGTTTGGGCACGTGTTCTTTCAAGCTCTGCCCAGGCATTTTGAGATGGAATTTTGCCAAATTCCAACCCAAGACTGCAAGGTGCCACTCACTTGTATACCAATGGTTATGAAAGTCGTGGAGAGAACCCAAACTGGGAATTCTCATTGGGAGTCAGGGGTACGGTCATTATTGTGAAAGATTAAGCATATCGGGCCATGGCCTCGGTTATGACAATAAAGTGGCTGCATCCTCTACGGTTTTCTGGTACTCAAAATACAAATCATTGTGCCCGACTCTAAGTCCGTATAACTCAAGGCTCAACATTATTGGACGCGACAAGAGTAAGCTCCCTCTAATCTGAGGGACACTTTGGTCTACTGCCTAGGTCACTGAAAGAATGCAAGGAGATAAGTCAACAGATACTCGTATATTAGCCTTAAAAGCGTCGGTGGTTGGACAAAGGGAATAGTTTTAATACTGAAAAGAAGAGACTCGCCTGCGTGTTACGGGGGGGGGGGGGGGGGGGGGGGGGGCCGAAGGGAAGCAAATAATGGTAATAATGCAACCTACACAACAACAACAAAAATAAGTTAGTTGCATGTCCTTACAGGACGTAGCAGTCAACCCCAACATTTTTGGCTGTTCGTGATTCCTGGGCAAGTTTACGTTCAGTAGTTTTCCATTGCTTTCTGAACGACCGGCACCTATACCATTCCATAAAAAACCAACTCAGCTGTGTTTCGAACGCGGGATATATGCGGGATGTATGCGGGATAACGAACTGCGTCCATAACTCCTTCGCCACAGCAATGTAATCTACCAAGTTTGTAAGAGGGGACAAAGGGGAAAGGCGGGGTGGGGAGGGGGGGGGGGTTGAAGAGACAAGGTACCACATGCTGTAGACAACTATAGCGGTAAAATTCCACCAATCATAAACACGTCTACGGTGGTTTAGCGTGAATTGGTTGTGGGCCTATGCTCTATTGGGCGATGAAAGGAGGAGGTGGAGGAGGAGGGGGAGGTGGAGGAGGAAGAAGAAGAAGAAGAAGAATAAGAAGAAGAAGAAGAAGAAGAAGAAGAAGAAGAAGAAGAAGAAGAAGAAGAAGAAGAAGAAGAAGAAGAAGAAGAAGAAGAAGAAGAAGAAGAAGAAGAAGACTAACAGACTGATGGTTTAATCCGGGACATGCAAAAACAAAATGTATAGGGAAGCTTGATTTGTGATAAAACTGTGGTACGAGTGGAGAGGAGAGCACGAAAGGACAAATCTGCAGTGCTTACAGTCATTGTTGTAGTCTGGGAGGTAAGAATCTACGGCCTGTGACATTTGCTGAGGAGACGGAGTGTCTCTAGGTTCGCCCAACGTGTATGATATCAGTTCTATCTATAACTATTAATTACACATTTTCTACAACTTATTCCCAAAACAATAAAGGTAAAACAGCAAAGGTAATGCAGTAGACGAAAATTGTCCAGCCTTAAGGCATATTGAGCATATAGTGACAGCCCAGGATTCTGTTTTTATAGATCTGCACACAATGGAAATATTCTTCAAGAAGTGAATCGGTGCAACTATCTCGGAACAGTCATACCATCTGATGGGAGGTGCCTTGAAGGGATTAGAACAAGAATCGCCCTAGCGAAGGTGATCTTTTGCGAGATGGAAAACGTACTGACCAATAAAAAGGTGTCAGTTGCAACGAGAAAAAAGAGTGTTGAGGTGCTACGTAGAACCTGTACTTTTTGGATGTGAAGCGTGGACAATGAGATTACAAGTTGAAAAACATCTCATGGCTGTGGAAATGTGGTTTCTGATGAAAGAACAAAGAATACCATGGACAG
Source organism: Cepaea hortensis (assembly GCA_963921405.1). NCBI lineage: Eukaryota > Metazoa > Mollusca > Gastropoda > Stylommatophora > Helicidae > Cepaea > Cepaea hortensis. The sequence goes on from OY992878.1 coordinate 72,591,851, forward strand.
ACAGAAAAATCAATGACCAAGTGGACAATGAGCTTACAAGTTGAAAAACATCTCATGGCTGTGGAAATGTGGTTTCGGATGAAAGAACAAAGAATACAATGGACAGACAGAAAAATCAATGACCAAGTGGACAACGAGCTTACAAGTTGAAAAACATCTCATGGCTGTGGAAATGTGGTTTCGGATGAAAGAACAAAGAATACAATGGACAGACAGAAAAATCAATGACCAAGTCCCATAAGAAACAAATGAAAACAGTAAACTAATTAGAGAAATTAGACGAAAACAGTCACAAGTTTTGGACACGTTATGAGAAGAAATAAATTGGACAACTTCGTGACAACTGGCAAGTTTGAAGGGAAAATAACAAGGGGAAGGCAGAGATATAAATATGTGCATGGCTTGACCGCGGGGTATGTGCGAGACAAGAACACTGAGCTAATCCACGACTTTGTTAATCGTGTGAGATCGCGAATCACGACCGCCCACGCTTATCGGCACGGCACATGATGATGACTCTATGGATAGTATGGTGAATGTCACCCAGGTCGCCTTTACTACCCAGAGCATTTCATGGTGTCCATTGTAGGCTGAGTCAACCAGGAAGTCCAGGTCAATTACACAAGAAATCCCCGCTTCAATGGGCATTTCAACCTGTGACCACGGGGGCAGACACACCCCCACCCCCCCCTAAGAAATATATATATATATATATATATATATATATATATATATATATATATATACACACACACACACACTATTTACTTGTCATCTGGCTAAGGATCCAGATGTTGCTGGATTATAAAGCTACATATCGTGGGAGCTTAGCAAATACTTTTATCCAGGCCACTGGACATGGAATGCATTCATGAATGAGTGAGTCAAACTGTATTAGCCGCGCTAACAAATTCGTGCTCACGCACACAACTCGACGTCCATCCGGGCGTAGGTGAGCTCTCATCAACATCTGATTAACTCCTTAGCCACGGGCTGTGTCTTCATTGGCTATATGAACTCATGGTGGGTTTGAACTGGGAACCAGGCTACGATGACCTCTAGGTTATACTTTGAAAGTTAGTTGCATATCATTTATCGACGTAGCAGTCAACCCCCAGCATCTTTTTGGTTCGTGATTTCTGGGCAAGTTTACGTTCAGTCGTTTGCCATTGATTTCTGACGATAGTAAAGGTGTTGATTTAGCCATTTCATGAAGTTGTGAATGTGTATGGATAGTGGCGGACTGGGTTTCAAAATACTGGTTGCCAGTACTAAACGGTCATTAGTATTTGTAATAGAGACGGAGACCCACTTCACAGAGATCCTACAGGGCCCACTGTCTATAGGCTATAGGGCAAACTGAAACTCTGGCTAGTCCACCATTGTTTATGGAAGCACGGGAGGTTATGATCGTTTTATACCGTTTTCGCTACAACATGCGAATTATTTAAACTTTTTAACGGGGACGTTATTCTAGATTTCCATGAACTTGGTAGGTCAACAGAAGACGCAGAACTTCACTGATGAGACCGTTATATAATAGTGTCTGCTACCAGTCAATTATCATCATCATAATCAAGTGCCATGCCGGTTGGCATAGGCGTTCATGACTCTCCACAGATCTCGGTCTTTGGTGTTCTGCTGATGATATTCCTCCGTGCCACCATCTCAATCCACCCAGCATCATTTCTCTTGGTCTGTCTCTCTTCCCCTCGAATTTTCCAGTTGCCACGATGTTCTCCAATGCCTCTCTTCTCATTACATGACCAGAGAAAGCTGTCTCTCTCGCTTCTGCGCGTGTGCATGCATATTTATTACACGAAGAATACTGTGCAGCACAGCGTCGTTACCTGAGGGGAGAAAGAGATTTCTGAAGAACCATGTCCAGTCAATCCTGTAGTACGAAATTGAATTACGTACAATTAGCAGATTGGCAAGGAATTATGTGGAGGCAACTGAAGTGTGGTTTTAGAGAAGAATGACGAGAACACTATGGGCAGATACAGAACGCAATGGAGATGTAGTAGAAAATATCAGAATAAGTCAATCCGTATTCTTCGGGTACATCATGAGAAAATAGTAACAATTGTGATAAAGTGGTGACATCACAATGTGACATAGAAATAGAAGAGGAAATTCTTAACCAAGTGGACAATTTGTGGGGCATTTATAACGTCAGATGGAAGATGTACAACAGAGATTAAGAGCAGAATAGTGTAGGCTAAAGCCTCATTTCAGATAATGAGTATCTTATGCAATAAGTCACTATCAATGAATGTAAGAAAGAGAGTGCTGAAATGCCATATAGAACCAGTTTTGCTGTGTGGCAGTGAATCTTGGAATGTAAATGAACATATTAGGAAGAACTTACAAGCAAGAGAGATGTGATTTTTTAGATGAATGTTGCGAATTTTTTGAACTGTCAGAGTAACTAACAACGATTGCTTGAAAGAGGCTAATGAAACTAGAACACTATATACAACAATAAGAAAAGAGACAGTTTTCTTTGGTCATGTGATCAGAAGAGAGACATTGGAGAACATCGTGATAACTGGAAAGATCGAGAGGAAGTGAGGCAGAGACAGACCAAGAGAAATGATGCTGGATGGATTGAGACGGTGGCATGGAGAATTATCATCAGCATAGTTGATCCAGAACACCAAAGACCGAGATCTGTGGAGAGCCATGAACACCTACTCCAGCCGGCAGGGCACTTGATTGATTGACATCATGAGATGGGAAAAGCTAGAGTACAGGAAAGTCTGATAGGAAGAGAGACACGGGGAGATCAAGAGAGAAGAAGCTAGATAGTTTGGAATCATGCCAATGCTTTCTGAATGACAGGCTCTCATACCTCATTGATATATAATGCTTTCTGAATGACAGGCTCTCATACCTCATTGATATATAATGCTTTCTGAATGACCGGCTCTCATACCTCATTGATATATGCTTTCTGAATGACAGGCTCTCATACCTCATTGATATATAATGCTTTCTGAATGACAGGCTCTCATACCTCATTGATATATAATGCTTTCTGAATGACAGGCTCTCATACCTCGATATAAAATGCTTTCTGAATGACCGGCTCTCATACCTCATTGATATATAATGGTTTCTGAATGACAGGCTCTCATACCTCATTGATATATAATGCTTTCTGAATGACCAGTCTCATACCTCATTGATATAAAATGCTTTCTGAATGACCGGCTCTCATACCTCATTGATATATAATGCTTTCTGAATGACAGGCTCTCATACCTCATTGATATAAAATGCTTTCTGAATGACCGGCTCTCATACCTCATTGATATAAAATGCTTTCTGAATGACCGGCTCTCATACCTCATTGATATATGCTTTCTGAATGACAGGCTCTCATACCTCATTGATATATAATGCCTTCTGAATGACAGGCTCTCATACCTCATTGATTTATAATGCTTTCTTAATGACCAGCTCTCATACCTCACTGATATATAATGCTTTCTGAATGACAGGCTCTCATACCTCATTGATATATAATGCTTTCTGAATGACAGGCTCTCATACCTCATTGATATATAATGCTTTCTGAATGACCAGCTTTCATACCTCATTGATATATAATGCTTTCTGAATGACAGGCTCTCATACCTCACTGATATATAATGCTTTCGGAATGACAGGCTCTCATACCTCGTTGATTTATAATGCTTTCTGAATGACCGGCTCTCATACCTCATTGATATATAATGCTTTCTGAATGACAGGCTCTCATACCTCACTGATATATAATGCTTTCGGAATGACAGGCTCTCATACCTCATTGATTTATAATGCTTTCTTAATGACCAGCTCTCATACCTCATTGATATATAATGCTTTCTGAATGACAGGCTCTCATACCTCATTGATATATAATGCTTTCTGAATGACAGGCTCTCATACCTCATTGATATATGCTTTCTGAATGGCAGGCTCTCATACCTCATCGATATATAATGCTTTCTGAATGACAGGCTCTCATACCTCATTGATATATGCTTTCTGAATGACCAGCTCTCATACCTCATTGATATATAATGCTTTCTCAATGACCGGCTCTCATACCTCATTGATACATAATGCTTTCTGAATGACCGGCTCTCATACCTCATTGATATAAAATGCTTTCTGAATGACCGGCTCTCATACCTCGATATATAATGCTTTCTGAATGACCGGCTCTCATACCTCATTGATACAAAATGCTTTCTGAATGACAGGCTCTCATACCTCATTGATATATAATGCTTTCTGAATGACAGGCTCTCATACCTCATTGATATATGCTTTCTGAATGACCGGCTCTCATACCTCATTGATATATAATGCTTTCTGAATGACCAGCTCTCACACCTCATTGATATATAATGCTTTCTGAATGACAGGCTCTCATACCTCACTGATATATAATGCTTTCTGAATAATCGGCTCTCATACCTCATTGATATATGCTTTCTGAATGACCAGCTCTCACACCTCATTGATATATAATGCTTTCTGAATGACCGGCTCTCATACCTCATTGATATATAATGCTTTCTGAATGACCGGCTCTCACACCTTATTGATATATAATGCTTTCTGAATGACCGGCTCTCATACCTCACTGATATATAATGCTTTCTGAATGACCGGCTCTCATACCTCATTGATATATAATGCTTTCTGAATGACAGGCTCCCCCGGGAAGGTTAACCCGGTCAACAAATGCCCGCAGAAGTCGGATGTGTCGGCCTAACGGCGCAAGAACGCAGCTCTGCTGTGGACAGGCACAACGCAATCACGTCCGAAAAAAAACTCCGGATGAACGAAGAAGAAGAATGATAGACTCTCACACCTCATTGATATATAATGCTTTCTGAATGACAGACTCTCATTGATATATAATGCTTTCTGAATGACAGGCTGTCATACCTCATTGATATATAATGCTTTCTGAATGACAGGCTCTCATACATCATTGATATAAAATGTTAGTGGGAACTTCCCTGTTACTTTTTTGATCACTCCACTTGGGTTCCCATTGCTTTTCTGATTACTCCACTTGATTTTATTTTCCTTGTGGTGTTGTAAAGGTCTCTGAGGGCTCTTTTCACTGCTGTTATGTGTGCCTCTTTTGCTATGCCATCTCATTTTTCACGTTATTAGCACTTGTGTATTCTTCATGGTCTCCGACTTTAGCGGCTCTGATTTTATTATTTAAATCTGCTTTTTACACTTTTCCTTTCTTAAAGTCGCTTAAAAGTTGACAGGGTCAACTTCATTGCACCGGGGTTTTATCCCTTATGGCTCAGTCTCTTCCCGCAATGCGGACAGCGTCGCACAAAGCATGAACTCCGTAGCTCCAGCGACAACCCCCAGGAGTCTCCGAAAAAAATTCACTCGTGAACCGAAGGACGTGGCCTGGAATCAATCTCACAATCTTCGGAGCCCGAGTCAGACAGCGTGACCACTTTTGCTTCCATTCCCTTTTCTCAAGTACTTCTATAAATGATTCATTCCAAATGCTTTAGCATTTGTCAAATAACTTTTGCAGGACCCTGTACTTATAGACCATGACCATCAATTGTTGATTAGTTTCTGGATTTTGTAAAGTATCCTTAAACTTAATTTTACTTAACAGATAGTTATCTGAATCTGCATCTCTAAACATATTTATAGCTTGCAGCGAAGCTCTTAGCATGTGGTGTACCTAAAGGAAGGGAAGAAACTCATGTGCCAACCGTTATCTTTTATCTGCCAAACACACTTAATATTTGCAAACATCCTGACATCTTTTCTGCATTAATGATCAACTGATTGCACATATACATACATTTTTACAAAAACATTTGTGGCCTCCATAGATTTGATTCTCTGGGTATTCATAAATCCCTGCAATCTGATAAAACAGACATTTACAAACCAGCTAGGCAGCAGGTGTAGACCTGTAGCCAATCACTGCGCTAGGAGTGTGATAGCTTCACCAGTAGATGAAGGCGGCCAGTTCTCTTCCCTGTTCACATTTTATCTGTAACTTACAGACGTGTCCAACTATTGGTGTGTAAAATCCCCCAATGACTAGGTATAGTAACATACTCATTAAAAGGTCATTACATATATGCCTCAAATTGTTATTTGCAAACAGACTATTATTGGCAGAATAAATAAATGTATAAACACATCTCTTTATAATAAATGGAACAAAAGAACAGATGAACAAGATAATTACTTTTAATTTCAAGAGGCAGAAGGTAGGTACAGAGTAGTCAATAAGTTACAATACAAGACTGGGTGAGAAGCCCCTGGTGCAGTCTGCTCCTGTCTCAATCATCAGTCTATGTCAAGCCAATATGGCAGTTAGTGCAGCTGTCAAATGTAGGCCACCTCCATGTCTGCACCTAAGCTGCCATCCACAAGGAACAGGATGAGTCACAACTCCTGTATCAACCAACTACCTAGAAATCTTGAAAGCTGAACACATAAGTTGTTGAAATAACTAACACCATTCAAGTCATGGTTATGTTGAAAGAGGAAATGAACATTTACAATTCTGAACCAAAAAAAAAAAAAAACCACCTGTAAACTGTATGTGGGTTCATGGGAAGTGTCAACATAATTGAAATTGCAAGTTTTAGAAACAAGAACCCATCACCAAAGTGGTCAAGAAAAATGGCAAATAAAATGTATGCGAATTGGATTCCCAACTGATTTATCATAGACTAATGTTTCCCAACCTTGGTTCTGCATACTGAGTGAAAAATTTAAGCAACTAAGTCGGCCTTTCGAAGCCTTTAGCCTTTAGAAAGCATTTTGTCAAAAAACGTGTTCATAACATCAGTCTCTGAAAAATGAAAAACCCTATTACACTAGAAAAATACAATCTTCTTGGATGGAGCATGTTTAAAATAAGAGAATTTTGAAAGGAGACTATCTCAAATGACCAATGCAATATGTTTATGGCAATTAACGTAGCAAGGCAATAAACATAACTTATGATTTTAACAAAATGTGGTCTAGATGGTTCTTGGTTTCTGGTAGCCTCCCAATGTGGAATTATATGGATAGGTATCTGGAGAATGTTAACATACTTGTGTTTTGATCTTGATTCTAGAGAAGACAAATCTGTCTTACCTGGGTCTCAAAATAACCTGATACAATCATGTAATTTACATTTACCTGGGTTCTGGATTCTCATTTTTGTTATTTACAAGGATAAAACCATTTTTATCTTAGTCTCTTAACACAGTCTCTTGTGTGTGCATGAGAAACAGAGGAACGAGGGGCAAAAAAACTGCTTAATTTCATTTTTTGTAAATGCATGATATGGCATGGAAACACTTGTCTAGACAAAGGATGGGTTCACACATTTATGTGGTCAAACTGATGACAATTGACATCTCACTATTTAACGAGTATATAAATGAAAGATGTACAAAGTAACAGCACTTTTCAGACATTAGATATGTAGCTGAAAGTGGGCACAGTTTTAGCCATAAAGCAGGCTGTGATTGTTTTCATATCAGGCGTGAAATATTTCTGTACCCAAATGTGCTTACTGCTACCGTCAGATGAGAACTTCTAAAAGCATTCCTTTCAGAATGACTAATAGTACGATAGTATTTTAGTTATTGACCCCACAAACAGTACAACTGACAAGACACTCAGGACAAGACACACTTCTGGCAGCACAGTGCATTTATGTGTTCAGCACAATATAGCTACAGAAATAAAGAACAAATAAACCACACACACACACAAATAACATTGTCACTGCCTAGAAAACAACAATATTCAACAGTCTCCTCACCAGCGTTACACTCAATATATAAGTGGTCATGAGGCTGACAATATCTCAGTGTATGCCGACATAACACTAAGGCTATGTTAAATTACAAACATGTCTCATACTGATGTTTGATATATAGCAAATTAATAAATATGAAACAGAATTCAGAATAAATATAATTTCCCACATATGGCATAAATTACCATGGGAAAAGTAAAAGCAGTGATGACTACAATGAATAAGTCAAGAATCATAGCAATTGCAAATACGCATTCATTAATTAACACAACACTTTTTTTTGGAGTTAAATAAAGGGTATTTTGATTCTTCAAATGTAGAACAGGAGAAACAAATTTGAAAATAAGTCAACATGTAAATAACTTTGTAACTAGCAGTTCTGCAAAAGACAAGTGTGATGATGCACAAAGAGGAAATAAGAACATCCTGAGGTGATTTTCTCCGTGAGCTAAGCTGGGTTTACAAATAACACTGCACACTAGATCAGTACAAAAACTGTTCTGTTCTACTTGCATACACTATGGTCATTAGTTTACTTTGAAGAAACACATGTACCTTTCCTTTTTGATTGACTCAGTGTGTATGTATTCAGTTGCATTAGATTCACTTGTCCAATGTCACAATTGTTTTATAGGTATATTCATAAACAGACAAGAACCACATACATTTTGTTGGTAAACTCCAACTCAAATAGGGAAAACAAAACAATCTGCAAGCACAAACTGTGTACCTGATCTCAAGACAAAATAGATCACAAACATATCACTAATCTCAAGACACTGAAGTTATAGAACAACGAAGACGGACTGAGAAAGGCTATTGTGTCTGGGGTACCAGGACAGATAGCCGGTACGAGAATGAGCACTGAAAGTCCAAAGCAAAGATGAAACTTACACTGCATTTGCTTGTCTAAGCAAGACTGTCTGCTGTATCTTGTCCAACTTTTGCATATTTTATTAAACTTTCAGTGAGTACAAAAGCGTATTCTCACTATAAAATACATAAATTTGTCATATAATCAACACACATAGAAATAAGTTGAACAGTCATGAAAAAATAAATGTATCTTATCGTCACATGAAATAATTTTGATCTCAAACCAACACATTGTATAACAAGTCTGTGTATATATCATAGACACAATCTCACACCCCAAAGTATAAAACAAAATTGGTTAGAAAAATCACAATAAATGTAGCACAGGCTAAACATATTAAGTATCATTCAACAAAACTAACCAACAATTGTGGCTTGGGCAAAGCCAGCCTAGCATAGTGAGAAAATGACAGCAGGAATTTGATTTGCAGAAACTCTTAACGTAAAAAACAAATACGCGGACTGAAACAAATGATCTTCTGTGAAATTGTGTTTTGTCTAAATAGTATTTATCTGAAAGAAGTCAACTTGAGGCAAAGTGGAATTAATGGCGACATATGCCCAAGCCTTCTAGTTTTATATAAGCTGCTGCGGAGCTCCGGGTCTCGTTCGTCTCGGTGCTGGCTGAGCACGAGATAGTGTATTCATTAGGGAGCGCACACGACGCTGAGCAGACTGGGTGGCGTAGAAGTGTCCAATGATGGTCACAGGAACCTCATCGACATCGCCCTGTTCTTCCATGGGCAACTGTACAATAGCTCCACTAACACGCTGCATCTCTTTCACCTGTCACATGAAACAGCTCATCATTCATTCATGATTGTGACAGGCATCAATTATTGATAATTCTAAAACACATGTGTCATGCACAAGTATACATTAACTCAGACAGTGTTAGTAGCAAACACATTAGGCATACTTTAGCATAAGCTAAATGTATAATGGACTGTCACTGCAGTTATGTGATTTGTAAAGACTTTCTGTTAGGAGGCTACAATGATGAATTAGCAAGAATGAAATATCACAGCTTCATGTCATGCCCCTGAATTCACTGTGGCACTCCAAAAATAATAGCTCTTAGCTCTTTAAATCCAACCAGGAACCTCCAGACAAGAGATATACGAGAACTGAAGTATTTCACCGCAGTGAAGTGTTGCTGGGAGGTTAAGATCCTTTATGCACTCTTTCTAATGCTCTTTGCAAGTTGGTATTCATTTCTCTAAGGTTACTTCTGAAAACATAACTTCATCTTTTACTTGGTCTTCCTCTTGCTCTGTATCAATTTTCAGACCTCTAAAAATCACACGTTTCTTGAAACTGACAAGCAAGTGTACAGCAACAGAGTTTAGGAGATGTGAGAATTAGATCAACAAAGTAGGAATACATACACATATTTCAAGAAGAAAAATGTTAATAATGAAACGGTGATACTACAGCAGATTTCAGGTATATAAAGATGCACCTACACGACAATGACCACTAATCACATTCCCCCACACCAAAAAACAATATCAGCCTGATCAAAAGTGCAAGAATGTTGTGCACTGAGAGACTGTCACCACTTAAGTAAAGATGCATTTGTTCAGTTTAAAGTTTTGTTTTGAGACAAAATTGTATAGTATATAGCATGATGTTGTAAGGTGCCTGGCAGTTGTAACGACAAGAGAATTTATCAGATGCCTCAGTATTCAGCCTAAATCTTGATGGCTTATGATTATTGATGCTATGATTTAAATTAACATGCATGCCTTTGTGATTTAAATTAACATGCATGCCTTTGTGATTTAAATTAACATGCATGCCTTTGAAGATGATAAATAGCACTATGACTATGCATGGTTTCAGACCCAGCCAGCACCATCAAAGTGTGACATTTGTGTGTGTCTTTACAAGACAAACAGTAGAGTGGAGAAATAGGAAATTTGTGCAGACTATATGAATGTATGATGATAAGCTTGCCATAGAGTGAAACAATCTCAACTATACTGATACTCACGTTCTGACCACCTTTGCCAATGATTCGGCCAATACTTTGTTTGGGGACCACAATCTCTGTTCTGAGGTGAACTTCATCATGTGCAGCAAGTCGAAGTTCGTTCTTCACTTTCTCAAAAATGTAGAACTGAGCCTGGCAACAAACAGAGTACCATCACCATCAATATGATAATATCACCTTTGCTACACACTGCTGAAGATGGAAATAGCTCAGCATATTTAGCTTAATACAGAGACATTTTAAAGACACTGTTGCGGGTGGAAACAACATGTGTGCCTTTCTTTTTCCTTGGTGAAAAAGTCAACATTATAAATGTGAACAGTAAAACACATATCACATTGCCATCTTGATAGATGCAACTGTATGAAATGTAACCAACTTTGGCATGCCTACATGCATGCACATATATTGTGTATATTCACGTGTATATCACTATCACCACACAGCAGAACACCTGCTCATGGCCCATCAAAACATTGTGTCCTTTGCCAATTTCAATGTTTCATGGCAGTTAGTGCCCAATATGTCTTCAATGTCCTGAGCTCATCTTTGTTCTTTATCTTCTTCCAGGAACCATGCCTTCCATCACTATTCTTTCCAAATATATGTGTGTGTTATGTTTAAATACATGCACTCACACACATATATGTGACTGCGTGCACAAGTGAATTTTTAGATAATTTCAGAATGTATTAAAATACACCTGGCACAAAATGTTATTCTAAAGTTAATTATGTATGAATTCAAGAATTCTATTTAGCTGACATTTTCAAGTCACACAGTTTTGCTATGGAATCCAGTGCTATTAAAGAACAAAATAAAAGTAGCTGTCTGGTATCTGCAATTAGACAATTATGAAAACAGACTTTTGATGCACAAATTTTTAAGAGATGTCTCAGAAACACTGTAATACCTTCCACTGAGCTTCTGGAGATCCAGAAATGACAGCTTTGCGCTCATCACCAGAGTGGCTAAAAGGATTATTTTCTCCAGATCCGTTTTTATCGTTTGCTCCCAAGATCTGCAAACAACAAAAACAAATATTTCCTAACACCAGTTTCATTATGTAAATGCACAATACAGCATGCATGAAGCGGTCAATCTGGATTTTCATAACGACACACTTTGAAATAAACTCAAATATGACATGTTAAACTATATTATAAATAAAAAATATCGTTTAAACTTGGGACTCCTTTAACAGCCAAATATTTAATTATATATTAATCAGTAAAAAAAAAAACTAAGGTCATATAGCATGAAAATTAAGTTAACAGGTATTAATTGCCACTCATACAAGGAGACAAACTATATATTTAAGGGTAAACCAGGAAAAAATGTGTTCAACATACACATTACAGACACCTGTGGTTAACAAAAGTACTTTTTTCGTGTTTCAAGATGAGAGATGAAAGAGCAAGCAAATGTAACAGGCTTTTCCTCTTTCTAAATTTTAAATGAATCTATGGATATTAAAAAGACACCCCTCTGCTGTGTGTCCACCGTGACGAGGTAGAGGGGCTTGTGCGTCCCAATGACCCCAAGAGCTATGCCGACGGTAGCACAGCTACTGGTAGGGCCACCCATGTTGGACAGGTCAAGGGAGAGGGACCAGACGAAGAGACACACAAACCTGCTGCCTTGTAGGTAGACTGGGGACAGTCAAAGGCTAGGGAAAGCATCCCGAATAAATGCTTGTCGAAATCGGATGTACTGAGCCACAGGCGTGACAAAGCAGTGCAACGTAACTTAATTCATGATGTCACAAATCAAAATTAATCGATATGGTGCTAATCCCGTGAAGTCCCATCAGGCGGCGATAGTGCCGGGCCCCCTGCCTCGAGGGGGTCCACCCATGACTACTGGTGGCCACCTTCCCCTGTGCTGTGGAGTCAAGGCACAGAGGAGTAGATTAAGAGCTATTGACCAAATACCCCGGACACTCAACATACTACAGTGGAATGCCGAAGGAGTTTACAAGAAGAATGACTCCCTAACACAGCGTCTTCATAAAGATAGAATAGATGTGGCATGCATTCAAGAGACACACCTCAACGCCAATCACAAATTCTCAGTCAGAGGATATCAGGCCACACGTTTCGACCGCGAAGGACACAAAGGAGGAGTTCTAATACTTACACGAAATACAATACCTTGCAGCGAAGTATCTGTGATCTCTGACAACCAAACGGAAATTATAGGTGTTGATATAATGATAAAGGACGTGAAAATAAGAATCTACAATCTGTATAGCCCAGCAGATAAGGACCTTACACTCTCAAACATGAAAATAACTGACACAAACTGCATTATTGTCGGAGACTTTAATAGCCGTTCAGAAAGATGGGGATACCCAGATACTGACAAACGAGGAGATGGATTGGAGGACTGGGAAATAGACTCAAATCTCCATCTACTCAACAAAGCGGATGACACACCGAGCTTCTACTCCAGAAGATGGCTTACCACTTCTACTCCAGACTTAGCTTTCTGCACAGGAGACATCCTCCACAAAATCGATCGCCATGTGCTGGACCAATTAGCAGGTAGTGACCACAGACCAATCAAGCTTGAAATGAATATGGAGTATGTTCCACAGGAGCAAAAGCCCTTGCTCCGCTGGAATTACAAACGAGCAGATTGGGACAGATTTGCCATACTAACAGACAAATATTGTGAAAACATAAATACACGATATGGCAACATAAAGCAAATGGTGGAAAGTCTAAACAGAACGATAATACAGGCAGCCACTGAGTCCATTCCTAGAGGAGCGAGAAAAATTACAAACCATACTGGACTGAAGAACTACAAAGTTTGGAGGACAAAGTTGAAGATGCCAGGAAGACAGCAGAGAGAGAACAAACAATTGAAGCGAACATCTCTCTCAAAGCTATCTCAGCAAAATATAAAAGAACAGTAAATCAAACAACAAGAGATTGTTGGAGGGAAAAAAACAGAAAACCTGAATTTTGACAGGGATGGAAACAAACTATGGAAACTAGTGAAAGCCATGAACAATGAAGGACCTAGAAACAAACAAATAATTAAACAAGGAAATGCCTTGCTTACAGGAAAAAAGGCTGCAAATGCACTAATGGAACACTATGCAAATGCAAACCACATTGATATTACAACCGAACAGAAGAAAGCAATCAAAGACAAACAGATACATCATAGAAATACAGAGACAGCAGCAGAATATATGATGGCAAATCTAACAATGGAAGAAATGGAACAGGCAATGAATACCCTAAAAAAGAAGAAATCATCAGGAAAGGATGGAATCACAAATGAAATGCTAATAGGACTAGGCACCAAGGCAAAGAAGAAACTACTAGCAGTCCTAAATAACAGCTGGAAGAGAGGAATAGTCCCACAGGCATGGAAGGAAGCTATACTAATACCAGTCCCAAAGAAAGGAAAAGACCTGGAAGAACCAAATGGCTATCGACCTATCAGTCTACTTAGCTGTGTAGGAAAATTAATGGAACGCATTATCAATGGCAGGCTAACATGGCATCTGGAAGAAAACAAACTCTTAACACCACACCAAGCAGGATTCAGAAAGTACAGATCCACTGAAGATCAAATAACCTATATAGCTCAGGAAATAGAGGATGCCTTCCAAGAGAAAAAGCACACACTAGCAGTCTGGATAGATTTAGAAAAAGCATTTGATAAAGTATGGAAGGAAGGACTGAAAGTAAAACTGCAAAACATGCATGTTTGTGGAAAAATGTATAAATGGATCAGCCACTACCTTGAGAACAGAACTGCCAGGACAAAAGTACAAGGACAAACAAGCAAAATGATGCTGTTGGAGCAAGGTGTCCCCCAAGGAGGAGTTCTTTCACCAACATTATTCCTAGCATATATAAATGACATCACAGAAAATTTTCCAGCCAGAGTATACACATCCTCCTTTGCAGATGACCTAGCCATATGGACATCTGAAGAATATATTAGTACAGCTAACAGCAGAATACAACAAGCCTTATTAGCGCTAGAGGACTGGTCAAAATCATGGCTAGTGAAGATAAGTGAGGAGAAAACAACATGCACAGTGTTCTCCCTCTCAAATAAAACTCAGCAACCTAAGCTGGTATTGAATGGAAAAATATTGCGCCATGAAGAAAATCCAAACTATCTAGGAGTCACCTTTGATCGTCGCCTGACATGGAAGACACAGGTTGAGAAAAATCGAACAAGAGCAAGGCAGAGAATGGCAATCATGAAAAAGCTTGCTGGTACAATATGGGGAGCAGATGAGAAAGTTCTCAAGAAGTTATATATTGGACGGGTGAGGCCAGTACTGGAATATGGCATTGCAGCTTGGGCAACAGCAGCTAAGTCAAACTTTAACAAAATAAGTAGAGTCCAAAACCAAGGAATGCGAATCATAACTGGAAGCCTGAAGACAACGCCTATTAATGAACTAGAAAAGATCATTTGTTTACAACCAATGCAGGATAGAAGAGATAGCAGAGCCCAGCAACAAGCAGAAAAATTCAGAAGATTGACAGACCACCCTATGTACAACAGATTTAATGGTTTTGGAAAGGGAAGACTGAAGCGTAGCAACTTTGTAGAAACTGCAAAACGAAGGATTAGGGCAGATCCTATACTTAACATATCAACAGTCAAACCCATTTACAATGCACACAAGTTCCCAGCTTGGAGACAGCAGCAACTGCCTGAGATGATAAAAAACATTCCTGGTATTGAGAAAAAGAACACTCAGCATGAAACCGAAAGAAGAGAAATAACCCTAAACTACATAAAAGAACATTACCCAAGCAGGAATTGGACCCATGCATATACAGATGGATCAGCCAAAAATTCAATAGAGAATGGAGGAGGAGGAATTCTCCTAAATTTAAAAAATGGAGTGAAAAAAACACATTCAATGGCAACTGGAAAATTTTCAAGTAACTTCAAAGCGGAGGTAGAGGCTCTGAAAACTGCAGCAGAAATGCTCCTGATGGAGGAAAATAAAGAGAAGAAAATAGCTATCTTCACAGATGCAAAGTCAGCTGTCTCAATACTTAAGAGCAATAACAGCACAGAACTAGCTGACCTAAGAGCAACACTCCATGGTCTATGCCAGAAATCCAAAAAAGTTGTAATACAGTGGATCCCATCACATTGCAGTATACCTGGAAACGAAGAGGCTGACAGACTGGCAAAAGAGGGCGGACGACTACCACAGCCTGACATAGACATAACCTATAATGAGGCAAAGAGGTTGATAAAAAGCACTTATAGAATCCAGGCCATCAGAAGGATGATGCATATTACAAACTCGACCGAAGAGAACAAGTAGCAATCTTCAGACTCCGCACAGGACATAACAGGCTGAAATACCACTTGTTCAATAAACTAAAGATAGGAGATACCGATGAATGTAATTGTAGAACTGGAAAAATGACAGCAAAACATTTGCTGCAGGATTGCCCAACGTATGCAGAACAGAGAAAGATATTTTGGCCCACACCTGCTCCATTTGAGGACAAGCTCTATGGAGATATCAACAAGCTCAAGTTGACCGCAGCTTACTTTAACTACGTACAGGTTGACATTTAAAGGTGCATGAAGACCCAGAGGCATGAAATGGAATATTGCTTGGATAGCAAATCCATTATGTGGAAAGTCCAAATCAAAAGCCCGCTGTGTGGGCTTCATAAAAGGTGGAAAAGTGTCCTAGTGGCATGAAATGGAATATTGCTTGGATAGCAAATCCATTACGTGGAAAGTCTGAATCGAAAGCTCACTGTGTGGATGTCATCTGCAGACTGCATACTTCTGGTTTCCGGAAGAACAGCCTATGGTGAACGGAAGGCCCAATATACGGAAGTGAGGCTAAGCAGCCATGTGCAGGACGTGACGATTCCTTGGGTGAGCCCAGTACCAGAGCGCTATGTATCGGCTCTGCAAGTATGGAAGCCTCCTTGGATGGCGGGGAATGCCCATGGTCTGCCCCTGCCTTCCCTTGAGGGCTGACCAGGATCTTTGGCTGTTCTATATGGGCCAGCTGGGATGGGGGATAACACCACAACAGTGAGAGTCAAACGTCCTAAGAAACCCCCGGGAAGGTTAACCCGGTCAACAAATGCCCGCAGAAGTCGGATGTGTCGGCCTAACGGCGCAAGAACGCAGCTCTGCTGTAAACAGGCACAACGCAATCACATCCGAAAAAAAAACTCCGGATGATCGCAGAAGAAGAAGAAGAAAAAGACACAAGAGAAAAGACTTATTCCTAAAACCCAATCATGAAGTTAGTCATATGAAAAATTGCTTCTTTGCTTAATTTCTGCTGGGCAACTGCATTATTACAATTCTTTCATCAATTATGTTCTAATATTGTTAAATGATATATCCCTACTTCAGTGGCCACTGGCCAAGAATGGGACCAAATGGCTCAACACTCATGTCTAGAGACCAGTAATCTTGATCGCCGACTTTAATCAAATATTTTGTTTGGTTTTATCATGCAGGTACATTTTTAATGAACAGAAAACAGAATACTGATCAGACCATTAACTTTTTCCCAGGCAGCTGTGTTGAATATTGTGTGAGTTTAGTTTCTTCTTCTTCTTCTTCGTTCATCCGGAGTTTTTTTTCGGATGTGATTGCGTTGTGCCTGTTTACAGCAGAGCTGCGTTCTTGCGCCGTTAGGCCGACACATCCGACTTCTGCGGGCATTTGTTGACCGGGTTAACCTTCCCGGGGTGTGAGTTTAGTTTAAAATCAGCTACCTAGATTTCCACCATAAAAGCATTAACAATCTACTAACATGACTAGTGAATACGTGTGCTCAACAAACTGACATTTATGGAAAATTTAAATGGAGGAAATCAGCAGGGTATATTGCAAAATTATCAGTTTTTACAAGGCATTTTCATGGTTTTATAAAAGTGGTTTTGTCTTTTTACAAGGGTGCACCAAGAATATATCATGTACATATGTGCATACAAATACATTATATAACATTAATAGATAACACTAAAACGTGACATAAAAAAAAGGGAAAGTGCTTAGCCAAGTTAATAAATTCAAATGCCTGGGGGGAATATCAGATGGAAGATGTGTGACAGTTTACACAGCAGAACAGACCAAGCAATGCTGCATTTCATGAAAACGCAAAGTATCTTATGCAGTAGGTCTATCACTAAATGTCAGTAAAAGTACTGAAATGTTATACAGGACCTGTTCTGCTTTATGGCAGTTAATCATGGAATGTAAACAAATCAACAGTAAACAGATCAAACAAATTAGGTAGAGCTTAGAGGCAACTGAGATGTTTCTGTCTGGGGCTGCCAGAGTACCTAAAAATTGCCAGAAACAAGCTAATGAAAGAAGAACAATTATAAGAAAGAGTCAGAGTTCTTTGATTATGTAATGAGAAGAGGCAAAGGAAAATGTGACAACGAAAAAGATTAACGGTCAGCGCAGGTCGAGAGATATTATGCTGGATGGACTGAATGGTGGCATGGGGGAGTATTAACAACAGAATTGATACACAACGCCAGGACCGAGATCTGTTAGATGCATGAACATCTACCACAGCTGACAGGGTACATGTTTAAACTTTGTGCTTCATGTCACAGGCTGGAGATGAGAATAGGAACATGTCTGAAATGTGGCTATATTTGTAGCTTCCAATGTTTACACATGTTATAAGGTACAGCTGGCCAAGTGGCTAGAATGCTGGGTTCTCCTTCAGGAGACCCGGGTTCGAAACTTTGGTAAAGGGTGGATTTTTTTCTTTTGGGCGCAAAAAGAAAACCATAACCTGCAGTTCGTGGCAACAGCACCAGCTAAGTGGCCTTAATATCTCAGGCTCAATACCCCCTGTTCTACAACACAAGGTACTATAGGCAGTAGATGACAATGTTTTTGTTTTTGAGACATGTTATAGTGCAGCAATAAAGCTTTCATAAACAAGATGAAAGAATATCTCCTGCATCCATAAATCAATATTTTTCCATTTCTGGATATTAATGCATGGGCTATGGGCAATGACAATTTATAAAAATAAGATCTAAAAATTAACAGGGGCAAAAGCAATGAGAATAAACCAAGCAAATTACAACCCTTGGTGAAATCTCACTACAAGAGGCGGATTCATTCAATTAATTTGGATGTAATGTAAACAAAGACGGGAGAACAGAATCATATAAAATGAGAATACAAAAGGCTAGAGTAGTGTTCCTACACTAGGAAATTTTATGCAAGTCAAAAGAAAAACTAAGCACCAAACTTATAATATTCAATTTTTCATGTTAAATCAATACTACTGGATGGATCAGAAACATGGAGAAATACATAGAATAAAAAAACGTAACGGTATGACTGAAATCACCAATATTAAACGCATGGAAAGAACAAATACAACGAATTAAACGATAGGGAAAAGTCACTAGTGCTGGATAGTGGGACACATTGAGAAAACCCGAGAACAGTATAGCATCCTTATATGGAACCTAGAAGGCAAACAAAATAATGGGAGACCTAAAAACACATGGAGAAGAGAATTACAAAACAAAGAGATTAATAATAGGTGGAGGTCAATGACACAGCTACATGACAACAAGATAGGACAGCTTGGCGCCGAGTTTGTTGAGGGCCCAATGGGCAATAAAAGGACAGGAGAATGATACCTTGATGCGAGCTCCAGACAGGCGCATTATATTTTTAATGTTCTGGCCTTTGCTGCCAATGACTGCCCCTACAGACTTTTCTGGAATATACAGCTGCACTACTTCTGGCTGCTGCTGAACCTGTGGTGGGCCTGTAAATGTCCCAGGATAGTAAGCAGCCCCCTGGAAGAGTAAATTGAAGCAATTTTACAGTTGGTAAACTGTATGCAAATTATGTTTAAATTTGAAATCTTGCATAACGCCTTCACTAATAATTATTGGGTCTATATTCTAATATTTAAAGTAATCCCCTTAAGGGCTTGATGAAGTAACAGGATTTGACCACGATAGGATGGAATAATAAACTACTTGAGTCTCTACCGTTCCTCTTTCCAGAGCACCCATCTTGCAAGTTGGAATGAACTGACAGTCGCAATGTAGGTTGGAAGCAAACCCTTCCACAACAGTTAAGATGGAGTGCGAAGCTGACCAATCAGGGTATCTTTCTTATCTACTCTACCATGGCCCAGCTTAAATATCCATCCTACGACTACTGAATGCTTGTTTCAAACTTCTTGTATCACTTATCAGACCTCTATTTCCTACACAACACATAAATATAACATCGTAAGAGTTATGGCTTAACATGTTGTATAAGTATTTCTATGATGAATGGATGCAACACAAACTAGTACCAGGATGCTTCACAGCAGATGATCAAGCAAAATAACTACAAACAATTTAACTAAATATTATTGTGGTCAACTCATTTTGAAATCAGTTTTCTTCTTCTTCTCTTCCTCCATTAACCTCAGTGAAGTGTTGTTGGGAGGTAAAGATCCTTTATGCACTCTTTCTAATGCTCTTTGCAAGTTGGTATTCATTTCTCTAAGGTTATTTTTGATATTATAACTTCATCTTTTACTTGGCCTTCCTCCTACTCTGTATCTATTTTCAGGCCTCTAAAAATCACGTTTCTTGAAACTGACAAGCTAGTGTATGGTAACAATACAATTATATTAAAATACAGCACTGGCAACAAACCCCATCCACCATATACATTTTCACTGTTAAACACCCAACAACAAACACGATTGAAGGTCTTATATGTTGCACACAATTAAAAAGAGAAGTCAACTTTATATTATACTCAGACCAAACATAAAAAACAAGACCAACATAATGCCTAATAATAGAATAAAAGGTAAAAGTCAACACCGTGAACTATGTTACAGATACAGAAAAAAAAACATACTAGAATCATCTTTATCATGTCACAAAACAACACTGCTGTACTGTCAAATCTTAATGTTACATTTACCATGTATGGCATTGGTGGCCTCAACCCTTGGTATGGTCCTAGTCCTGGCATCAGTGGCAGACCTGGCATGCCAGAAAACATCATATGCTGCTGAGCGCCAAACTGAAGGAGGTGTGTGAAACAATGAATTTAAGCCAGTCACATTCAATAAATTTGTGTTACAGAAAGCTAAACAATTAATTTTATATACACTGATTGGCATATCTTATAAAATATATGTAAAAAGATGAAGTCAGTCCTACAATAAATACCGCCGTTGGGGTGTGAAAGTGCCAGGTCTTCATATATTCTAGACCTAACATATTAGGCTAGTTCCCTTCCGGGTCAGCTCTCCTTCCCAGAAACTTCAGAGAAATATCTGTTACCCATTTTGAGGCTGGGTCATTCCCCAGAGTCGTACTGCTCAGGGAAAAAGTAATCCTGCCTTTGTTAGGGATTGAACGCACACATAAAAATGTATTGGAAGTAACTGGCCTATAATGAGTTACTGATTTAATCAGGGTTATTTTAATGGGCACTAAGAGGTTAGTGTCCGCCTCAAGCCCAGAAAGTACCGGCTTCGATCTCAACACAGGGCTAGCAATTCTTTTAAAGAACCATTCATTCATTCATTCATTCATTCATTCATTCATTCAGTAGCATGTCCTTTGCAGAACCTTGCTCCCATAACAACCTTCCGGAAAACTTCTCGATCACAAGCAAGTTGTCCCGCGTCCGATACACCCATATGGAAATCATTCCCCAGATCCTGCGCCCATCTTCTCTTTGGCCTTCCTCTCTTCCCAGGCATATACTCCTCCATTATTGTTCTCTCCGAACTTACATGACGTTTCAAGTGACCAAAATATTTAAATTTTCTTTGTTTTATCGTCTTTAATAGCGAACCCTCTTCAATATTTAGCTCTTGAAGTATGGATTCATTTGTTCTTTTCTTTACCCAAGATATTCTTACAACCCGTCTATGACATTTGTATACAAAGGCATTTATGCGCTGTTCAGCTTGTTTAGTAAGTGTCCAGGTCTCACAGGCATATGTTGCAATGGGAAAGATGCATGCTCTTAAATATCTAATTTTTGTAGTTATATCTGTTCCACTGCATAATTTATTCAATTGTTTTAGTCTTTGAAGAGCAATTGATAGTCATCGTTTAATCTCTTTCATTGTGTCACCATTGTTGGTAATCAATGACCCAAGATATTCACCACCACCTCCAACCTTTGTTCATTAACATATATTTCTTTCTCCATAGTAGTTTTATCTGTATGCATTATCTTTGTTTTTGCTATGTTAAGATATAAGTTGTGATTTTCACTATGTCTTTGGGTTGAGGTTATTAAGTTTTCTATACCATTTTGGCGAGTCATGACCGCCCACGCTTTCTGGCATGGCACATGATTGATTGATTGATACCATTTTGTGATGTGGATAGCAATACTGTATCATCAGCGTAACAAATCTCTGGTATTTCATGACCATCAATATTTAGGGCATCATATTGCTCCCTGGTTATATCATCTCTGACATTTCTCATTATATTTTTGGCGTACAGGTTAAACAAATAGGGTGACAGCACACAGCCCTGGCGGACTCCTTGCTTGATGTCAAACCAGTCTGATGTCTAGCCATCTATTCTAACTGCTAATTGTTGGTCTAGATAAAGCATTTTTATGAGTTGTGCTACATATGATGGAAAGCCCATATTCCGCATGATTTTCCAAAGTTTTTGATGTTGTACACAGTCAAATGCCTTTGAATAATCCACAAAACATGAGAATAGGTTTACATTAAATTCTCTGCACTTCTCTATTATTAAACGCATGTTGTGTATGTGATCTCTTGTTCCTCTTCCTTGTCTAAATCCAGCTTGAACCACGTTAATTTCTTCTTCCATTTTCTTATGAAGTCTTCCCATTATGATTGTTAGAAGAATTTTACTTGCATGACTGATCAGGGCAACAGTTCTATAGTTGGTGCATAATTTCAGGTTGCCCTTTTTTGGTATTGGAATGAAGATGGTTCTCTTCCAATCTTTTGGCCATATACCACATTTCCATATCTTTTTACATAATGCGTGATAGATTTGTATGCTTTCTTCCCCTCCAGCTTTAATTAGTTCAGCTCGTATCTCATCACATCCTGGTGATTTACCATTTTCAGGTTCTTTATTGCCCACACAATTTCATCTAATGAGGGTTCAGGTTCTGTCTCTGCTGTCATTGGTTTATGTATATCATTCATATCCTCACAGTCATTCATACATTCCACTGCAGTATTCCTGCCATCTTTCTATAATTTGTCTAGATTCTGTTAAGGTATTTCCCAACTTGTCACAGCTAACATTTAATTGGGGTTGAACATTTTTGTCAATAACTTAATTTCTTTGAACATTTTGTAATCTCTTCCATTCTTATGATATTACTTTATTTTAATACAACAATCTTGTATATATTGATTTTGTCCTTTCTTGTGTTTTCTTATTTCTTGAGTTATACTTCACCTTTCTGTTACCAGATTCACCTCCTTTCTTTTTCAGTTCCCTTCATTGTTTTATTATTTCTAACATGTCTGATGTAATCCATGGTTTATATTGCTTAGTCCTGGTCAGAATTAAATCTTTCGCTGCTATCAAGATATCTCTAGCTTGTACTGCCAGTTCATCAGGTGTCATTTCCTTGTATAGACATCAAGACCCCAAAATGATTCCTCACTTCTACATTGTACGCATCTGGTATTTTTGTGAGATCAAAATGAAGTGGCTTTGGTCCTCTGGTAATCTTTTTGAGTTTTAATTTCAGATCTGCTTCTAATAACTGATGATCCGTATCACAGTCTGCACTTCGTAGGGTTTTTGCAGATGTTATGCTTGATCTCCATCTTCTTTGTATTAAAATATAATCTATCTGATTTTTGGTAATACTGTCTGGGGACTTCCATGTTAAGAGTCTTCTTGGGTGTTGTTTAAAAAGTGGGTGTTGTTTAAAAAGTGTGTTAACTATCTTTAACTCATTTCCTGTGCAAAATTCAATTAATTTGTCACCTGCATCATTTCTATTTCCCAATCCAAATTTTCTTAAAACGTGTCTCTCATTTTCAGCTCTTCCTGTACCTACTTTAGCATTAAAATCTCCCATTATTATTGTTATATCATTATGACCAATCTTACTTAATGTGTCTTGCAGTGTACTGTAAAAATCTTCAATTTCGTCCTCCTCTGCTGTTGAAGTAGGTGCATATATCTGTATGAGAGGTGTTTTTTGGACGGCCTTTAAGTCTGATAGTGAGGATTCTATTATTAACTGGGTTATATAAAAAGACTTCCATTTTCATGTGTAAAATGTCCCTTACCTCTCCAGCGATGCTCACTAATTCCTAAAATTTGTATATTTAACCTCTCAATCTCATCACATACTACTTTAAACTTTCCCTCATACAGACTTCTCACATTCCACATTCCTATTCTCACTGTTTCTTAATCTGACACAGGGGATTTCCTAGGTAACACAGTCGGGATTACCTCCATCTTCACGATTACTAGTACTGGCCCCTGTGTCACTCTTCCCCAGTGTTATTTGATCTGCCTGGCCTGGGGGTCTCACCACCAGATCTTTTTCTTATTATGTTTTCTTTCACGGTTGTTATGATTTAAAGAACCACTGGCACCTAATATCGCATGTTCCCCCTGATTCTGGGTATTGAGATTGTGTATCTAGCTTACTTGGATATGAGCACAAAAGTCGCACGCAAAAATTCAATGGCAGTTGGAAATTGAAAACAGTAGGTTGTAAGTCTTCAGTCTTGGCAAAATTGTTAGGAAAGAAATCTTATACTGGGGTAGATAGAGCCCACTACCTTGAATGGAATCTGACTAGAAGAAGCAAACCTTACACACACTTGTATGCCAAAGTAGACACACTGACCTCTCAGGTGCATAAACTATGTGTCATGCACTGAAGAAAATATAAAGACAGTCTTCTGTATTGAAACAACAAAACCACATATAAAATCAAAGCACTAACCTGAAAGGAGCTGGCATCTTGTTCAAAACACTGCCTCATTTTCTCACTGATCTTCTCTTCAGCCTCAGCACAACTGTCAGTGGAACCAGTGATGGTAATAACCCGGTCTATATAGCTGTTGGTAGAGTCCATAATTCCTCCAGGGAAAGGATCAAAGCTATAAATAAAACACGGTGAATATTATCCCATGAAAATAATTGAGAACAGTTATGTTGGAGCCACAAAATATCAATCTCGTGACAGGAATATAGTCATGATTATCACTTCCAGCAGAAAAAGGACAAAAGTAAATATCAGGGTAATCTGACGTCGAGGTGTTGAAGTACAGATTCTTCTGCAGTGTACAAATAAATTGCATTAATTTTTGTGAGATATTCAGTGTACCTCACAGCATTAGACAAACTCAATCAGAAAACTAACAGTCATTGGATGCATGTTAAGTGCTGAACTATTCTCCTTAAACAAAACCAAACACAGCAAGTTCGAAGATGCTTATAACAATCTGCTGATAGAAAACTTAGCGACAACTGGCAAAATTCATCAGAAACAAGCAAGGAAAAGGCAAAGAAATAAATATCTGGATGGCCTGACCCCATGACATAATTGGAACAAGAATATGCCAGATTCAAGACTTGATGATCATGCGAGAGGGCAAACCATGGCAGCCAATGCTTATTGCCATGGCACATGATATAGATTTTTTGCTTTCACTCACCACATGTTAACCTTCACATCACATGCCCTTCCCATCCACGTAACTTTGCATCATGGCCCAATTGTTGTGATCACGCAGAGACCTGGGTCTCTTATCATAAATTTTATTTATGCCGCCCCTATCCCCACCCATTTATTCTTTGCGCGTTGTCAGAATCACTCCTGTGTTTTATGTTAATACATATGCATCACCCATATGTTACCGGGACCCTGAAGGGAACTAAAGAATAGCTGACACTAACTTACCAAGCATGTCGTAAATGGCGCCTAAAGAGAGGCCCGGGACTAGCTACTCCCATCCCATAGAATACTCTAGCTGCAAAATCCAATGAAGCATGAACACGTTTAAAGAAAAGGAAAGAAAAATAACTCAGCCAATCAAGGTGAAAGGAGGCTCTTCTAGAAGTATCATGCGATGTGGAGAATGCCTTGAGGCATCTAGATCACCAACTTACCTCCTTTCACTTAGGAAAATCTCCAGAGTTGGCACCTGGAACTTTAGAGCTACGTATGAATTGGGAAAGATGACAAAAGCAGTAGGAGAAATAAACTTTAACAAGGTTAGCATTTAATTAAGAAATTACAATTACTGACGCCGCCAAAACTACAACAAAGGGTATGCATATAGTTCTACATTCAGGTTGGATTTTGCATTTTTAGCAATTTTTTTTAATTTTGCATTTCTTCCTGTTGCATTTTATGTGAATTTACGTGACTGGCGAGTACAATTAAAATAAGCTAACAGATGAATATATCATTTCATGACAAGGCTGACAATACAAAATGCTCTAATAAATCAAACACAATGTGATGTTCACAAACCTGGACACTACAATGTTTGTATTAGTTTTCTCCATGAACACCTTGATCACATTTCCTTGCTTGCCAATGATGCGCCCACAGATGCTGTTAGGGCATAAAATTCTAAAGGGAACATCACTGAAAAGAAAATGTTTTGAAAAAGTACTTTAATAACATAACTCATATATACAGTAAGGGGGCCAATTATGCATCTAAGAAACAGCACTAGAATATCTGACATGATCCACAAATTTGAAACACAGAACTATCACATTCATGGTACTAGGACAGAATTCTACATGAAAAAGTACAATCCTGTAATGTCAATATACTTTCCTACTGGAGTACATTACACCAAATAATCTACCCTGGTTGGTCAAACCAAGCAACTGGCTTTACTTCTACTGGATGAGCTTACAACTATCAACTTTGTCCCTAGTGCAGTGGTTCTCAACCTTTTTTGGCCCATGCACCCCTTCACCATATGTTCAGAATGTCATACCCCCCCCCCCTTCATATTTCCTCCCTATTAACCCCCCCCCCCCCCCACACACACACAGTATACGAAAAATGAAAGCTAAATTTAATAACACATACTAGTACAAGTCTAGACGTCTACATAAAATGTGATTTGCAGGTCTACTTACATTATAAAATGAATTTCAGAAGAGCAAGAAGTACAGAACTGTAAAGTATGGAGGGAAAAACAATATCAAATAACCGGTTCTTGTATTAATGCAATCTTGAAATAATTTTAATTTTCCCCCTGGAAACCCTAAAATGTCCCCCGGGGAAACTCTTCACATAATTTTCCCACAACTGAAAGTGTGGTTTTATGAAACCAAAGTGGAAAGATGTCATACTAGTTAATAATGCACATATCCATTTTCAAGCTAAAGACATCTACATCTACATTTGTTAAACTCATCCACACTGAATAAAAGATAGAATGGGTTACTACAAGTGACAAACAAGGAAGAGTTTTGAGAACTGTAATCACTACATAACCATCAAAGTTGAAGCAAAGACTACAAGCCATTGAACTAAGACATTTGAGCCAATATATATAAGTGAACACCCCTATGAAAACTGGTAGTGTCAAATGTTATGAACATTTGAATTAATAAATAAACCTACCACACCTATACTAAACTGCAGACTGTTTTACAAACTATCGTCAGCTCAACAACTGCAATAACTGACAGACATTCACTAAATTTGGAACAGAAATTTGCAGAAATTGAAACTAACCAGTAAAACAAACACTCAGGTATGATTAAAATTTATAAACTGAGCCAAGCTGCGAAAAAATTACTAGTAAATCAAATCTACACCTTAGGGAAATGAAAACAAGAATATTATTTATATTTCTTAACTGTTCTTACCCTCTATTCAACAAATCAGCTTCCTGGCGTACCACAGTCATTATTTCCTTGCAAGCTTTGCTGCAGCTTTCGGGAGATCCTTTGATTGTTATCAGCTGAAAATAGTCTCACTACAATTAACAAAGAAAAAGGAAAAATAAATACATTTCTCACATTCAAGACCATGCTAAGACGAACATCTAACTGGTATTGAGAATATGCACGGCTAATGGCCACAAGAGATGCACTATTGTTTTTCGACATTTTGATTAAACAGAAGAAATCTTGTGAACTAGGATGACAAACTCCATCTCTCGCCACTTTTCCATCTCAGAAAAATCTCTGAAAACTAGTTTCACACCAGTGCTGTACTGGTAGGAAAACAAAAATCAAAGCCTATCACTACTGAAGATTGGTGACTCAGTGCACTAATCATTGTAAGACTTCAATTTTAATGAGTAGTAAACAACACAAAAGAAAAATAAAGCGAACATGCAGCAATCAATAGTAATCAAAACACTAAACTGTATTAAACATTAGCTAATAGACAGGGCTCAAACAATATGAGTATAGATTGTTTCTATAGCCTTCTAATGTAAACCATTCACGACAGCGGCTGATTTCTAGACGTGACACTAAAACTATCTTTAACTGAATGTTGTAAACTTGCTTCATGCCAAAACAGTGCATGCTGGAATTCTGTGCCATCCACGGGAATCCTTGTGGAAACATTTCCAACCTCCCCAAAATAAACCCTAAAACTGCTGATAACACCCAACGCTAACAACCCATATTTGGTTTAGGTGGTGAAATATGAAAATATCTGGTCCTGCCACATTGGTGCATATTACTATGCCACTGAAATAGTTTACTATATACAAGACATGCCTCTTTTTAATAAAGTTTAAAAAAAAAATAAAGATTAGTATGACAATCACAGTAATCTCATAACTTAACCATCTGGAGACTTACTGTATCTGGCACATGGCTTTCTCTCCGGTGAATGTCCACTCTGAAAAATGATGCAACAACTGTAAACTTTCCACAATACTGTCTGTGTTGAATGTTAAACACACAAATTACAAATCATTTTCTTTCTTTATCCTGGCAGTTAAAATCACATGTATATAGATAATTAATAAAGCCTAAATAAAACTGCATATACACAGAAATGTAACAGGGAAAAAACAAGAATGCCACATAAATCATATTTATAATTTACAGTGAAAGAATTAGCAAGTGAAGATTTCTTTTACAACTGTGATTGTCATGAACTATATATTTTCAATGAGCAGGCCTGCATGCTCTGATTGCTTCCATTTAATCACACAAGGAGAACTTCAGCAGTGTGCACTAAATATGTGGCACTGTCAAGGATCCCCAGTGTGTACATATAAGAATCACATTCTAAAATTAAAGAAATTCATCAGAAAAACTTGGTATACATGTTTATAAGTTTCACATGAAAGAATAAAATAAAATGTTACAGGGCTTTTGAACTTTCTAAGATGAAACTGGCTGTAGTGGAAGGGAGAGGAAATGACAGAATTAAAGGGTGTTATGTGTGAGTGGTGTAAGAGCACAACTGTCTATGCATCTATTCAATTAAAATCTTCTATCCAAGTTCTCATTTAAACAATTGTCGGAGGAGTTATTTCACAAAAACAGAATACAACAGGAAACCCACAACATCCCAGGTATTAAATCACCATTATCTAGCAGGTCTTTAGTAGAATGTCATTTATTGTGGCCCACCGAAAAGTTTATCCATCCATTGCCAGTTCTCCTGCACACTTATACCCAAGGTGTCTGCAATGTCCTGTATAGTTGGAGAAGTTTTAAATTTCCTTTCTTTGGGAGAAGGATGTAGATTGTTCTCTTCCATGCTTTGGGCCAAACAGCCCTATTTCAGATTGATGCACATGGTGCATGCTAGATGAGATGCTTGCTTCTACTCCTGCTCTGGATTATTCTATTGGTATATTGTCACAGCCTGGTGACTTCCATTTCTTCAGACTTAGTATTGGTAATTATACTTCATCTAATTAAAGGTTGGTTCTTCTGGTTCTTTCTCTTCCTTTTCATGAAAATTATCAGGGTACTTTGTAGGCAAACATTTTTTTGTGGCATTCTCATATCAATAGCCAACACAGAATTTCATACCTGACTTATCCAGGTTCTTTGAAGGCTATAAATATTTGTATGTATTCTCGCATAAATAACCAAGACAGAATTTTGCACCAGACATAAATATAAAAATCAGTTTACCTGGCACGACTATCTGAAGTAATTTTTCTAATGGTTTGTCCTTGCTTCCCAATGACAGCACCAATGTAGTCACTGGCCACAACAATCCTACATGAAATAAATAATCAGATATTAAATATCTCATTAAAAACACTATTTAAAAGAACACAAGACAACTTGTAGACATATATGACAACACAATATTGCATGGACTTTGAGATGTAATATTGTGGCAAGGAAGGGTGATAAGATTACTTAGAAAGTCTACCTTCAACATGTTCCCATTGTCACTTACATAATCTGCTGCCTACTTCACCTAAGACAAACAAAAATGGTGGTTGGAATATACAGGTACGGTAATGATGTAGGGATGTCAAATGACAGAAGTCTTCACAATTACAAAATCTTGGCATTATGAGCGGGTTGCCCAGTCCTTTCCTGGTTAGGTGTCCGTGGAGGTTCAGTGAAATCTCTGGTGATATATTTATGAGACAAGTGTTCCCCATATCCTTGCTGTGTAATTGAACTCTACCACACCAACCCTCCATTGGCACAGCATTCAAAAAATGACTTAAATTCTTTTTTTGGGTGATTATTAATAAATATGAGGGAGCGCCAATTGAAAATCTTAAAATATGTGTGTGTGTGTGTGAATATATTTTTAAAAAGTAAAGAACAAATGTATTATTTTTTCGATGTAGTCACCACTGCATTCAATGCAATCCTCCAGCGCCGATAAAATGCTTCAATTCTTGTAGAAAAATCGACTCTGGGACCACTACTCTGTATACCTGACCTGCCGTGAACAGTCTGTCCCAGATGTCATGCCAGCTTGAAACTTACTACTCCACTTATATACTTGCTGGACAGACAGGCATGTATCACCATACTGGACCTTCATTCGTCGATGAAATTCTATAGGTTTCACCCCTTCACTGATCAAAAACGGATAACAAAATGCTGCTCATCTTTGGTGCAGGTCAAAAGTGGGACAGCCATCTTTAAACTGTCAGTATGATGTCACTGTGGCCATCTACACTGTGATGCCATGTGCTTGACACTCTTGATATCCTTAACAACAATACTGACATGTTACAACACTCTCTCTCTCTCTCTGTGTGTGTGAGTGAGTGAGTGAGTGAGTGAGTGAGTGAGAGAGAGAGAGAGAGAGAGAGAGAGAGAGAGAGAGAGAGAGAGAGAGAGAGAGAGAGAGAGAGAGAGAGAGAGAGAGAGAGATATCGCTAGCTTTCAACTCAGAGTCCATACACGCTATTTCTAGTAGCACTGGGCTTAATTTTATATGCGGATTAGTTTTCCCTATTACCAGTATCCCTCGATATCAAGCGAACCCATTCCAACTTCAGAGGTACATTTAATTTATGCCCCCAAGTCAAGGACGAGACGTCAACATTTTAGTCCAACTGGCCGGTGTGGGAGCTGAACCACCTACCTCAGCATCTGCACACAGGATGTTTAGGAATGAGTGGTCTAATCCATTTGGCCCTGCTGACCTCCGTAAATTATATACAGTTTGGCGTATTTTCCGGAGATTCTCTATATATTCTAATTGTTAGTTTACATCGACACATCTAGATGCCAGTTTTCCTTGTTTTTTGTTTGTTATTCTGTTTTGTTCCTTGATACAAACTGCTCAAAACATTCGCTGATCAACTGACTTTTCTTAACATTTGCTGATCAATAGACTGCTCAAAACATTCGCCAGATGAAAAAGCGGCAAGACTTCGAAACATTCGCCACATGAAAAAGCGGCCTTTAAATCATGCAAGCACTATAGTCTAGTCTTCCTAGCCTAGGGGTTAACGTCTTTCTCCATAATCTCGTATATACTTGTGAATAACACAGCTGCACGAGAACCGGCAGCAGTTCGCGACGCGCTGTTAACTTACGAGAGTATGTGAGCCAGTCGCTCGGAAAGCAATAGCAAACTACTGAGCGTAATCTTGCCTACTCAATCAACAGCAGCTGGAACATGTTGGTGTTGACTGCAGCATTAAAAAAAAAAAAAATATAGACTAAGTAACTGTCACCCTTATATAATTAAATTAACACGAAAATGCCCCTTTAAACCACTCTGGGTTCTGTTTTGGCAGCTGAAACTTACCTCAGTGGAAGATCTTGGCGAGCTAGACCAGAGTTACTATTAGAATTGCTTCTGTTTGACCGGCGTTGATTTCTAAAAAAGTCAACCTGAAATAAACAGATGAAACTGTGCTAATGGCAGTATGATATCTGCACTTCAAGGTAAAAGAGGAATAAGAAAATAGGTTAAACGTGAATAGCAAGATTAAACTACAATTCTTCATCACAGAGATTTATTCTACTTATTCATGTGTGTTGTATTGATTCAATTTTCAATTGCTACTTGTCCATACTAAGTACCCTTTTCTCTTATTGTTTTCCTCAATAGTGGACACAGAAATAGATGTTGCTTTCTTTTTCTGCATGTAAAGCATTTTTTCATCATCAGCAACAGTCATGGCTTTTAAGTCTTTTTCTAAAGCAATTTAGCTTTATTTTTCAAAAAGCCCGCCGGGAGTCATGTTGCGGCCTGCGGAGTATGAAGCGACGATGTGGTCGAGGCTGTAGCACGCTTGCTTGCTTAATTTAATTAACAAAAAAAATATTAGGTGAGTGGCCCGGCAGGAAATATTATTTCTGAAATTTGGCCCACCTGCTAAAAAGGTTGGCCACCCCTGGTTTAGACTATACAAAATCATTATTAAACAATGTTCTCTTACTGTTCACAGGCTCTGTGGCGAAGGAGTTATGAACGCAGTTTGTAATCCTGTATACCTGCATTTGAAACACAGCAGTGGGCAGTTTGGCAGCAGACTGCCTTAAATTTATTTTTATAAAATGGTATGTGTGCCGGCAGTTCAGAAATCAATGGCAAACTACTGAACGTAAAACTTGCCCAGGAATCACAAATAGCAAAAAAAAATGCTGGGGTTGACAGTTACATCCTGTAAAGGATATGCAACTAACTAACTTTTACTGTTCATGATTCTTGCTCAGCCATCTCTTTCTAGCTGGCAAGAAACATTCATACACCTAGTGACATTTGGCAACATTTACTGTGTAATTTCAATGTTTTCCACTTTACACATATTTCTATTATCTACAATAATCCTTCTCAAAATCAGAGCTTTTTCTGTCATGCTGCAATCTTCCACTTCTTTATAAACAGCCAATGTCTTTCAATATTTGCCTGGCATTGAGACAAAATTTACATCATGCATATCACACTCCAAATGTTTTTAAACATATTTTGCTCAGAGAAGAAAGTGTCAAGTCCATCTGTTTCACTTTACAAAGCAGACAGTGATAAAGCACAATCTTGAAGCTTTAAATTGCTGTTTCTGGGCTTTTCCAGTTTTCAAAGCATGCTACAACCCCTGATTACGACATTACATGTTGTGTTGTTATCACATCCAACTTAAATCTCTGGGTGTCCATTTTTATGAGATGTGTCCTAGAAACATACTGGCCAGGACAACCAACCTGTGCTGCCAGAATGGAACCTGGAACCATTGTTAAATCCATGCAGGCGCCTGCTACAAGGCTACCAAGCCTCCACAAGTATGCTCCCTCTTCAGATTCCTGGAGCAGACAGACAATCATGATTCTCCAATCTTCTCTAGATTCCTGGAGCAGACAGACAATCATGATTCTCCAATCTTCTCTGCCATTGGATATTTTTATAAAGTTTTACTTAATGGTTGCCCAGCTGTTTAAGCTTTCCATATACATCTTTCTGTCCTATGTGTGAGGGGTATGTGTGTGTGGTTGGAGGGTGTGTGTGTGTGGGTGGAGCATGTGTGTGTGAGCTTGAGTGGATTGGGGTATGTGTGAGTGGGTGGAAAGATGCATGTGGGTGGGTGCGAGATGTCTGGGTTGGTGGCGGGATCTGTGAGTGGGGGATGTGTGGGTATGGGTGGGTGATGTGTGAGTAGGTGAGGGATGTGTGTGTGGGTTGGTGAGGGATGTGTGTGTGGGAGGGGGGATGGGTCACATAACATGAGAATATGCATTGTTTATGCTTACAACATTCATTTGGCAATGTTTTTTTCCCCTATATGAATACATCATGCACTGTTGATGAACGAAAGATGAGTGATTGGAAGGGCCAAATGTAAGACGGGCCTAATCGCTCAATTTGTTACCCTTTGAAAATAAAGATAAATTCAATTCAAGTCTAGTATTTTCTCATACATGGTTAATTTCTCTATTCCACTTAATCTGTTGATATGCCCATCAATTTTATTTGTTGTTTCCTTATGATACAGATCATGCATCTTGTAACACCTGCATGTGCAATTAAGTAGTAATGAGCAACAATTCTAACCTTAATTTGTGATCCATCTTCAAAGCGATAATCATTTAGCTGTTCCACACACCTTTAAAAAGAAACAAAAGGAAAAAGTATACCACTACCTTATCATCCTGTACAAGAGAATAACATAATGTTAAACATACTCTATACATTTTATTGAAATACATCTAAAGGCTTGAAATTAACCATTCCAATTATTTTAATTTATAACAAAAACAGCAAACGGTATTATAATCACATTTTGCTACCTCTTTCAATATCTTAAGTAATGTGACAAGTGGCTACTGTTTTAAATATCCAAAATAAACTTACTCTTCTGCTTCCTCTGGAGTATTGAAAGTCACATATACAATTCCCTCAGATCCAACTGTAATTGAAAACAATACTCTTAAAATCAATAATGCATGTGTAATTTACAAATTGGAAAATAAAGCACCACAGTCAATTTCAAAATAATTTTATTATCACGATTATTAAACATGTGTAGTCACCACACTGAGATGGGATCCACTGTATTACAAATGCTTTTAATTGCTTAGTCCTAGGATTGATAGTGTTGCTGACCCTGCACTGTTTTTGGTTTTAGAATTGAGAATACGTATTGCTTACAAGAAAGCAACATATTTCGTGTATTGTCCTCTGCATCTACTCAACACCTCAAAAACACAACGAATTACCAATATATTTTGTTTTATATGCACCACTTGTCGGACTGTATTTTTATACCTTTCTTTCTGTTGCATGTGTGACTGATTCATTGCTACCGGTGTATGCCTAGGTGCTGCTTAAGAAATGACTCTCTCTCTCCAGACTTCGGTGGATGCATTTTATAACACATCCTACATGTCCTGCTACCAACTGTTTATTACAAGTAAACATTACAGGGTAGGCTAACTGTCTTACATAATCTTATGTGCACAGTAACCAATTTCGTTATGAGAAACATGTTATGGCCTCTTGAAGAAGCTGGAAAATGGATATAGAAAAGCAGCAGGATCTATTTGCCTGTTAATATAGTCAATGTTCTGTAAATTTGTATTTTCTCTTCAGTATTTATCAGTTAGTCTAGGATTCCAGAATCTCTTATACGCCTGCTGTCTATACAATTGTGTTTGCCACTGATGGTGAAATGTAACATTTTCAGAAATGTGTTTCATGCCTTTATTAAAGCAGGAGCATGGTAGCACAGTGGCTACACTCTTGCCTGTTTGTCTGGTGATTATGTGTTTAAAGGCGGGGATCTTTTCCCTATTGGCCTGCAGCTCCCAGCCTAAAATTGGCACCAGGAAATGTTTAGGAAGTACAGCTGGCCTACTGATATTTACCACCAGAGATCAGCATGGCCAGCTGGATAAGAGTGCTTGCTCTTAAACTTCCGGTGTGCTGACGCCAAGGTAGCGGGTTCAACCCCCTACATCGATCAGTTGGACTAAAATGTTGACGTCTCATCCTAGACTTGGGGACATAAAATACAAGTACCTCAAGTAGGAGTGGGTGGGTTCGCCTGATAAGGTGGGATACTAGTGATAGGGAAAGCTAATCCACATGCAAAAATAAGTCAAATGGCCTAGAAGTAGTAGCACATGTATGGACTACGCTTGAGTTCAAAGCGAGCAAACATAAACAAAACAAAAAAAAACATTGCCCATTGAGTGCTGGTTAGTCTAAACAATATGGAGCTGGTACCATGTACTCAATAAGCCTCATGGCATGAAATGGGGACTTTATTGAGACCAGAGATTCTGCCTGTGATAACTGCTATATGTAAATATCAGTAAGATCAAGAAACTGTTTGAATGCAAACAGAATATTTCTTTGGCACACACATCTATTTCATAATTGCACACAGTTGCTATTCTGCTGACACAACACAGAACATGCTATATAATCTATTTTTTTTTTAAAACATACCATGAAAATTAAATATACTAACTAAAGAGTGAAACATTGAACTGCAAAAAAGTGTTTGTTGGTGACTGAAAAATGTGTGGTGACAAGTTAGATATAAATGATACCTTGTTCAAACTTTTTGACATTGTGTGATGTCACATTGACAAGGTCTTCAATTTGTTCTTTTGAACAATGCTGAGGCACATTTCGGATCTGAATCTTGTTTGTTCTCCTACTGTGAAGAAAAAACAAATGCAAACAAAAAAGACCAGAAATCTTACAAGTGACTGATTCTGTTAATTATTTTACTGGGAAAATCTGCAGATTCCAACTGCTCTAAAATTAGAGATTGTGGTGTGTTTTAAACACTTGTATTGTATTACTGTGTTGGTTGTTCATGACAACTATTAAGGTTCAGATAGAGGGTTAAAATGGGTTAGCACTTTAGAAGAGTTAAACAACAGAGTAAGGTTTGAATGAAACAAGCTATAGAAAACGTAAACAAGCACAAGATTCAAGTTAGGAGGGATCAATGAAGGCTAATTATAAGAATAGCACAGTGACTAAAAAATAGACAAAAACACAACTCACAGTGGGAAGGTCAGGAAGTTGTAAAATCAACGTAGGCAAACTGTCCGACAGCCGTTTTTCAATTCTTAACAAAAACTGTTTTGTGCGTACTTAAGTCACAGGCTGACTGTGCAGTGATGTGTAATATACAAGACAGTATTTTTGCAATAATTTTATAAATACTATTAAGATTTACTGCACAAACTGTCGAGATTAAATTCTAAATTAACAACCTGCTTCACAGTAAGGGAAGAAAAAATGAGAAAGACAGGTGGTTATATCAGCTCAAAAAGCTGTGGCTGTGTACATAGATAAGTTTTACCACTTAAAACAAACACCTGGCAATAAATCTGTAAGTGAATGCTAAATAAGAAACAATACACACAACTACAATATTTAACAGGAAAGCAGACATGTTGATCTTCCTTAAAATTACATAATTTAATGGAAAGCTGCTTTACATGCATATGATGTCACATTACCATTAGCCCTACCACACGACTTCATTATGACCATAACACTATTCAAAGCTTTCGAGAACAACTTTAACCAACTGCTTTTCTTCTTGCGCGTAAGAACTTTGCACACACACACAAAGAATGTATGTATGCAAGGATAAAATTCATACAAATGCAATATGGCTTGTAGAATGTGTGACATGTGTGCTATGTAAAGATAGTGCATAAGCAACTCAATTCCATGCAGATGCCAGCAATATATTAAGATAAGTAAGCATGGATTAACTGTTTATTCTGATTCAATTACTTGAGAACCACAATAAATAATAAATACTAAAGTACTGCATAACAGCAAATATCTCTTTGGTTGGTCAATGTTCATAAAAGAGAGAAAAGAAAAAACAGAATTTTCAAGCAATATTAAGATCTCAAAGATGAGACAGTAAGAGAAAATTATGAGAAAAAATTAAATGAAATTTTTGTAAAACTACCTACAGAAAGAAAAATGGTGGAAGAAAAATGGGAGATGTTCAAATCAAGTATTCTAAACACTGCAAAAATAACATGTGGAACTATTAAAGAAAATAACAAGTTGGTGGAACGCCGAAATAAAGACAACTGTGAAAGACATAAAAACATAAGAGACATAAGAAGTGGGTGAAAAGCAAATAGCAACATAACTAAATCGAATATAGAACAGTAAGACGACACGCAAATAGAATAAAGAGATAAAAACAAAAGACTGGAAGGAATATGGAGAAACCCTAAATAAAAAGACTAGAAACTTCTATAAAAAGATTAGTGCAATGAGAACCGGAGCAGAACCCTTTGACCCAACTGAAATAATTAACAGCGAAAAAGGAGAACCAATCCATCCATCCATCCATCATGTTTTGCCATCTCACTCGATCACCAGAGTCATGGATCAGCTCAGTGTTTCTGTCTCAACCATGCCACGAGGCCAAGCCATCCAGGTATTTGCTTCTAGGTCTTCCTCTTGGTCTGTTCCCTTCAATCTTACCAGTTGTCACCAAGTTCTCCAATTCATTTCTTCTCATAACATGCCCAAAAAATGTTGACTGTCTGCGTCTAATATCTCTAATCTGTTTACGATCTTCATTTGTTTCTTGAAGAACTTGTTCATTGGTCTTTCTGGCTGTCCATGGTATTCTTTGCAATAAGTGAACAAAAACAAATATTAAAAAGATGGAGGCAGTACTTTGAACAACTTCTCAATATTTCACCAAATATCAAAGAATCCAAGAAACTGACACAGATGCCATCGAAGAACTAGAACCAGACATACTGAAAGAAGAAATAGAGAAGCCATAAGATTAGTCCTAGCCCCACTGAATAAATCACTGAGACAAGACAAAATACCAAATGAACTAATTAAAAGCAGCAAGAGAAGTAGGAATAGCATGGCTGCATAGACTATTTAACTATGTCTGGATAGAATAACAGACACCACGAGACTTGGGAAGTGTCATAATTATCCCAATTTGGAAACACAAAAGCAGTGAAAGAGACTGTATGCAATTCAGAGGCATTTCCCTTTTGAGTCATATGGGGAAAATATTCTGCAAAAATCTAGAGAAAAGACTAAGACCTATAATAGAACCCCAACTAAACGAAACAACTTGGATTTAGGAAAAATAAAGGATGCATGGATGCCATCTTTGCTCTTAGACAACTAAAAGAAAAATTAATCAAATTTAACGAGATACTCTACTTAGCCTTTGTCGACCAAGAAAAGGCATTTGATAAGAGCAGATAGAAACAGGCCATTTCCCTTGGATTTAAGGGAAATCCTTAAAAGATACGGAGTGAGTACATATACAACAAATGTATGTAGAAGCTTATTCACCAACAGTGAATGCACAGTAAGAACAAATGGAGGATACTCAGAACCTTTCACTATAATATCCGGAATACGACAAGGTTGTGTCTTGTCCCCCCCTCTTGTTCATAACCTGTATAAACAGCATATGTAAAGAAAGTTGCCAAAGAGAGACTGTAACAACACCGCATGAAGAACAGAACACAGAAGAAGAATCAACAGCAAATCACACCATTAAAGAACTCTTATTTGCGGATGATTAAGCATTAATAGCAAAATCAGAATCAAAATTACAAGACCACATAAATAGTCTGAACGAAGGGTGTATGGAACACAACATGAAAATTAGCACAAGTAAAACAGAGGTAATGACTATAACCAAAGAAGAAAGCACAATAAACATCCATCTAGAAGAACACTCCCTGAATCAAGTAAAGAGCTTCAAGTACCTAGGAATATAATAATATCAAATGGCAAATCAGCAGAGATCGAAAATAGATGCAATAAGGCAAACCAACTCACTGGACAAATGGCACCAATACTAAAGAACAAACATGTATCAATAGCCACTAAGAAAGCACAATACAACACAATCTTCCTACCAACTCTATGCTACCAATGCCAAACCTGGACAATGACAGAAAAAGAGAAAAGAAAAATCACAACAGAAATGAGATTCCTGAGAAGAATAATGTATCAAGAAGAGAGAAAATCATAAATGAAGAAATCAGGACTAAAATTGGGGTTTTAGCAGCGCTAGATTTTATAAGAAAACAGCAGGTTAAATGGTTTGGCCATATAACTAGATTACAAACTAACAGTATACCTCAACAAGCAATGATGTACAGACCAGACGGAAGCAGAGGAAAAGGCTGGCCACATAAACGATAGATAGAAGGAATTACAGAGACCATCGGAACCTTGATAAATGAAGCCCATACACGGGCACTCTCCCGCTGTTTATGATTCACCTCGATACTGTGAAGTTAAAGATGAGATTAAAATGATTCAACAACTGGATACAAATTTTTAAACCTTTAATTTGGAAATATTTGCAACTAGTTGTCATGTAATGTTTGTTTAATTTTTAGACTGATATAAAGTTATTGAATTTG
This sequence comes from Cepaea hortensis, assembly GCA_963921405.1. Taxonomy (NCBI): domain Eukaryota; kingdom Metazoa; phylum Mollusca; class Gastropoda; order Stylommatophora; family Helicidae; genus Cepaea; species Cepaea hortensis. The sequence goes on from OY992878.1 coordinate 72,631,875, forward strand.
TTATCCACTATTTGTTAACTGCTCATAAGCTTATTCTTGGGAAGATGTGATGGTCTTCCTTTAACTTCTATATCAGCTATATGAAATGAGAAAAATGAGGGTCAAACACTGGATTCATTAAACAGATTAAAGAGATCTGGATGTGGACCCGTCATGCAGGAGAGGGTTAAAAGAACTTGATTACGGTTGGAAAATTATACATGAGTGATATGTTGAGTATTATCTTGACTACTAAAATCTCATTTCTTAACTTGTACATCAGTAAAAATCTTAAACAACTCATTTCTTAAATAGCTAACATACCTCTTTTTTCCATTTGATGGTTCAGCTTGCATCACTGAGCCTTCAAGAGTATAACCTGATCAAATTATGCATAAAACTGACATTTAAAAAATTGCCAAGAAAATCAACTCAGGGTTGATTGCAACATCCTACAAAGGACATGCAACTAGTATTGATATATATATTGTAGCATGCAACATAATATCAGGTTTATACAAGGCGAATATATGTTGCTTCCTTTACAGTGCCAGCTTCCTGGCCTAGAGGTTAGCGAATTTTCTCCGTAATCTCATATACTCTCATAGGTAACGTGACAACGGTGAGAATCAGCAGTGGTTCGAATCGCGTCAGTAACTTACAGGGTTGTGAGCCGGCCGCTCAGAAAGCAATGGCAAACTACTGAGCGTAATCTTGCAAAGAAATCAACAATCAGCTGAAAGATGCTGATGTTGACAGCAATGTCCTGTAAAGGATATGCAAACATTTTTGTCCTTTACAGTAATGCAGTTGTGAGGTTTCAGTATGGTTCTTTCAGCCTAGTGGGCATCTGTGAAATTTTGAGTTAAAAATTAATTAATAAATTGCATGTCCATTTACAGGACGTCACAATCAACCCAAACATTTCTTTACGTTGTGAGATTTTCTAGACAATTTTTTGTTCAGTAGTTTGGCACTGTTTTTTAAACGGCTGACGCCCATCATCATCATCATCAAGTGCCCTGCCAGCTGGTGTAGGCATTCATGGCTCTCCACAGATCTCGGTCTTTGGTGTTCTGGATCAACTCTGCTGATGATATTCCTCCATGCCACTGCCTCAATCCATCCAGCATCAATTCTCTTGGTCGTCTATGTCTCTCTTCCCCTCGATCTTTCCAGTTGTCACGATGTTCTCTAATGCCTCTCTTGTCATCACATGACTGAAGAAAGATGTTTGTCTCTTTCTTAGTGTTGTATATAATATAATGTTCTAGTTTCATTAGCCTGTTTCAGGCAATCATTGTTAGTTACTCTGGCAGTCCAAGGAATTCTCAAGATATGTCTCAGGGACCACATCTCTAATACTTCTAACTTCTTAATTTTTTCATTTACATTCCAAGATTCTCTGCCATACAGAAAAACTGGTTCTATATAGCATTTCAACACTCTTTCTTACATTCAGTGATAATGACATATTGCATAACATACTCTTTATTTTCTGAAATGTGGCTTTTACCTGCCCTATTCTGCTCTTAATCTCTGTTGTACATCTTCCATCTGATGTTATGAATGCCCTAGGTATTTAAAATTATCCATTTGGTTAAGAATTTTCCCTTCTATCTATGTCACATTCTGATATCATTTTCTTTGATATCACCATTGTTACTGTTTTCTTGATATTCACAGAGAGTCTTTTCTTTGAACTCTCTGTTACTACAATGTCCAACAATTGTTGTAGGTTCATTGCATTATCTGCCACCAATACTATATCATATGCATAGTGTATTAAATTATTTATTGTATAACCTCAGATTAGTATTCCTGGTGCCTCTTTGATCTCTCTCATTACTACTTCACTATACAGGGAGAAGAGCCCATAGCATTATGAAAATCAACACAAAGCTGTCTATTAATAATTAAATCCCCCACATACAAACAGACCGCTAGTTCTCACAAGTAAGCATTTATCAGCAATGCCCATGTGTCTTCCAATTCAGTAACGGCTGTTTCTTCTTCTTTCGGTCGCTTGAAATGTGTATATAACTGCAATGTTGTCTCTTGTATGAATTTAACTGTCTTGTTAAATTCTCTTAGTGGTCCATACAGTTTATCTTCCACTGTCGTTTCTCTAGACCAGCAGGTTTGCCTTGATATGTTGTATTTTGGGCTGGGCATTATTAGAGTATGTGACATGCAGTCTGCGGCGCCAATCCACATGTGCACATGGCTGATTCGCCTATCCTGAATTTTGTATATATGTGATTGCATAATCTATTGTGTCCTGTTCTGAGACCACAACTATTTGAATGAGATATTGAATGGCAAACACAGAAAACCTAGGCCCAGACCCATGTTTGCATGCTGAACTTCACACTGATAAAGATGAATGAGCCAGAATTTCTTGATTGCATTAAAGAACTTAAAGACTTCAGTATGGAAAAAAAATACCAGGCCACTGTTTGGCCATCTTATCTTTCTCCTAGTTTCAATGTCTACCTCTTGCTTGCCTGCCTTTCACTTTTATGTGTTTTTTTTAAAATGTGTCTTAAATATTGCATTTTCTTTTCTTTCATCAGCTCTCTTTTCATCTCCAGCCTATCTCGGACCCTCTGTGTATTTGACTGGAATGTGACATATTCTGTGCATCTACATTTCTAGGGCCCCAATTCAACTTTCATTCTAAAAACAATTGAACGGGTAGTTTAAATGAAGTTTCTTCTTCTTCTTCTTTGCGTTCATCCGAAGTGTTTTTTCAGATGTGATTGCGGTGTTATGCGCCCTTGGGCTGAAACCCATAGGCCAACACATCCGACTTTAGCGTGCACTTTTGACCAGGTTGCATTCCTAGGAAATGAAGTTTTATATGCGTACGTTTTAGATTACCCCAAGCATCTGAATAAAGTATCTTCTTAGTCAATATTCTGTGGCATTGATCTTGTCTGTCGACAGCTTTCTGTCTCGTGTACTGTCAATCATTTCTGATACAGATCTTCCTCTATGGGCACGATATCAATCTGTCTAGTGTCTTCTCTCTTGACCTGCCCCTCCCAACTTTTTCTTTGTTGTGACATACTCCAGTTTTCCCCTGCTCATGTGTCCAAAAATTGTGGATTGTCCTGCCAAAAGTAACCAATTCTCTTTGTGAATTAACTTCTTTAAAGATAGTTTCAATCGCCCTATGTTACTGGGGCCCATGAGGGAAGCAAAGAATAGTAACATTGCCACTATTTCTGGCATGTTGTTAGAGGCAACTAGAGGAGAATTGTGAGTAGGGCAAGTTACTCCTCACAAATGGCAGCCGGACACCCTGGACGATTGTATCCTCTTTGCAAAGATTTGTTAAGTATATATAATTTTTTTTAAAGTTTTGGCAACAGGCAGCAACTGAAGTTACAGGCAAGCATTGGGGCTAAACAACACTAACAGAAAATGATGATCTTATCTAATAAGAAAAAAAAAGCATGGAAAAATGACAGTAATCTGGATAAACTGAAACAAGTACAAAGATTCAACTTCAACTATATCAGGGTTGATGATGATGACATGGAAAATGACAACACAAAGATCACATGCTGATTAATTAAATCATTCCATAAAATGAAGAACATTTAATGTAGTCTAAGGAAGTCAAGACAAGCTCTGAGGAATTCTATATTCTCCAAATTAATAGGGCATTTCAATAAAAGTCTGTCATATGTATGAATTCACTGTCTGATTATTACATTCAAATCGGATAGACAAGACTGAGCACCGATTAATTCCGTTCCCCACAAGAGCATTAACAACACTGTTAACAAGCATTAAAAGGTTGAGGGACTCCTAGAAACACGGTCAAATATTAAGGTGCATAGGTGGGGTTCAATTCCTGGGAGTTATGGTCACAACTTCCTGTGAAATTCATTGCCAACTTGTTGAGTTCCATGGATTTAATTTCATGTCACACAAGCAAATTTGGATTTGATGTAAGCACTTTGATAACAGCAGGACAGAGATAATAGACAAACAGATGTCCAAGAACACCGACAACAGATTCTGCAATGAAGGGCTGATACATGTGACACATTAAACTTAGTGCTGTCTAATATCTCATTGGGATCTGTGTACTAGATCTTACATAACCAACTAAGGTAGAGAACAGTCACTGACACTTGGTACCAAAAATGCTCAGTGAAAATCACAAAGTCACTAAAGGGTGGGACCTTGACTAACAAGCAGAACAGTTGCATATTTGGAGCCTCTGAGATGAGTACCACATATTTTATTTAATTCTGCTTACGCCTGAATACTGGCTCTGTGGTGAAGGGGTTATGGACATAATTCGCAATCCTACATATTGAGTTCAAAACACAGCTGCACCTATTTGGAAGCAGACTGCATTGCATTGATTTTCATCATACAATGGTATAAGTACCTTTCGTTCTGACAGCAAAGGCAAACTGCTGAACGTTAAACTTGCCAAGAAATCATAAACACCCAAAAAATGCTGGGGTTGACTGAGACATCCTGTAAAGGAAATGCAACTAAAGATGCCTTAAGTCACTTTAGTGTCAAATCCAAGGTCTATGTTGTTTTCTTCTTGTTTGCTGATGGAAAAAAAAAATTAATAAAAAAATTCCCCCTGGTCTCTGGGTAGTGAGATAGGACGCCTGTGTGTATTGTTGCGCACGTAAAAAATCCCTTTGCAGTTGGAAATCGAAAAAGAGTAGCCTAATGGCGCTGCCCGGGCAAAATTTCGAGTTAAAAATCTACCCAATGTATTTCAGGATCCTCGCCGGTGCTACAGAGTTCGTGCACTGAGCTGAGTTTCTCCAAACTCAGGTTTGAGTTAGGAGGAGAATGGAGCACTTATGGGTTACACCTGTGTGCCGTGATGTTGATCCATCGACTAAACTAAACTAAATTAAACTTGTTTGCTGATGAAGGTGTATTAGTGCAACGTCCCATTTTCCATAATTGTATTTTATAAGGAAATGCAACCTGTCCAGGCGATGAGGACAGTGCTATTGATCTGGCGCTAGTTTCACCTTCACTCACTACAGTGTGTAGATGGGGTGTCCTAGGACACCATGGCAGCGACCACCACCCTTGCAGCATATTGGTGGAGAAAGGCAGAACCAGGCAGCACAAGCTAAAGGTAAAGACGTTCCAGTATGACAGTACAGGGCAAGATGTGGTGAGTAAAATAAGACGTGACAAGCGCAGAACGTTTCAGGGCAGGAAAAAAAGCTGGGAGCAGCCACCGTGGTGGAGTTTCGAGGTGGAGAAGGCTTGGGTGGATAAGCGTAGTGCTGTAAGGAGATGGCAAAATGCCAAGAAGAACAGAGCTGGTCATCCTAGTCCCTGCTTGCACTTAGAAAGAGAGATGCACACAAAAGTAAGCTATTTAAAAAAACTGGTCAAGGTGGTTAAAAGCGAAAAATGGGCAGAGGTGTGTCAAAGAGTAAGCACAGACAAGTCACTGAAATTGTTCTGGCGACTACATAAAAGCATGAGTGGTGTAGTCAAGAATAAGAGCATTTCAGACTTCCAAGGTGCTGACCTCACCTGGCAGAGGACTGACGAGGACAAGGGCAAAGCCCTCTTTGAACGCTACCTTGAGCAGGGCAACCAGACAGACATGGGAGGCCGAAATCTGGCCAAGGAGGTCACCTCAGACAGATGCAAGGCCCAGAACACTTCGGAGGAAGACACAGTGACAGTGAAAGAAATCAAGGCTGTGCTTCGACGATCAAAAAACAGTGCTCCAGGTCCTGATGGCATAAGATACGACGACATAAATAGGTGTACCGACAATGAGCTAGAGAAACTAGCAGACATGTACAACAACAGTATAGGGAGTGCTAGCATCAAGGAGGAATGGTTACACAGCTATCTGATTCCCTTGCCGAAGCCTGGCAAAGACCACAAAAAAATTCAGGGATATCGAATTATAACCATGCAGAATACAATAGGCAAGCTGCTGGAGAAGGTAATTGCCAGGAAAATATCAAGCCAACTAGAGAGGCAAGGTGTTTTCCCACCTACCCTGGGTGGGTACCGTCCAAAAAGAGAAACCTGGACCAATGCAGCAGTCTTTGCCCATGATGTCTATGAAGGTTTCCACTCAGGCACTGAAACCGTTGCTGCAGCGATTGATCTTGAGGACGCATACAATAGAGTACCACTGGATTTTTTAATGTTTCAGCTTCTTGAACTAAACGTAAGTCCATTCCTCCTTAGTTGGATCGCTGCAGCCCTCTTCCAACGGAAAGTAGTTTTTAGATGTGGCAGTTGGACTTCGGAACCAACAACAATATATCCTGGGCTACCACAGGGATCACCATTATCTCCGGTACTGTTCAACGCCTACACAGTGAGAATCACCAGTGAGCAGATCACTGGACCTGACAGGACATTGTCGTATGCCGATGATGTTTTAGTGTATCGTCAGGGTAAGGATAGAGAGGAGGTTGCTGTGGAACTACAAACCGAACTCAATCGCATAAGTACTTGGTGTGATGAAGCTGGGGCAATGGTCAACCCAACAAAGGCAACAGTGACTTGGTTCTCGTTGAATAATCATATTGTCAACAATCCAACACCAACTGTAATGCTGTGTTCAGAGACGGTGGAAAGAATGCAGGCAATGAATTACCTGGGGATACGGTTTGATCGGAGCCTTGCTTATAATGTGCACATAGACCAGGTGATAACAAAGGCCAAGCGGGGTTTGGCAGCGATGCGGGTGATGGCGGCAGCAAACTGTGAGCAGCGCCATCTATGTCTTCTGTACGAGGGGCTGGTCATGTCTGTTTTGGAGTATGCAATGGCAATCCTGACTCTCAGCCATAAGCAGATAGAAAGGATACAGAATGAAGCTATGCGCATTATTCTTGGATGTACAAGAGATACAGCATGCAGGGCGATGCGCTACCTTCTTGATTTTCCAACCATTGAAGAGAGAATACAAGTTTGCAGGGCACGCGCCTACCTCAGAATTAACGCAAACACAACATCCACTGCATAGTGAAATTAGGAAGGTGAAGGGCAGCAGGTTAAAAAGAGGACGGTCGTGGATGGGTCAAGCCGAAGACATTCTTCAACAGGTGTGTTCACTTGAGGACTTAGAACCTGGCGAGGAGTGGGTGCAAGTGCCAACAGACTTCTGCACATCCTTTTCAGTTTGCATCCAACTAGATAGAAAATGCAGACAAGAAAATCCGGCTGCTGTTGAGGCTGAAGTACAAGCGTTGATTTTCGAGAATTCGCTAGACGGTGACGCGGTCATCTACACAGATGGGTCGGTCGTCCGACATGTGAGAAGCTCATGGGCCTTTACAGCTCGGGCCGGAGGGAGAATTGTGAAGGAGGACTCTGGTGCTTTCACTGAAACCACAAGTAGCCTGACCATGGAAGTCATGGCAGTAAGTAAAGCAATAACATGGCTCGAGACACAGACATTCACTACGGCTTGTTTCCTTAGCGACTCAATGAACATGATCAAGAGGATAGAGGAGGGGTCGATCCGAAGAGAATGGTTGCTGCCTCTGAAGCGGTCTCAGCTGGCAAAGATTAGTTTCATCTTCGTGCCAGGGCATGCGGGAGTACAAGGAAATGAGCGGGCTGACAAGCTCGCAGGTGAGGCTACTGTGGAGGGCGGACGCGCCATGGACCAGGCTGACATTCTGAATGCTCTACGAGAAGTGAGACTTTTGCGAGAACCAAGTGATGACTGTGAATCTACAACAATGGCCAGACTGCGGGAGCAGCAAATTAAAAGAGGGATGGCCAAACAAGAACACTACGCAGGAAGCCAAAGAAGATTGATAAACCAACACAGAACTGGCGTCGTTAGCCGCTACACGCTGCGGGATTTGCTGAGGAGGGGATCCGAGCACTTATGGACTGAATGGTTCATGTGCAACGAGGATGATCTGTCGACCAACTAACTAATGCAACCTAAAGATTAAATGTCATGGCAGGGCAGACTAGACCCTAAGCCTTGGTCAGCAACTGGTCTAGGATGGAAGCTCCGACAAGCGGACAGTCAGAGTATTGCTTTACTGATCCGGAAGATTCTGCAGCTTGTCTTGTTCCAGGTGTATTGGTGTTACCTTTCCTCTGGAGTAAACTAGGCAGGCCAAGAGAGGGATCATGCTGCATGGGCAACATATGGTCTCTAAATTCAGCCCAGGATTTGTGTTATGGAGAGATAACTCCATTTTACAAGCTATCATCTGTCAAGACGGCAAAGTGCCAGTCAGTCATTTCATAAGGCCACCCCATGCATATTTTACTACTCTTTAAATTTCACAGCTTTACACTGGTTTTAACTCATTTATGTTATGAGAAGAAAGGATATATATGAAGAACACTGTAACATCTAGCAAGGATGTTAATAAACTGACTGGAGGATGACAATTAAAAAAAAAATGAATGAGTTGTAAACACACAAAATGCTCAGCAATTGAATGCCAAATGGTTGTGGAGAAACAATTACCATCTGGCATGACAAAAGGTAATGATAGCTTAAAGTTTAAATACATAAGGGGCGTTCATTTGAAACCCGTTCCAATGGCTTTATTACAAAAGCATGAAAGACACATTAACAGGTGTGGTAGAATTAAGCAAAGCATTCATTTTGAATGAATTATGCTCCATGGGTTGGTCAGAAGAAGTCGCCGTAGGCATTCAGGCAAGCATCCCATTGCTTAGGTAGGCTGCGAATGCTGTCCAAAAAAAAAGATTGTGGTTGCCCACTGAACCAAGTGTTCACTGCATTCATAACGTCTGCATCTGTGTGGAATCATTGCCCCTTGAGAGCTTTTTTTAGAGGTCCGAACAAATTAAAATCACATGGTGACAAATCAGGACTCTAGGCTGGATGTTGCAGAATTTCACACTTCTTCCTTGCTAATGCTTCCTGCACAATCTTTGCGACATGTGGACGAGCATCATCGTGCAACAAAATCACACCGCGAGAAAGCATGCCAGGTCGTTTATTCTTGATGGCTTTTTGCAGCTTGTCTAGTGTTTGTGAATAGGGGTAGAGTTGATGTTGACACCAGGTTCTTTACAGTCGGCCACCAATAGCCCTTCATGGTAAATAAATTCGCTCAGCATAACCTTACCAGCGGAAACCTGTAACTTGAATTTTTGTTTGCTTTTGGCGATTCAGCATGCTTCCATTGCTTGCTCTTTCTTTTGCTGCTCGGCTCAAAGTGGTGACACCATGATTCATCGCCTGTCACTATGCGGAAGAGAAATGCATCACCCTTCACTCTGTAACGCAGCAAGTGGTTCAAATACCATCCTCTTTTAGGTGGTCGGTCAACATCCGTGGTATCCACTGTGAACACATCTTCCGATATTGCAGTTTCTTATGAACGACCTTTTGAATTGTTCCAACTAACACAAATTCTTTCGCTAGTGAATGTATGCTTCGACAACGGTTCATCTGTACTGTTGCATCAATTTTGGCGATGGTTTTTTCTGCTGCAACAATATGCGCTTGACCCGCCCGTCGAAGATCTACCATGAACTGACGTCCTTTCCGAATCACCGCTCTTTGAGCTTCTTTGGACGGATTTTGGATCAACCCGGCCATCTTCTCAACGGTCAGAAACAGAACCTATGCATCATGGGACGATAAACACTTGCTCTTTTATTCATTGGTCAGTACTTATCACATGACCATGACATGATCATGTTCAACGTACACAACTACACACGGTGCGGCATGAACGGATTTCTAATGAACGCCCTTTATATTTATGTATATTTTGTTCCAATCTCTAGATGTGTTTCATCATACACCAAAACACTTGAAATAATTATCCTGGAATTTCAGTTAAGCTTTTGGTTATATTATGGTTCAGGATTTGCCTAACAATGGGATAGGGTCCAAATTTTTACAATTAAATTAAAGGTGACCACACTGACAAGAATCAACTGGCACAAACCAGTATGCAATTTGTATATGCTTATATGCTGATCACTGATACGGATCTGCCAATGGACATTGACACAGGTCAGTGACTCAAGTTACCAGTGATACTGTCATAGGGCAGTGACTCAAGTTACCAGTGACACTGTCACAGGGCAGTAACTCAAGACTCAGGTTACCAGTGACACTGTCACAGGTCAATTACTCAAGTTAACAGTGGCACTGTCACAGGTCAGTGACTCAAGATACCAGTGATACTGTCATAGGGCAGTGACTCAAGTTACCAGTGACACTGTCACAGGGCAGTAACTCAAGACTCAAGTTACCAGTGACACTGTCACAGGTCAATTACTCAAGTTAACAGTGGCACTGACACAAGTCAGTGACTCAAGTTACCAGTCACCCAGTGACACTGTCATAGGGCAGTAACTCAAGTTACCAGTGACACTGTCACAGGTCAGTGACTCAAGTTACCAGTGACACTGTCACAGGTCAATTACTCAAGTTAACAGTGACACTGTCACAGGTTAGTGACTCAAGTTACCAACCAGTGATACTGTCACAGGTCAGTGACTCAAGTTACCAGTGGCACTGTCACGGGTCAATGACTCAAAGTTACCAGTCCGGCAGTAACATGACAGTAGCAGCACTGTAAACAACTCTCATACGAGTTTTGCTTTACACTGCAAATGCCCAACAGGTTGTAAAAGAAAAAAAAACTAAATTCAGAAACTTTCAAAAATCCCCGACCACGCCACATATGACATGACCGTTATTGAAGGTGATAACAGGAAAGTCACTAATTGAAATTGACTAGCGGGCATGACGGTCGACATATCATATTCGGACATCATGATGTCGCAGTGGCCGGTATACTATAAACCGCTTCAACAAAAACCCAAAAAAAATTGACAAACATGCGTAACTGCAAATTATAATGTGACACTAATTAACAAACCGTGTTACATAAAATACAAAACATTTTACACTGTAATGCAATAACGCAGCGTTTGTAAAATGCAAAGTTATGATACCGTTCAACTTCTTGACCACTTCTTCAACCGAGAGTTTGTCTTTGACAGTAACGAATGCGAAATTTCTTTTCATCGATATGTTGTTATAGATTATCCCCTGCTGTTCCAGCAGTTTGCGCAGAGTCCCTTCGTTGACATCCCCAGCAAGATTCCCAAGAAACACTTTTTCCATCATCATAAATCACAGCAGACTTGAATACTCCGCTAGCGAGTAGCCACAAACAGAAACGCACACGTTATCCCCAACCCTTGTCGCTGACACCGAGTACTATCTCCAACAGCGATTACCAACGGAAGTAACCGGCGATGTGGCGCAATGATACATCGTTATCGGCTAGTCGGGTAATGCAGCATACGTGTCAAGCTGGGTAATAAATATTTTATACGCTTTTCCAATATTGAAATAATTGTATTTGTTTATTTTAATCAAAAACCGCAAAAAATAGTCTCTTTTTGAATCCTTTTTAAAAAGTAATATGAGCATTGTTTATAGACAAAACGCTTTCCTACCTTAAAAAATGAATTCGCCCACAACTGCCGTTTGTTTTTTCAGTGGCGTCAGACACGTGTTTTTCACGGGTAGAAACAAGGATATTCCTCGACACCGGGTTAACGGTGTCAGCTGTTCATTTTTTCACTGGTTTTATTATGAATAATAGCATACCTCTTAAAGAGAACCAAACATATTATAATGAACCAAGAGGTGAGAAAAAGACGCCAGCGATGGATATGACAATGAAAACACTTGAGGATAGTTATAACTAGACCTTCCCTTGTTTGGAACTCACAAGGAGAACGAAATAGGGGGAGACATAACTACGCATGGAGAAGAAAATTACAGGTGGAGGTTAACTATAATAGTTACTATATGGGGAGAACATCGGTGGAGCTGTAGGCGATAGCAACAGATAAGACGGCTTGAATGAGGGACAAAAGAAGAAGGATAACATATCCGTGGTAGCGCTGTATCCTACACTCCTACTGCCACGGTAGTCCAGGGAGTTCAGGCTGACCTTTCTTCTTCTTCTTCGTTCATCCGGAGTTTTTTTTCGGATGTGATTGCGTTGTGCCTGTTTACAGCAGAGCTGCGTTCTTGCGCCGTTAGGCCGACACATCCGACTTCTGCGGGCATTTGTTGACCGGGTTAACCTTCCCGGGAGGCTGACCTTTCAACAACCTTTGCCCGTAATGTCAAGACCAGTACCGGTTTTGGCTGGTGCGCAGTGCATTATTGCAAGCAGGCGGCCATATCCCTAGGGCAGCCGTAGAGGTTCATCATTGTGCTCCTTTAAAAATTAATATATAAATAGCAATCAATATGTTTAATAAATAGATCGGCAATAAACTAGCAAACGTTGCATTGTTAAGAAAATATAATTTTTGTTGTAGCTGTACGGTTAATCTTAAAGCTAAAATGATATAATTATATTGTAACTAAACACGGGTTTAAAAGTACGAGAGGTTCTACTACATTACACCCGGTGAGGACCGGGATTTATTTCACGTGGACTTCTAGTTATAAAATTTCCCCTGGTCTCTGGGTAGTGAGATCGGACACCCGTGTGTTTTGTTGCGCACGTAAAAAATCCCTTGGCAGTTGGAAATCGAAAAAGAGTAGCCTAACGGCGCTGCCTGGGCAAAATTTCGAGTTAAAAATCTACCCAATGTATTTCAGGATCCTCGCCGGTGCTACAGAGTTCGTGCACTGAGCTGAGTTTCTCCAAACTCAGGTTTGAGTTAGGAGGAGAACGAAGTACTTATGGGTTACACCCGTGTGCCGTGATGTTGATCCATCGACTAAACTAAACTATAATAATATAATTACTACATCGGGTATTATCCCATATGGCTCGGTCACTTTCCACAGAGTGGCCTGCCGAAAGCTTCGTACAGAGCTCGAACTCCGTAGCTCCAGCGACGACCCCCATGAGTCTCTAAGAACATTGCAACGAATCAGTGACCTTCGGAGTTCGAGGCAGTCGGTTTAATCACATCGCCACGGAGATCCCCGTGGGTTATTAGAATTCAGAATTCAGAAGTCGCTTGACGGCAAAAGTGGAAGATGGTGACGATGATAGAAATGTTAGCAACATTTGACTTCCTTATCTCACTGCAAGTCAATAGTATAACAAAACTTTAACCTGCTAAAACTCATTTGCCTCATTACTTAGGACATATGTCATCTCATCCCACTCCTCTTATACTTTGCGGTGTCTAGGTGAAGCATAAACATCCGGAGAGTGCCCGATTATGAGTTTCATATATAGAGATTCACGTGGCCTCTGTTCTAGCCTCCGTCCGTCGTTTACATGGTAGGCTTCTTCTTGTTCCATTGGATCTGTACATCATTGTTTGCTGCGGAATACAGTCAGTTGGTAGCCTAGTTGTGGCCGAAATTTCACTCCCTGTTGTTTTAAATTAAATATAGCGCAGCTATTAACCCCACTTTGGTCCTGATTCGTTAATTTCTAATATTATTGATGTTACGTCCCCCAATGGTGATTCCTCCCATATCTTCTAAATTTCTGAAATTATTTTCACTGTCTTGGGGGGGGGGGGGGGAAAGATCTGGAGACATTACACAGCCCTGTCGCACACCTCTCTTAATGTGCTGATAGATATTGACCTACTTCATTATCAATTGTATGGCAGTTTGTTGTTTCCAATATATGTTTTTACAAGTCTGAGGTCTTTCCCATCAATTTGTAGATCTGCAAGCATCTTCATCATGTTGACATGTCCCACTTTATCGAAAGCCTTTGTGTAGTCAATAAAGCAAAAGATGTAGGTCTTTGTTTACTTCTATATAATGTTCAATTAATGTTCTCAGCATACTGTACCCCTGCCTTCTGCGAACCCTCATTGTTCTTCTCCTATTTCGGGTTGTATTTTCTTCCTAACTCTTTTCATAACGCTTCTTAGCAAAATATTCGTGATGTGGCTCATAATACTAATTGTTTGATGTTCATCACATTCCAAGGCTTATGATTTCTTCGGACTGCAGTCACACTGAGGAGATAAGAGTTTGTAGCTAGAATTATAAATATTGACAATCTTGATGTTGAAGTTTGAGATGTATTTCTGAGGTGTTATTGTTTCAGACATCGATGGAAATTTAAACATTGAGCACAACCCACTACTGGCAACGCTGATCGCATTCCCGAAAAAAAAACCCAAATAAATAAACACGGTGGAAAGATTATATAATTATCGGTTAAGTGAACTCTTGACAGATTATGAACTATATGTTCAAGATATGCATGGACAGGGGTATGATAAGGGAGCAGATATGTGCGGTAAGCTAATGACTTGCAGAAGAAAATTAGGAATATGAATCTTAGAGCCTTTTTTTTTGTACCTTGTGCATCCCATTTATTAAATTTAGTTGCAAAAAATAGTTACATAGATACAAGTTTTTTTTTTCCATCACATCCTTTTTACAGGACATCGCTGTCAACACCAACATTTTACTGCTGTTGTTGATGTCTTGGCAAGTTTACTTTCAGTAGTTTGCCATTGATTTCTGAACGACCGGCTCCCATACCAATTCGTTAAAACCCAGCGCAACGCTGTCTGCTGCCAAATTGCGCGCAGCTGTGTTTCGAACGGGGGTAAGCAGAATTACGAACTGCGTCCGTAACACCATAGCCACGGAGCCGGCAGATACAAGTTAACTTGACTAATTGGGATGTGCTCAGTGTGTAGAGCCACTAGTGTTGTCTGAACCTTCTTGAGTATGTTCATTGAGTCGCTCAGTATGCATGCGTGTAAATACTTTTGCGCGCGAGATAATTAAGGGCTTTGGTTGCAGCTATTATGTCCATTGTAAGGCTGCTTGTTGTCACTGCAAAGGCACCAGCTGCTTCCTTGACAGTTTTGCATTTTGTGCTTCCTAAGAATGCTCAAGCACCCCACTTGCTCCGGATCACAAAGCCATCTGTAAATATTACAGCACTGCATTCTTTTGAATATAAATATTAAAAAAAAAAAAATAGACGTGTGCGGCGTATATCACGAAATATTATCATATCATATTTTTTTTAAAACCCCTGCCAACCATATAGAACAGTGAAAAGAATGTTTCCCGTGGCGTGGGTTATGTTAGGAACTTAATTAATAGCATATTTATGTCTATTAAATTTCCGTTGTCACGGGCGGCAAAATATCGGTGGCACGCAGAACCGGTACTGGTTAAGACTGAACACCAAAAAAGTTATCAAAGGGCAATAGCAAGGTACTTTTCTACGGGTTAAATTGAGGTTATAGCAACAAATAGAGGAATCTCATGGCAAGAAAAAACAGTCTTCGAAAAACTGAGATAGAAGAAAACATCGCCGAATGAGATTAATGTCAGACAAAGTACTCTGGGAATATACAGAAATACACCTTCGTGTTGGATTTGCTTGAGGAAGAAGAAGAGAGAAGCACTTCAGAGAAAGCTAGTCTTTCATGTGCATGGATTGGAAGAAGCGTGTCTTAGTTTACAATGAAGATATAGGACAGAAAGTGGTGGTTTCTCTTTTACAGCAGACCTTTCAATTACACCGGATGGGACGCAGAGGTGTTTCCAAGGCACCAGGGCCGGGTTATATACTGGCCAAGACCTATTGACGCGTCCTCGCCGAGCGTCCTGGGCAACAGGTCCCTTCGGGGTCCTGGCTGAAGTCAATAGGATCGCCGATTCCTCCGAAGTCGGAGAGTGTCTGCCTGTATGGCGAGGAACCACCAGTCTGCACACCAATAAGCCAGACATGGGACAACGGATACTCACGCAAACCTCAGGTCCTGTATGACATCACACTGATGTTGGACAACAGGATGTCTTCATCCGACATACAGGACTTTGCGTTGGAGCTCAAGCCAATGAACACAAGCAAGCAAGCAATTACACCGGATGATCAGCCTAGCATAATGCCTGTGTGGGCAGCTGTTTTGTACCATCCTTCTATAATTATAGAAAGTAGCACGCTATTGTTGGTCAAACGCATCATATTAAATTGTTCATCTGGTAAGACATGATGGAATAATGGACTTATGAAGCATTGCTTCTATCTGGTAAACAAGCACCCCATTAATTCTGAGCCTGCTGAGAACTCTTCATGCGGGGTGCGCAAAACATGAGGTCTGAACACACACCTTCCTCTTCTTCAGTGGTCAACGTTTATTTATCTTTTCAGGTACGGGTCATAAACAGGAGGATTCGCTTGAAGTTTGACAGGTTCTCCACAATTTGTTTCAGGAAGTCACCTCAAAGGCCAGATTGCCGACCTCTGTTTGCTGAAGACGGGACCGTCTTTTTGGTTCTTCATGCGGGGTGTGCAATATTGCATTTCTAGATACATTTCAAGTGAACAAAAGAAGAAGAACTACAGAGAGAGAGAGAGAGAGAGAGAGAGAGAGAGAGAGAGAGAGAGAGAGAGAGAGAGAGACCCCCCCCCCCAAGTTGCCCCTGTTGCAAGTAAGCACATATCATGTTTGGTTACTCAGTCCAAAGACTAGGTACGGTGTTTCCTGATCATGTTGATCACTGTGATCTGATTAAGAAAACTAACTACTGCTATTGTTGTAGTCATTAATATGGAGGCCTGAGTGCAAACACACAACAGGATCAAGTCTCTCCACCATTCATCTAGCTGCTCTATGACTGTCCATGAACATTCTCTTGCGGAATTCATGTGGCGGTTTTCTCTAGCCTTTCACATCCATACAAGGAGGTCAGCATGGCTGAATGGATAAGAGCAACCACTTTTAAACTTCCGGTGTGCTGATGTCGAGGTAGCGGGTTCAACACCTACACCGGTCAGTTGGACTAGAATGTTGACTTCTTGTCCTTGACTTGTGGACGTAAATTACAAGTAACTCAGAAGAAGAAGTGGGTTCGCCTGATGGCGAGGGACCTGGTAATGGGGAAAGCTAATCCACATGCAAAAATAAGTCCAGTGTATTAGAAGTAGTACTACGTGTATGGAGTACATTTGAGTTCAAAGCGAGTGTATGCAAAAAAAAAAAAAAAAAAAACACACACACACAATCATGCATGCAAGAGATTTATATGCTATATATATTTTACTGCAGTAGGTTTCTCATGTTTTGTCAGCTGCCTATGGCATTACATTATAGCCTATTCATTTTCAAGTATTAAAGGATCTTTAGCATGTGCACAGTGTGCATAATAACTCTCTTCTTGCTCCCTTGTCTGAGAAAACTAGACATCCAATATACTACCCCAGGATCAGGGAGGAATCAATCAATCAATCAATCATGTGCCATGCCTGAAAGCGTGGGCGGTCATGACTCGCCATTTCACTCGATCACCAGTGTCGTGGATCAGCTCAGTGTTCCTGTCTCGTCCATGCCATGTGGCCAAGCCATCCAGGTAATTTCCTCTCGGTCTTCCTCTTGGTCTGTTCCCTTCGATCTTGCCAGTTGTCACTAAGTTCTCCAATCCATTTCTTCTCATAACATGTCCAAAAAATTTTGACTGTCTACGTCTAATTTCTCTAATCAGTTTACGATGTTCATTTGTCTCCTGTAGTACTTGGTCATTGGTTTTTCTGTCTGTCCATGGTATTCTTTGCATTTTCCTCAGAAACCACATTTCTGCAGCCATCAGATGCTTTTCAGCTTGACTGCTCATTGTCCAAGTTTCACATCCATACAAAAGAACAGGCTCTATGTATCCCCTCAACACTCTTTTTCTCGTTTCAATTGACATCTTTTTATTGGTCAGAATGTTTTTCATCTTGCTAAAGGCTACTTTCGCCATGGCGATTCTTGTTCTAATCTCTTCAAGGCATCTCCCATCAGATGTTATGACTGTTCCAAGATAATTGTACCGATTCACTTGTTGAAGAATATTTCCATTTACTTGTATATTACATTGTGGCACTTCTTCCTTCCTAGTGACGACCATAACCTGAGTCTTTTTACAATTTAATTCTAACCCCAGTTGCTCACCGTGTACAACAACTGCATCTACTAATTGTTGCAGGTCCTGCGCATTGTCTGCAATTAATACTGTATCATCTGCATATCTAATGTTATTGATGATGGAGGAATACAACTTCAGAAATCACACAAAAGATACAACCATGCAAAAGACTTCCAGTTGACACACAGAAATCACACTGTAGTATTTGATCTCATATACTAAACATAAATGTTCACCAAGAGGGTAAAGAGGCAGAATGAAAAACAGAGAATACATTACAATATAATAAAATGTAGAGAATACATTACAAGAGAATGTAATGTATGTATGTAGTTAGCAGGTCAGCATGGTTGAATGGGTAAGAACTTAAACATCCTGTGTGCTGATGCCGAGGTAAGTGGCTGAACCGCTACACCGGACAGCTGGACTAAAATGTTGACCTGTCGTCCTTGACTTGGGGACGTAAATTACAAGTACCTCTGAAGTCAGAGTGGGTTTACCTGATGGTGAGGGACACTGTTAATAGGGAAAGCTAACCCACACACAAAATTCAGTTCATCACTACTATAAAGAAAATGTAGTTAAAGTTGAAAACAGTCAGGTAATAATGAATACAACAAGATTTGCACTGAATAAAACACAATCAAAGAAAGCGGAAGATACATTTTCACTGTTAGTGCAATCGGGCACTGTTTATTTTGTAGAAATACAGCTCTGAAATGAAAATTAAAAAAAAACCAAATATAATAATCTACAAGTTTTGCTGAAAAAAAGAAAAGAAAAGACAACCTGAAAAAAAAAGAAAGAAATTAAATGTAATTATAAGTTCATATCACACATCTGAAAACTGCAGTATCTACACAGACACAAAATAAAAAGCTCACTCTGCTTCTGGGTACAGGCATAACAAGATAACATATATTTAGATTTGTACAAGAAAACAAAGAAAAATAGAACAAGCACACGCCCACTAGTTTAGTATTGAGACATGAGGAATTAACATTGTTTTACTTTCTTCCCGAACACACTTTTCATATGCATTTCAAGTAAAAGTGTGTGCTATCTTTCACTGGAACAACAGAACATTAATAAATAAAATAACCTTGCATTTACATTTGAACATTAAGCAGAAATACATCAAGATATACATAGCATATCAAGCAGAAAATACATAAAGACATAAAAAGTATTGCTGAGCAGAAAATACATAAAGACATACAAATTATTGCCGAGCAGAAAAACACAAAGATAAAGAAAGCATGTCATACAATTTCAATTCTTATGATTCACGTGAATTTTGAAAGTAAATGCTGATGTATTTTACTTTAATATTATGTATAACAAACAGCAAGATAGTTTAAATAATACTGCTACTTTCCTTAATGGTAATAATGCTGACTTTAGCCCAAGATGTGATTGTCCTGCAAGTACCTCAGATCCTCAGCAGTCACATGCAGTTTGTTTAACATTAAGTCAAGGATGACCCAAGGTCAGAGGTAATTTATTCACCATAAGTCTAGGATGACCCCAGCTGTCATATGTAGTTTATTCACCAAATCTCTAGGACAACCCCAGCTGTCATATGTATTTAATTGCCAAATTTCTAGGATCATCAGATTCATGCATGATTTCTTCACATGTCTGGGATGAACCCAGAGGTCATATGTAGTTTATTCACCATACGTTTAGGATGAAGCCGGTGGTCATATGTAGTTTATTCACCAAATATCTAGGATCATCAGATTCATATATGATTTATGCACTATATTTTTCAGAATGAGGCTTGTGGTCATATGTAGTTTATTCACCAAATGTCTAGGATCATCAGATTCATATATGATTTATGCACTATATTTTCCAGAATGAGGCTTGTGGTCATATGTAGTTTATTCACCAAATGTCTAGGATCATCAGATTCATATATGATTTATGCACTATATTTTCCAGAATGAGGCTTGTGGTCATATGTAGTTTATTCACCAAATGTCTAGGATCATCAGATTCATATATGATTTATGCACTATATGTCCAGAACGAGGCTTGTGGTCATATGTAGTTTATTCACCAAATGTCTAGGATCATCAGATTCATATATGATTTATGCACTATATGTCCAGAATAAGGCTGGTGGTCGTATGTAGTTTATTCACAAATACCTCATATCACCAAATCATACACGATTTATTCACCATTTGCCTAGGAACATTCAATCTATATATGATTTATTCACCATATGTCCAGGATGAGACTGGTGGTCATATGTAGTTTATTCACCAAATGCCTCATATCATCAAAGTCTACATGATTTATTCACCATATGTCTAGGATCATCTGATTTATATATGATTTATTCACCATATGTCCAGGATGAGGCTGGTGGTCATATGTAGTTTATTCACCAAATGCCTCATATCATCAAAGTCATACACGATTTATTCACCATATGTCTATGATCATCCAAGTTATATATGATTTATGCATCATATGTCCAGGATGAAGCTGGTAGCCATATGTAGTTTATTCACCACATGTCCAGGATGACCCCAGTGGTCATATGTAATTCATTCACCAAATACCTCATCAACAGAATCATATATGATTCATTCACCATATGTTTTGGATGACCAGCAGTCAATATGTTCAACATATGTTTAGATCATCAGCAATCATGTATAGTTTATTCACCATATATTCATATCATCAGTAGTCATATGTGGTTTATTTACTACATGTTTAGGTTACATAACAGTCACATATACTTTATTCACCATATATCTAGGATGACCAAAAGTTGTTTGTAGTTAATTCACCAATACATCTAGAATGACCATAGTGTCTTATGTAGTTTATTCACCATATGTCTGGGATGACCAACAATTGTTTGTAGTTAATTCACCAATACATCTAGAATGACCATAGTGTCTTATGTAGTTTATTCACCATATGTCTGGGATGACCAACAGTTGTTTGTAGTTAATTCACCAATACATCTAGAATGACCATAGTGTCTTATGTAGTTTATTCACCATATGTCTAGGATGACCAACAGTTGTTTGTAGTTAATTCACCAATACATCTAGAATGACCATAGTGTCTTATGTAGTTTATTCACCATATGTCTAGGATGATCCCACAGGTCATACATAATATATTCACTTTATCTCTGAGATCATTACAATCATATATGATTTATTCACTATACATCTCGTATGACCAGCATTTCATATGTGGTTTGTCCACCATGTGAACTAGATCATCAATAACATGTGGTTTATACACCATGAGTTGACCAGCAGCCACATGTTTTATTCACCATATGGTTCAGCAGCAGTCATATATGATGTATTCACCATACAACCTGGATGACCAGATTCATATGTGGTTTGTCCACCATATGATACAGATCATCATGAGTAAAGTCATTTATTCATCATCGGTCTAAGATGACCAGTAGTTATATGTTGTTTGTTCAGCATATGATTCAGATAATCATGAGTTAAGTAATTTATTTATCATGGGTCTAAAATGACTGGCAGTTATGTGGTTTGATCATCACATGATTCAGATCATGAACAGTCATATGTGGTTTATTTATCACATGGTTCAGATAATTAGCAGTCACATTTGGTTTAATATATGTTTAGAATACCTAACAATCATATGCAGTTTATTCACCATATGCCTAGGATAACCCCAGAGGTCATAGTTTATTTATCGTGTGCTTCAGACAATGAGAACCATATAAGATTTACTCCCCATCAGTCTAGGATGACCAGCATTAATATGTGGTTTGTCCGATTCAGATCATCATCCTGTCATAGGTGGTTTATTCATCATGGGTCAAGGATTACCAGCAGTCAACAGTGGCTTATTCATCATATGATTAAACCCGTCAGCAGTCATGAATAATTTATTTCCCATATGATTAAGATCATTAGCAGTCATGTGTTGTTTACTATGTTTAGGATGACCAACAATCATATGTAATTTATTCACCACCTGCCTCAGATTACCAGCAGTCAACTGTACTTTATTTTTAGGACCACATTTTTAGGATCATCAGCAGTCAAATGTGCTTGATTGATTACACATCTGAGATGATCAGGAGTAATGTGTAGATTTATTTACTATGTGATTAGTGGTCATAAGTAGTTTATATATCATTTGTCAAAGGAAACTTCTGGAAGTACCATACATGGAAGATGATTCAAGCATTTATATAGGGATAACATATTATTATAGACTGTGTCTAAATATACAATTAAAGCAAAAGATATTTTGGGGCAAGTGCAGACATTCAAAATAAGTAGGCGCTTGGATAACGTCAGATGGAAGATCAACACAGAGATAAAGAACAGAACAGGAGAAGCTTCTTCTTTCATTCGCTCAAAATAGGACAAGCAAAAATAGCATTTTATCGAATGAAAAACATCTTATGCAATAAATCCTTCTCTTTGGAAGTTAGAAAAAGAATTCTTGCTTTTAATATGGAACAGGTTCTAACATTTGGCTGTGAACCCTGGACAATTAGTAAACAAGCAAACAAATCCCTAAAAGCTTTGGAGATGTGGTTTTATAGAAGAGTACTGAAATTTCTTGCACAACCAAAGTGAGTAATCTAAACATTTTGAGGGAAGCTAAGACACAAAGTAAACTTATCACAAACATCAGAAAGAAGAAGTCTCAATTAATGGCCACATTATGAGAAGACAAAACCTAGAACATATTGTGACATCTGGACAGATCTGTGGAAAGAAAGATAGAGGAACACAGAGAGAAAATTGTTAACAGTCCTGTGTCAAGGCAGGGAGGAGTGTCAGCAAATGAACTGATACATGCCACTGGAGATTGTAAGATCTGGAGAAGCATGATCGCCCATGCCAGTCGGCAAGGTATTTTATATGATGGTGAAGATGATATTTTGTTGATAAGAATGGTCACCACACTGCCACATAAATTAACAATGGCCGTTTTAGATTTGGATGTGTAAGAGGAAACCAGCAGCAGAGATGATTTCTTGCTCTAGAAAGGAGCATCTGCAGTAATTATCATCATCAATTGCCCGGCCAGCTAGCGTAGGCGTTAATGGCTCTCGACAGATCTCGGTCTTTGGTGTTCTGGATCACCTCTGCTGATGGTATTCCTCCATGCCACCATCTCAATCCATCCAGCATCATTTCTCTTGGTCTGCCTCTGCCTCTCTTTCCCTCGATCTTTCCAGTTGTTACGATGTTCTCCAATGTCTCTCTTCTCATCATAAGACCAAAGAAAGCTGTTTGTCTCTTTCTTATTGTTGTATATAGTGTTTTAGTTTCATTAGCCTCTTTCAGGCAATCAGTGTTAGTTACTCTGGCAGTCCAAGAAATTCGCAACATTCATCTAAAAAACCACATCCCTGTTGCTTCTAAGTTCTTCCTAATGTTTTCATTTACATTCCAAGATTCACTGCCATACAGCAAAACAGGTTCTATGTAGCATTTCAGCACTCTCTTTCTTACATTCACTGACATTGACTTATTGCATAAGATATTCTTCATTTTCTGAAATGAGGCTTTTGCCTGCCCTATTCTGCTCTTAATATCTGTTGTAAATCTTCCATCTGATGTTATAAATGCCCCTAAGCATATAAAATTATCCACTTGGTTAAGAATTTCCCTATTTCTATATTTTCTTTGATATCATATGGTGATGATAAATATGTTTTAGAACCTGATGTTATAAAGCGTCTATATAAGAGAATAAATAATGTCAGGTAAATGTTGGCAGAAGTATAACATCCATGCCATGGTGGTGGTCTTGCAAGGGCCACACTCTGCAGCAGAGACAGAAGAAGGTTCGAGGAACCCAGAGAAAGAGCCAGCTTCTCAGAGTGCAGCTCTATGAGCCATGAATGGGGTACGAAGAAGGAACATGGCAATGAAGACGAACATTGGCAAATAGTGAAGCGTCGGTGCGGAGGCGACAGAAGCAATGGCCACGGCAGAAGGTGGCTTCCCATGGTCACAAGTGCTAGGATTTGTGTGAGGACACAAAGCACCGAGGCTCTCCTCCCCGAGGGAGGGGTGGCTTGTGAGCAGATATTTTTCACAGCTTTGGGACAAACACGCAACAATGCAAGGATTGAACGTCTCGAATGCATGGCAGAGGAAAGACACCTGGAGTCATGGCCCTCCCCTCGAGAGTGTCAGGATAGTAAAGGGCCAAAACATTCTGGGAAGGGGGACATCTTCTGACAATTAGAACCCCCCTGTCATGCTTGCTCCATGGCAAAGCTTTTTCACTGGAAGGATGAGACAGTCCAACATGTCACAATTTGGCTAGTGTGGTTCATTGCTTGTCAATCCTCTGGAAGGCTGCGAGTTTTAACTCCGATGCATTGGTCCTCAGGTTGTTTAGGCCCTGAAATGCACTGACATCTCTCAGAGTCAGGTTGGTGTAGATCTTCTCCAAATCTGGTATCAGAATATCACCTCCACCTGGACTGTGTCACAGAACTCCCCTTGCCCTCTCCAAGCCCAGAAACCAGCAGGGTGTGCGAGGACAGTTTTGGAACGTCACATGTGCCGAGAGGTATATTAGAATGTCACCAGGTCATGATTAAGCACAACACTGGTATGGGCTGGTAATGTTTCCTCCACAGGTTTCAGTATTTCATTGTCAAGTGACTCCAACTCAAAGCCCAACAATGGTGAACATCTGGATTCAACAACAGTTTAAAATCCTGCTATAAGATGTGTCTAACCATTCAACTCAAATCTCATACAAGATCTTCTAGCAGTCAATCAGTAAATGTAGTCCAGTGGCAATTACCTCTGTTAGAATGTAACGTGTTAGGCATTCACATATTCTAGACCTCAGCAAAATGAAGTGGGGTGGCCATTACCAGGTGTCACCCAGAAGATTTCTATTTTTACCAAGTGTCATCCACAAGATTTCTATCTTTACCAGCTGTCACACAACAGATTTCTATCTTTACCAGCTGTCACCCACCAGATTCCTCTCACACCATTTGTCTTCCCACCAGATTCCTCTCATACCATTTGTCATCCCACCAGATTTCTATCTTTACCAGCTGTCACACACCAGATTTCTATCTTTACCAGGTGTCACCCACCAGATTCCTCTCATACCATTTGTCATCCCACCAGATTCCTCTCATACCATTTGTCATCCCACCAGATTCCTCTCACACCATTTGTCATCCCACCAGATTCCTCTCATACCATTTGTCATCCCACCAGATTCCTCTCACACCATTTGTCATCCCACAAGATTTCTCTCACACTATTTGTCATCCCATCAGATTCCTCTCATACCATTTGTCATCCCACCAGATTTCTCTCATACCATTTGTCATCCCACCAGATTCCTCTCATACCATTTGTCATCCCACCAGATTCCTCTCACACCATTTGTCATCCCACCAGATTCCTCACACCATTTGTCATCCCACCAGATTCCTCTCACACCATTTGTCATCCCACCAGATTCCTCTCATACCATTTGTCATCCCACCAGATTTCTCTCACACCATTTGTCATCCCACAAGATTTCTCTCACACTATTTGTCATCCCACCAGATTCCTCTCATACCATTTGTCATCCCACCAGATTTCTATCTTTACCAGGTGTCACCCACCAGATTCCTCTCATACCATTTGTCATCCCACCAGATTCCTCTCATACCATTTGTCATCCCACCAGATTCCTCTCACACCATTTGTCATCCCACCAGATTCCTCTCATACCATTTGTCATCCCACCAGATTCCTCTCACACCATTTGTCATCCCACAAGATTTCTCTCACACTATTTGTCATCCCACCAGATTCCTCTCATACCATTTGTCATCCCACCAGATTTCTATCTTTACCAGGTGTCACCCACCAGATTCCTCTCATACCATTTGTCATCCCACCAGATTTCTCTCATACCATTTGTCATCCCACCAGATTCCTCTCACACCATTTGTCATCCCACCAGATTCCTCTCACACCATTTGTCATCCCACCAGATTCCTCTCACACCATTTGTCATCCCACCAGATTCCTCTCATACCATTTGTCATCCCACCAGATTCCTCTCACACCATTTGTCATCCCACCAGATTCCTCTCATACCATTTGTCATCCCACCAGTTTCCTCTCATACCATTTGTCATCCCACCAGATTTCTCTCACACCATTTGTCATCCCACCAGATTTCTCTCACACCATTTGTCATCCCACAAGATTCCTCTCACACCATTTGTCATCCCACCAGATTCCTCTCATACCATTTGTCATCCCACCAGATTCCTCTCACACCATTTGTCATCCCACCAGATTCCTCTCATACCATTTGTCATCCCACCAGATTCCTCTCATACCATTTGTCATCCCACCAGATTTCTCTCACACCATTTGTCATCCCACCAGATTTCTCTCACACCATTTGTCATCCCACCAGATTCCTCTCACACCATTTGTCATCCCACCAGATTCCTCTCATACCATTTGTCATTCACTACATTCATACCACACACACATCTATCACCCACCATATTTTTTGTATTAAGTAGATTATCAGATGAGTAACAAACAAACCTGCTGAATCAAACACCACCAAACAGAAACAGAATTAAGGAGAGAAATGAAAATTATTCGTATATGTGCTCAAAGCTGATCTCATTTAGTATAATAAAAAACTATGCCTGATACTTAATGGACAAGACAAAAAGGGAATAATGCATAAGCTAGACAAAGCATATAGCATAAATATAGGCACATTTAGACACAACCTCAAACTAAAACCTGAAGAAAAAACATTTTTATGTTCCTCTTAAAAATGGGATCAACTAATGTACTGGAAGACAGAAAGGCAGAATGATAGAAGAAAAGAATCTACTGTTCAATTTACATTGACCCAAAAAAGCCTGACACTTGTTCAGTGTATAATATTATGCACTGGTTACATATAAAACACAGCACTCAACTGCAAATACACACATCACAATCTATGTGTTTATCTACACCTACATATAGTTTTTCAACACTGAGATATAAATCAATTGATATATATTGAAAACAACCTGCAGATGTTCGATCACAAATAGCCACATATGAATCTGCACGAAGTTATAGCTTTTTCACAACCCTACCCCAGTCAAGTAAAATAATGACAACATTGTAATACTCCTACTTACATTATCTGGTAAATGATTAGGAATATCACAAAAAGACACCCTGTGATACTACAAAACAATCTATAATAACTATACTGTATTATTATTATTAATATTATTACTACTGCAAAAAGTAGCCAGAATTTTCATATATTCATAACAATATAAATAATTTAATTGTAAACAAATAACTTAATATTTCAATAATTACAGCATTTTCCATTTTAAATCAAACAGTAAGCTACAGCAAACACGTATCTTTCAAGCTCAAAGAAAACAGACAGACTATAAATACAACAATTATATATTGTTTAGAACAATATAAACTAAACTGTTAGTTTTACAGTAATAACAATGTCCTATCTTACCATAATCCAAGAAAACTATTCTTAAAAATTTGCAATGAATGAAACACACAACAGAAGATAATGACAAATGGAACAAATGCAATCTTATATTATTCTTATTGCAACCTGAGGCCTTAATGAGGCAACACAGTGGTTTTAAATA
Source organism: Cepaea hortensis (assembly GCA_963921405.1). Lineage (NCBI taxonomy): Eukaryota > Metazoa > Mollusca > Gastropoda > Stylommatophora > Helicidae > Cepaea > Cepaea hortensis. The sequence continues at coordinate 72,659,417 of OY992878.1, forward strand.
ATGACACACACCATGCATACATTTTAAACTCGAGGTATTTAACATAAAAAAGGCGCATAACCTTTACAGGACGTCACAGTCAACCCCATCATTCTTTGGCTGTTTGTGATTTCTTGGCAAGTTTACATTAAGTAATTTGCCATTACATTCTGAACAACTGGCACTCATACCATTGAATGAAAACCAGTGCAAGGCGGTCTGCTGCCAAATCGTCTGCAGCTGTATTTCGAACTTGGTATACAAGATTACAAATTGCGTCCACAACTCACCCCTTCGCCACAGAGCCACATAAAAAATGAAATAGGACACAGGAACTTCACTAACTTGATCATTTTTAACTTCTGCAAGCTTGACTAGAATAATATGATGTTAAATGTGTTGTTGAGAACTAAGTCTATTTCAAGTACATTTGTTGTTGTTCCTGTTTGCACATTTCTACCAATATATGCTATATCTGACGATTACGTAATGATCAATACATCATTTTCGTTGCAGAGTATCATGAAAACAAATGTCTGCTTCACGAGTAACTAGCTGTAAACCAGAACAATTCATTATTCTACACCTCAAAACAGGACATAATAGATTATGCAACCACCTGTAAAACAAAAATTCCAGATTGGCGAATCAGCCACGTGCACATATGGATTGGTGCTGCAAACAGCAGATCACATACTTCTAGACTGCCCAAAATATGATATATCTGCAAACCTTCTGGCCTAGAGAAACAACAGTGGAGGATAACTTCTATGAACCACCAAGTGAACTAAACAAGACAGTGAAGTTTATATAAGAGACAACATTGCAGATATAGAAAAATTTCAAGCGAACGAAAGAAGAAACTAGCTGTAAAGTTGTAGGTGAGCTGACATTTGACTCATCATCATCATCACAGAGCAGATTCTCTGCAGAACATCGCTCCCATCATGGCTTACTGAATAGTCTTTCAATCTCTGGCCATTTCTCCCGCCTCATACACCCAAGGCATTTGCAATGTCCTGTGTTCATCTTCATGTTTCTCTACCTCTGCCTCCTTGTCCAGGAACCATGCCTTCCATCAGTGTTCTTTCCCAGCTACTGTGACATTCAATATGGCCAAAGACTTTCAGTTTCCGAGACATGACTGTTACTCCTTAAAGAGGATCTTGACTGCAACAGGATATGGCAATACAAACTGAAAAAAAACTAGGTTAATGATATACTGCGGAAAGATATAGCATATGAGTTTGTATTTGTTTCTGTCAATCAATCAATCAGGTGCCGTCTCCACAATGAAGGCTGGCTGCAATGGATCTCCAACACTGTCTGTCTCTTGCCCTGACTCTACATTCTGTCAGAATGATGTTCATCCATCTCTTGATGTTATCTTCCCACTTGTATCGTTGTCAGTATGGTTTTTATAAGAGTGTTATGTCTCTTAATGTGGCCAAAATATTTCACTTGCCTCTGTTTTATCTCCATCATCAACTTTCTTTTCATTCCCAGTTTTTCTAGAATCTGTACAGTATCTCAACACAACATTTTTGTTGCTCCTGATATAATCCATGGAGACATAGTGGTGTAGTGGCTAGATGATTGCCTGCTGGATCAGTGGTCAAGGATTCAAGTCCACATCAAAGCAGATGTTAAACATTGACTTGGGCTTCCAGGTCGACCCAGCCTAGCCTGGGTGTCAGGACATGTCTTGGGAAGTGCAGGCTGCTGCTGGTGGGACACTGACCACCTCACACCTCCAGTGCTGTTTGATCTATACAAAACATGGCTGTAGCACCACATGCCCAATAGGCTCAGAGTGTGTACAAAGGGAACTGTTTTGTACAACCAACATACGGTTAAATATCTTGACTCTTTCAATCCAGACAGTTACAGCTCTAACCCCTTCAGTTTAGACAGTTATTACTTTAGCTCCTTCAGTTCCAGGTAGTTAATACTTTAACATCTTCAGTTCCAGACAATTATTATTTTCATCCATCAGTTACTTTAAATACTTGTGTCCTGGTTGCTATTTCAACTCCTTCAGTTCCAGGTAGTAAATACTCATCAACCATCTCATGTGAAGTCCTCTCGTGCGGTTTCTTCCATGCCTTTCCTCTACAATTTATCTCTGTTTCTAGTTATCTTCTCCACATATTTAACGTCTCCTGACATTTATTTTGCCTTGTGAAATCTCAGAATTAGGACTTTCTAGCCATGCTAGTAACATTTTTCTCAATGAATGTCATGTCCAGCACCAGTGCCTTTACCTTACTTCTTCTTCTTCTGTCTTTCATCCCCCAATGAAATGTAATCCTTATACCAACTCCCACCAATCCCTTTGTAGACTAGTCCATGACTTGATGGACTTTGCAGCTAAAGTTTTTTATGGAATGAGGCAGCCGGTCATGTAACAACCCTCTTTAGTCACCTCTTACGATATGCATGGTACGTTACAGTGTTTGCTTCTTTTAATGGCTATGGTAAAACATGGGTGGCCTGACCTCTTTATTCATTGGAATTAAAAGAGCTATGAACATGTGGGTGGCCTGATCTCTTTATTCAATGGAATTAAAAGAGCTATGAACATGTGGGTGGCCTGATCTCTTTATTCAATGGAATTAAAAGAGCTATGAACATGTGGCTGGCTTGATCTCTTTATTCAATGGAATTAAAAGAGCTATGAACATGGAAAATGATGTTAAGCAACAGCTGTTGCCAGTATGGCATTCTGATTTGTTTTGTTAGATAACACAGTTCAAACAAGCAATAATCTGTGCATGACAGCAGGTAATAAAACAACAGGTGTGACCTTGTCAATAATTATTATCTGATTTTCAATACAATGATTACATGTATAATGTGGTTAAGTCTCAATTGAACACGGTTAGTTACACAAGTGTAAATCAAGCTAACCTTATATATTTATCATCAAACTGTACACAAAAATTCTGTATATGGAACATAAAAGTTCTCAGGCTTGAAAATGTAAAGCCCAACTAACAAATTAAATACCACTGAATATAAATATAGTACATGTAAACAGGAGCTATAAAAATAAATAAAACAAAAACCATTGCAGATATTTTTATGAATGATGAACTTTCAACTTTTAAAAAAAATGTCAAAATAACACATGGATAGCTTCCACTAGTCGTGACTAGAAGATATTAGCAGCAACACTGCTATAACAGTGGAAACGGATAGAGTGCCCTTTTGACTGCTCTGAGTTTTATTGTTATTTTATGAGTCCTTTCATTTAGTGAAATTCCGATATGAATTCTGTTTTCATCACTATAATAGTGTTAAACTCATTAATCGGGTCAGTGATTAAATCAATATTATTATGTAGAGCAAGTGGACATTCAATCAACATTATTTTAAAGCGGAGTTGGACATTCAGCCGGACTACCACTGGTACCATTAACATGATAACTCTTTGATGCTTACTAAATAACAGAACGGAGTACGTGTGGGAATGTCCCGAGTGAAACGATTTTTCAATTTATATTTTATCGTGGAGAAGGAAGAGGTTAGTTATTCTTTACAAAAATACTACTTACGCAGTTTTTAAAATCACTTAAGTACTTTTATTTTCTCAGTAGGATCATCTGAAAGCAACTTCTTGGCACACCTTGAGACTGAATACTTATGAGATAGGTTCATTTGGCATGGGCCGTGCATACAAAGAGAACAAACATATTACATGTAAGCAGATGTTTTAATAATTTCAACTTTCAACTGTTCAATGAATATATGAATGGCAATGAGACAGTCTTGATTAGATAACTTAGTGAAAGTCCAACAGTAACACGTACATCTCATGAAAACGACTGATGAAACCAAATGCTGTTCAATTAAAAAAAAAAAAAAGTCAAAAACCTATGACCACGCCTTCAGGTGTATTGGCTATGCTAGCGCCAGATGTTTTTAATAGACCAACTGGCACTTGATGAGTGATGTGGTCATTATCATGCTGTTGGCATTTATTTCCCAGAACATGTTTAGTTTAGTTTAGTGTAGACGATGGATCAGCATCACGGCACACGGATGTAATCCATAAATGCTCCGTTCTCCTCCTAACTCAAATCTGAGTCTGGAGAAACTCAACTCAGTGCATGAACTCCGTAGCACTGGCGAGGATCCTTAAATACTTTGGGTAGATTTTTTTAACTCGAAATTTTGCCCGGGCAGCGCCGTTAGGCTACTCTTTTTTGATTTCTAACTGCCAAGGGATTTTTACATGCTCAACAATACACATGGACGTCCGATCTCACTACCCAGAGACCAGAGGAAATTTTATTACTAGAAGTCCACGTGAAAAAGATCCCGGTCATCACCGGGGCTTGAATTCGGGACCTCCAGCACTCAAGGCGGACACCATACCTCGAGACCACGCAGCCCCCCTCCCAGAACATGTCATTGTACTCATTCTAGAGAGGATTGATCTGGGAGTCCAGGTTGATTAAACAACAAATTCCTTACCCCAAAGGGGATTTAAAGACATGACCCCCTGGAGTGGCAGGCAAGTGTGATAGCTTCTGCACTACCATGGCTTTCTGTTCAATAATACAGCAATGATATTTTTAGCTTTTAACCATTCAATGAATACAGCAATGGCAAATTTCCAGCTTTTAACTATTCAATGAATTCAGCCATGGTACTTATATTTTAACAATTTCAGCTTTTAATCATTCAATGAATATATCAATGACAATTTTCTCACTATTCAATAGATACAGCAATGGTAAACATGTTTTCACATTTTCAGCCAGTAACTTTTTAATGAATACACCAGTGGTGATTATGTTTTCACATTTTCAGCTCACAAAACTCATAATTACTATTTGAAAGCAAAAAAAGCCGCTTGCACCTGCCTTCAGTTCTCAAGCCTGTAAGGTAAGACCACCAGGGGTGTTTTGATGTTTCATTGCAAGTTGAAATGGTTTGAAAACTGGTAACTTGTAGCCAAAAGCTGAACAAACTCTAGTGTTTGTTTTGCCGTACAGCTGAGACAGTGTGTTGTTATGAACAAAGTCTTCTATGCCCCCCACACTATGTCTTCTATATATGTTCTTTTCAAACAGTCCGGTTGGAAGGGGTTCTTCAATCTGCTTCTCTTTATTGCCCACATCATTATTTCTTACATGAAGGTTCTGACTAAAATTGGCTTCGTTCTGATCTGTTTTATCAGACTCTGAAACATTCCTTGTTGGTGTGTCGCTCACATGAATCTCTGCTATTATGCGACTTTTAGACTGATCAGAAAGTACATGACTGTGATCATTTACTTGAGGTGGACTTTCAGTTAAAAGGGTTTTTGTTTGAACTGTCTCGTCTCTGTGATGCTGTTCCAAGTTTGTAGTTGTGCTAAGTGCTGTTGCTGCTACAGGGGATGAGGATGTAGTTTTGCCAATATCATTGCGTTCAAACCGTGAAGCAATGCCAATTTTAGGATCTGATCTAGCAGTTCTATGCAGACTTGGATCTCTGAATGCCCTATGTGGCTCAAGCAAGGAACCAATTGTGTAAGCTTGCTTTGGACTCAAGGGTAATGATGTCTGAATGCCTTTCAACTGCCTAATGGCATCCCGGTCATCACTGCCTTCACTTGTGCTCCCTGAACTGTTGCTGCTCTTACTGTTCTTCTTTCCAGCACCTGTAAGCTTATACTTAGGATTTAACAAAATCTCCAGCTTCTGATCGAAAGTTGTTGTGATACTTGTCAGTAGGTCAGATCCATCTTCTGAATCTGTGGAAGCCCAAGAGATTCTCTTATCCTGCTTGTCAATCTTGTCAATAAGCGAGTCCAAAGAACCACCTCGTCGACCTTGGCCGTGTTTTGGAGATAGCTGACTTTGTAATATTCCACCGACAGTCAGGTGCATTGTTTTCTGCTGACTGTCTTGCAACTGTTGGCTTGGTTTACTAATGACTACTGGCTTTCTAGAATGACTCAGTACATCTTCGTGAGACCCACGCCTGCATATTCTACACTGCTGAGCAGATGCCGGCATTAATCTGGCTACCTGAGGTAAAATACTGGCTACTTTTGCTGATGTATGACTAGAAGGTTCAACTTTTAATTTGCTCTCTCGTCTAAATTTTTTTTTATCTGTAATTTCCTTTTTTCCCCTTGTGGCAGCATCTATTCCAGAATAGCCCGGCCCAGATGTCTCTGTGGCATAAGAGCTGCTGACCAGATCTGGCATTCTCAAGGATGGAAAACCGGCCTCCCATGCTAACCAATCCTCAACACTATGGCTGTCTTCCTGCTCTAGCTCCAACTGTGTCCGGAAATGCTCTCTCTCCACCATCTCCTGCTCCCTTTTGCGACGTTCTCTCTCCTTCTGTTGCTTTTGCTCAAACGTATGAAGGAGGGCGCTTACATCTTCTTCAATTCTTTTTAATCTGTTAATGGCATCTTGGCTAAGGCTGGTGGGCAAGCCATGTGATATTTCTCGCTCATCATTTTTGTCTTCCAGATAGTCATCAGACACAGAATGGTCAGAGGATGGAGTTCTAGCACCAGCGTAATCCAGCTCTGGAAAATACGACCTTGTGCTGGTGGTATGCCCATATGGGTGTACATCCAGGTAAACTGTTGAAGGCACTGAGCTTCTGCTTCCCAAGTACTCTTCTGAAACCCCCAAAGAAGAATTGATTGAGGCCAGAGATTTTGCGAATGATGGCAGGTAAACAGGTTCACTCATATTATGATCTCTGGAACTGGAGACACTAGCCACACTACTGCTGTCAACCATATCCAGGGACTCTGTGCTTTTCTGCTGCTGCTGGCGAAGCTTCTTGCTGGCTGCACCCACAATTGAGGAAATGATCTCCTTTGTGCTGATAGCAGAGTCCGCTTCTTCTGTAAATGCATAAGCAATAATACGTCACCATTACTCATAATGCCTTAAAATTCAAAATAAAAATTATGTCATGTTGATCTAAACAAAGGGAACTTATCACAAACAATCAGTGGGGAAACCTACATTTTGTAGGGTCTGGTAATGAGAACATAAAGCTTAAAGTTACTGTAACCACCGATACAGTTTATTGAGAACGAGAATGAGGATGCATTATTATGTATCAGGTCCTTTAACGAAGGTTTCTTTCTTCCCACTGAAAAGTTTCTCGATTTTTTGCCAGTTCTCCTGCCTCAAGCACCCTCATAGACAAGGTATCTGCAATATCATGTGTTCATTTTCTTGTTGGTCAAGGTCAAACCTTGCCTCTTTCCCCAGGAACCATGCCTTCCGTTGGTGTTCTTTCCAAGCCGCTGTGATGTTTAATATAGCCAAAGTATTTTAGTTTCTGAGACAATTTTCTTGTAGAATATTTTCTTCTTTGTCTGGAATTCCAAGAATTTTTCTTTAACAAAAGCTCCAATTAAATTCTTTACTGATTGTGTATTGGTCCATGGCTTACACCATCCTCTCAAAAATGTGACTTTACCTGGTTTAAGAATGAGGACTAGACATACATAAACAGGACAAATGTGTGTTATGTTACCATGTAAAAGTGTTCTGATAAGCAGTCCAAAATAATAACAGTGAATGCTGCATACACATACCATCATCATCTTTGGACAAGTTCTGTCCTCCGTCCACTGGTACAGTTTCCACTGTTGTCTCCATGGGGATATAACTGTCCTGATCCCACGGGCTGAAGAACCAATCGTGCTGGCAATACCAAACAGAAGCCATTAATATCAGCAGTCAGAGAAACTAACAAGTTTTGAGAGTATTGTAAGTGTTTCGTAAAGATAACCCAGTGTCAGATAATGTCCCAGGCATATAAAGTAACTAGGATTTCACATATACTAGGTGATAACTTGCAGAGATGGAATTGCCACCTGCCTTCCTCATTAACTTTCACTCCCAGAGAAATCTCTGGCACTTGCTGGGTAACTTGAACATGCTGAAACTTTCTCCTCTGACAGCAGTGACGTGGGTTTATTCACAAGCTGGTCAGATGAACTTAAATTTCTGTTTAGAAAGCAATGGCAAACTACTGAATGTAAAAGTGCTTAGTAAATCACAAACAGCCATTAGGGGCTGGAGGTGGTTGCAATGTCCTGCATCGGACATGTAATTTAAAAAGCATTGAATAAATCTGAATCTTACTGCCACAACAATAAATATAAACTGTGTAAGATTAAAGGTGTTGTATTCCATAGACCAGCCAACAAGTCATTACAAATGGCTGTTTCTATAACATTAAATTCAATATCTACTAACTAAATGATTTAAACCCACAAAAATGGCCAAACAGCTAATTACTATGACAAGCATTGTTCAATAAAGGTATGATTTATGGACACAAAAGCAGAAGACCCATTCTCCTACATTAAGTTGAGTTCAGGACGTTGCAATCAACTCCATAATTTTTGGCTGCTTGTGCTTCACGAGGAAAGTTCACATTCAGTAGTTTGCCACTGCTTTCTGAATGGCTGACACTCATACCATAGTTAAAAATCTACACAAGGCTGACTGTTTCCAAATCGCCTACAGCTTATTTTGAACGCTGTACGTGGGATTGTGAGTGACGTTTGCTACCCTCTCACCAAGATACCAGAATTAAGTACTCAAATTAAAATGGATCCCTAAACAAAAGTTAACTTACATGAAGAATTATGCTTTCAACAATGCGGCACTGGTCAGACATGTCTGTCACAAGTGACACAGTGTCGTCGCCTTTCTTTCGCACCAGTGTTGGACCAAACATAATAGCCAGGTTTTTAGCATCCATCTGCAGAAAAAAATTAGACATTTAAAGTAAACAGTTAGTTGCATATCATTTACAGCCTGTCGGAGTCAATCTCAGCATCTTTTGCCTGTTTGTGTTTTCTTGGCAAGTTTACATTCAGTAATTTGCCATTGCATTCTGAATAACGGACACTCATACTATTGAATGACACCTAGTGCAAGGTAGTCTGCTTTCAACAGCCGTGTTTCGAACATGGTATGTGGGATTGTGTATTGCATTTGTAATTCTTTTACCACAGAGCTGGCTTTAATGCAAAGGTATAGAAGGTTCCCTCATGGCACACAGAAGAGATTTGGAGTAAAAAGACATCTCATACACTAGGCCAAGGTAGTATCATGGCATGGGGTGACAAGCTTCCATTCGGCTGCTGTTTATCCTGCCTAGAAAGATCTCAGGCACTGATAAAATATAGTTAGGTCGATTCTAGAGCTGTATGTAGTAAACAAAATAGAATTCTCACACCATGAGGGATGTGTTTGCTTATATGTGTGTGTGTGTGTGTGTGAGAGAGAGAGAGAGAGAGAGAGAGAGAGAGAGAGAGAGAGAGAGAGAGAGAGAGAGAGAGAGAGAGAGAGAGAGAGAGAGAGAGAGAGAGAGAGAGAGAGAGAGAGAGAGAGAGAGAATGATCGTTTGAGCTACAGAGTTTGTACCTTGTGCAATGCTTTCAGCAGACAGCTTGCCATTCTCTGGAGAGAGACTGAGCCACATGCGGTCTAACCCTCCGTAATAAAACAGATCCTCTGAATTTTTAAACATTTTTAAAGAACAAGTTTTAATACATGAGCTCTATGCACATTCAATAACTCACCTTGTTGATGTTTCCGTACGAAGCCACTTTGTTCAGATGTTCCGCCATGCGCTTCAAGGTTTCATTATGGTGGGCAGGTAGCAGATGAAGAAGCCGTTTGATCTTCAATTTCCGTTTGTCCTCATCAGGATATCGATTGGCTTCAATGAATGCTTCATACATATCTGGAACCCAGATAAGAAGGAACACGATTACTTTAACTTATTTGAAAACTAGTTTCTTGTTCTGTCAAATAAACTGTGATGTATAAGAATATTTAACAGAGTAATAACACTCATTTACAGCCAGTAAGGCATATTAATCATCATCATGTGCCATGCGGCAGGCATCAGCAGCCATGGTTTGCGGCCTGACATGATCACCAATCTGGGATCATTCGCATATAATTGTTTTTTAAACACAACTCTATAGACATATATAAACAAGTGACCTCTTGGCCTGTCACAAGGCGTACTGGGTACATGGTGCTCGTCCCATACTGTGATACCAACAGGCGTTCAATGGTAATATAGTCAGTACTTTTATACCAACAGGCGTTCAATGGTAATATAGTCAGTACTTTTATACCAACAGGCGTTCAATGGTAATATAGTCAGTACTTTTATACCAACAGGCGTTCAATGGTAATATAGTCAGTACTTTTATACCAACAGGCGTTCAATGGTAATATAGTCAGTACTTTGATACCAACAGGCGTTCAATGGTAATATAGTCAGTACTTTTATACCAACAGGCGTTCAATGGTAATATAGTCAGTACTTTTATACCAACAGGCGTTCAATGGTAATATAGTCAGTACTTTTATACCAACAGGCGTTCAATGGTAATATAGTCAGTACTTTTATACCAACAGGCGTTCAATGGTAATATAGTCAGTACTTTTATACCAACAGGCGTTCAATGGTAATATAGTCAGTACTTTGATACCAACAGGCGTTCAATGGTAATATAGTCAGTACTTTGATACCAACAGGCGTTCAATGGTAATATAGTCAGTACTTTGATACCAACAGGCGTTCAATGGTAATATAGTCAGTACTTTGATACCAACAGGCGTTCAATGGTAATATAGTCAGTACTTTGATACCAACAGGCGTTCAATGGTAATATAGTCAGTACTTTGATACCAACAGGCGTTCAATGGTAATATAGTCAGTACTTTGATACCAACAGGCGTTCAATGGTAATATAGTCAGTACTTTGATACCAACAGGCGTTCAATGGTAATATAGTCAGTACTTTGATACCAACAGGCGTTCAATGGTAATATAGTCAGTACTTTGATACCAACAGGCGTTCAATGGTAATATAGTCAGTACTTTTATACCAACAGGCGTTCAATGGTAATATAGTCAGTACTTTTATACCAACAGGCGTTCAATGGTAATATAGTCAGTACTTTGATACCAACAGGCGTTCAATGGTAATATAGTCAGTACTTTGATACCAACAGGCGTTCAATGGTAATATAGTCAGTACTTTGATACCAACAGGCGTTCAATGGTAATATAGTCAGTACTTTGATACCAACAGGCGTTCAATGGTAATATAGTCAGTACTTTTATACCAACAGGCGTTCAATGGTAATATAGTCTGTACTTTGATACCAACAGGCGTTCAATGGTAATATAGTCAGTACTTTGATACCAACAGGCGTTCAATGGTAATATAGTCAGTACTTTTATACCAACAGGCGTTCAATGGTAATATAGTCAGTACTTTTATACCAACAGGCGTTCAATGGTAATATAGTCAGTACTTTTATACCAACAGGCGTTCAATGGTAATATAGTCAGTACTTTGATACCAACAGGCGTTCAATGGTAATATAGTCAGTACTTTTATACCAACAGGCGTTCAATGGTAATATAGTCAGTACTTTTATACCAACAGGCGTTCAATGGTAATATAGTCAGTACTTTGATACCAACAGGCGTTCAATGGTAATATAGTCAGTACTTTGATACCAACAGGCGTTCAATGGTAATATAGTCAGTACTTTTATACCAACAGGCGTTCAATGGTAATATAGTCAGTACTTTTATACCAACAGGCGTTCAATGGTAATATAGTCAGTACTTTTATACCAACAGGCGTTCAATGGTAATATAGTCAGTACTTTTATACCAACAGGCGTTCAATGGTAATATAGTCAGTACTTTTATACCAACAGGCGTTCAATGGTAATATAGTCAGTACTTTTATACCAACAGGCGTTCAATGGTAATATAGTCAGTACTTTTATACCAACAGGCGTTCAATGGTAATATAGTCAGTACTTTTATACCAACAGGCGTTCAATGGTAATATAGTCAGTACTTTTATACCAACAGGCGTTCAATGGTAATATAGTCAGTACTTTTATACCAACAGGCGTTCAATGGTAATATAGTCAGTACTTTTATACCAACAGGCGTTCAATGGTAATATAGTCAGTACTTTTATACCAACAGGCGTTCAATGGTAATATAGTCAGTACTTTTATACCAACAGGCGTTCAATGGTTATATAGTCAGTACTTTTATACCAACAGGCGTTCAATGGTAATATAGTCAGTACTTTTATACCAACAGGCGTTCAATGGTAATATAGTCAGTACTTTTATACCAACAGGCGTTCAATGGTAATATAGTCAGTACTTTTATACCAACAGGCGTTCAATGGTAATATAGTCAGTACTTTTATACCAACAGGCGTTCAATGGTAATATAGTCAGTACTTTTATACCAACAGGCGTTCAATGGTAATATAGTCAGTACTTTTATACCAACAGGCGTTCAATGGTAATATAGTCAGTACTTTTATACCAACAGGCGTTCAATGGTAATATAGTCAGTACTTTTATACCAACAGGCGTTCAATGGTAATATAGTCAATGTCAGGCTGACTGCATTTACTTCGCAAGTCACTTCCTGGTATCCATGTGAGGCTGGGTCGACCTGGAAGTCTTTGGTCCCACTTATTTAAATAACATCAAAAAGTCTCCTACATTGATGACGGGCACCAACAATTTACATGTCCTGGCCTGCAGGTCATGAGTTAAAGCCAGCCAGCCCTGTAGCAGAACTCTAGCGTGCGTATGTGAAGTGTTAGGACCATCATATTTTGTAGTAGGCCTGCATGCAGGGAGGACAAGTCCACCAGTCTTCCCTCCCAGAGCGAACGCCTGGAGCTGGCATCAAGCCCTCGTCTGACTGCAGCTCTCTTTCCATTGTCAGAGTAAGATATTTTTTGGGAGCGAAGTCACTCTGAACTCAAGCATAGTCCATACACACTATTTATAGTAGTGATGGACTGAATTTTGCGTGTGGGTTAGCTTTCCCTATTAATAGTGTCCCTTGCCATCAGGCGAACCCACTCCAATTTCAGAGGTACTTGTAATTAACGTCCCCAAGTTAAGGACAAAATGTCAGCATTTTAGTCCAGCTGTCTGGTGTAGGGGTTGAACCGCTTACCTCGGCATCAGCACACCAGATGTTTAAGAAAACGCATTCTTATCCATTCGCCATGTTGACCAGGTTTCACAAATGACACCAAGGGGTTTTGTGTGTGTTCACTTGCTGTGAACTCAAGCATAGTCTATGCACAAGCTACTACTTCTAGTGCACTGGACTCATTTTTGCATGTCCATTAGCTTTCCCTATTACCTGTGCAACTCGCCATCAAGCGACAAACTCGCTGACAACTTCTGAAATACTTGTAATTTACGTCCCCAAGTCAAAGACGTCAGCATTTTATCCAAATGACCGGATTAAAGGTTGAACCCGCTACCTCGGCATCAAAGAGTAGCCTAACAGCGCTGCCCGGGCAAAATTTCGAGTTAAAAATCTACCCAAAGCATTTCAGGATCCTCGCCGATGCAACGGAGTTCGTGCATTGAGCGGAGTTTCTCCAAACTCAGGTTTGAGTTAGGAGGAAAACGGTGCACTTATGGGTTAAACCGTGTGCCGTGATGTTATCTAACGACTAAAAACCTTGACATCAGCACACCAGAAGTTTAAGAACAAGCGCTCTTACCCTGCAGACAAAACCTCCGGCACCAAGAGCTGAAAGAAGATGAAAACCCCAGGGTACAGCCATTACTTACCTGTTGGGATAAGAGGTTCTGGCAGCTTCCTAAAGAATGACTTGAGCAGGCTGCTGATGACGTTGATGTCTAGCAGTTTTTCGTTGTCAATGTTGACACTATCAATGCCCCGATTGAACTCCTCTGTCAGAGCGGTGACTGCAGCAGAGTTTCCCGGCACACGGTAGACACCCACCACCTCCAAACCACGGGCCTCCACAATCCGTGTGCACAACTCCACAATCAGAGGAACGAACTGAAATTTACAGTCATATTGTACATCAATTTGTTTCTTACAAACATATTTCCGGTTGTTACTGTTTATTACATAATACATTATTTTACCCACACTTTGACAGACAACTTTATATTCATCTCATGTTGTTATCTTTCCATTTGTAATACTGTCTACATCAGGGGTCACCAAACTACGGCCCGCGGGCCGGATCCGGTCCGCGACGTAATTTCATCCGGCCCGCTGACGGTACTCGAACTTGCTTGATATATCGAATGGAACACGAGACGTTGTGATACAATTTAAATGTAAATATTATGTTTAGAATAATAGGAGATCTTCACACATGCAGAGACCTCTTGGCTGCTATGTGTCTTAAATTTACCATTTTTAATTATAAACTATTATATCTAAATTTTCTTGTTTATTGTAATGTTTGTTTATTTCGCGCCATCCCAAGTCCTTCCTCGGCTCGTGGTAGCGCCTCTTACGCTCTGGTGTTACCATGGTGTCCATGGCAACACACACACACACACGCGCTCGCATCTTTCCCTCCCCCAGATGCGTGAGGCTGTCAACACAGGTCCGATGCTCCACAAATATTTACTTCTTTTTGCCAGTCATCCATTTTATAGGTATGTAACACGGATTTCTTTGTTTGATAGTGATAGGTAAGTGAACTACAAGTGTGAATAGAAGCAATAAAGTAGCAAACGTAGCATAGAAATGCCATAGAAGCCTCGTGTTGTTATGAAAATATTATCCCCAGCTGAGAAGAATTTCCCGGTCAAGGTCTTATTCGAGCTGGTCTCTAGGCCAGTGTTTTACAACCTTTCTGCTGGAACATATAATTATGTAAATGTTTACGTTGCTCAAGGAACTCTGTGCGAAGTGTTTGTCCTGCTTTAAGTAATAAACCATGTGGGCAGAAATGTTGCATTTAGGCGATTTCGGTCTGTTTTGGCGGAACCCCTGGCTGCCATTAACGGAACCCAGGTTGAAAAACTCTGCTCTAGGCTGTTTATATAGTCCGGCTCTATTTATATAGTTTGCAAACCTTATTATGAGATATATTCTAATACCAAAGGTACCTATAAATTGTATATGTACCTTTGGTGAGCCGTAGCTTCACCAGTGATCCCTAGTTCTCTGCATTTCTTGTGTCTCAATATGAGTTTAACCCCTTTACCGTGTGTCACGAGTTAACTCGTCATAAAAATTGTTGGCTTTAACCGTGCATCACGAGTTAACTCGTCATCAGATGTAAAAGTCTTCTGTGTGCCATGCGTCCCGAGTAAACTTGTGTTAATACAAAAATAGCATAGGAAATGCATAGGGCGGCTAATCCAACAGCCAGTTCAACAGCGGAAGATAAAAGTAGGTCATCACGTAATGCCAAAAGTGAAAGTGGACAGTAAACAAGAAAAAAAAGGTACGAAAGAACAAAATACTTTTTATTGTGATTTTATTATGATTATAATTTATAACTTTGTAGTATGATTATAATTTATGCATAGTATAGCTTGTGTAGATGTATGCGTACATACATGTATCCTATGGGCATGTATTTGCATAGTTTTTATTAGCAAGCTTGGAATCTACAGAGTACGTGCATGAACAACATGGCTGGGTTTTCATATTTTTTTTTTTTTTTTTCAGATGCTAATTTTCGAATAAAACAGAACACCATGACAAGTCGTAAACGTCCACTTACAAAAGAAAAAATTCAGGAGTTACTATTTGATGACAATGATGAAGTTACTTCTAGTTCTGAAGACAGCGAATTGGACAGTGAAAATGATGACAGCTCTGATTCTGAAGCAGTTGGTGGCGGAAGTGATGAGAGTGATATTGATGATGATAATGCTGTTGATCAACCCGCATTTTTTGATGTTTTTGATTGGAAAAAAAATGACTTTATGAGACGAGCACAGCAAGTATTTACGGGAACCTCGGGTTTGCAGGTAAACATAAACAACGACACTGATCCAGTATCGTATTTCAACATGTTTATTACGGAAGGAATGCTTGATGTTATTGTTCTGGAAACAAATAGGAGAGCCAATCAGCTGGCAAGATCTGCATGTAGAGCACATAAAAGATCCAGGATGGTGAAATGGAAGGATGTGGATGCAAACGAGGTCCGTGTTTTTATAGCCGTGATTCTTATTCAAAGTTTGATACATAAACCGGAACAAGAAATGTATTGGTCTACTAAACCTCTGTTGGAAACGCCTTATGTTCGGAAAGTTATGAGTGAACAGCGATTCAGTCTAATTTTGAAATGCCTTCATTTTACCAATAACGAAGACTTACCACCCACTACATCTGCATCAGAGAAATCTTTCTTCAAAATAAAAGACTTTTACGATGCACTTATTGCTAATTTCTCGACAGTTTACATTCCATCCAAAAATATAGCCATTGACGAATCGTTGTTGCTCTGGAAAGGTAGACTGCAGATGAAACAGTATATTCCAATGAAAAGAGCTAGATTCGGTATAAAATCTTATGCTTTATGTGAATCGGAATCGGGCTATATCTGGAAGGCGATGATACACATAGGAACAGCGATGAAACTGGATGATGCTGCAGACGACCTAAAGTCATCAAAAATTGTCATGACATTGATGAAAGATCTTCTGGGAAAAGGATATTGTGTCTTTCTCGACAACTGGTACAGTTCGCCTGCACTGTATCGTCAACTTCATGTGAATGGTACTGACGCAGTCGGAACGGTCCGACTGAACAGAAAAAATATGCCGGCGGACCTCAAGAAGAAGATAAAATGTGGTGAAACAATATCCCGATTTACAGAAGATCTTATGGCTTTGAAGTGGATGGACAAAAAAGAAGTGACTGTTTTGTCCACATATCATACAAGTTCCATGGAAACCATTACAAAACGTGGTGTGGATAAAGTGAAACCCATTGCTATTCTGACCTACAACCAGCACATGGGTGCGGTTGATGTCGGCGATCAAATGCTCGCAGCATTTCTAATAGAGCGAAAGCGCACTAAGGTGTGGTACAAAAAACTTTTTCGCCATCTTGTCAATCAAACTGTTCTAAACAGTTACATTTTGTACAAAAAAAATCCAGATACACCAAAACTTAGTCATTTACAATTTGTTGTCAAGTTGACCGAACGACTTCTCGAGAAATATCATGTTCCTGATCAATTGCAAAGCCGAGGTAAACCATCAAACACTACCGGTAATCCTCTACGTCTAACTGCTTGACATTTCCCTATGTTCATTCCAGCCAATGCTGTAAAACAAGCACCAACAAAAAGATGTAAAGTGTGTTGCAACAGACCCGGTCCCGATGGGAGAAAATTTCGTAAAGAGACACGATACTACTGTCCGGAGTGTGACACAGCACTATGTGCAGCTCCATGTTTTGGTGTTTACCACACCAAGTATAATTACTAAAAACAATTGACATCTAATATACGTATCAGTTTAGTTCGTTATTGAACAGTACCATTTAGTACAGAACATTTCTTATTTTCCTCACAATTTCTAAAAGACAACTCATTTTCACTTAAAAAAACATTTTATTTTGCCAGGATAACATAACATATCAAATTATGAAAGAAAAAAAATACACAGTTTGCATAACAAAAAAAATTTTTTTTTTCCACGGTAAAAGGGTTAATTATATTTCTAATTCAATGTCTTTTTCAATTTCAGATGCCATGTACTTCACCCTCCCTTATGGCTACTAAGAAAAGAAAAGTGGACGCCGAGTGTCGCGTTTTCAATGAAGAATGGGGAGTAAAGTACGTCTTTGTGGAAACAAAGGACCAAAAAACCAGTTGCGTAATATACAGCAAAAGTGTTGCCGCTTTGAAAGCATACAATCTTCGGCGTCACTACGAAACAAAACATCTATCAACATATTCAGTTTTCTGGAAAGTTACGCTCGGAGAAATATGAGTCCACAAAATGTGGTTTAGAAACAAAGAAATCTCTTCACGAGAATGTTTGCTGAAACTGAATCTGTCACTCGTACAAGTTACAAAATATTGCATAAGATGGCAGAACGAGGAAAACCGTTTACTGATGGCAACTTCATTAAAGAGTGTATGATAGAAACAGCAAATGACTTGTGTCCTGAGAAAGCCGATTTGTTTGGAACTATCAGCCTTTCGGTAAGATCAATTGTGCGAAGAACAGAAGAACTTGAAGAGAACATAGTGCTACAGATACGCGAGAAAGCTAGGAACTTGTTGTGGTATTCTCTGGCACTGGGTGAGTCTACTGATCTCTCGAGTATGTCACAACTTCTCGTGTTCATTTGTGGTGTCAATTAGGACTTTCAGATAACGGAAGAGTTGGCATCCGTTTGCAGCATGCATGGAAAAACAACTGGAAAAGACATTTTCATGGAAGTGCAGAAAGTTTTGCAAGACTATAACCTTTAGTAGAATCAGCTCTGAGGTGTTACAGTTGATGGGGGAAAAACATGGCTGGAGAGAGGAAGGGTCTGATGGGGCAGATCAGAACTCAGTTGGAAGATTTGCACATTCTGTTCATCGGTATGACATCAGTGGTTGTAACAACTATGTCTGTGAGCAAACATTTTCAAAAATGAAGTATGTGAAGTCAACACATCGAACAAGATTGACTGATGAACATTTGAAAGCAATTCTCTTGATTGGATGCAGCAATTCCAAACCAAACATTGATGCTATCTTGAAAGCCAAATATCATTTTCACAAATCTCACTAAACTTTTCTGCTGCTTACTATGTGAGATTCGGATATGTGCACGCTAGGTCTGATGTATCTATCTTTTTGCTAACGTCGCCTTCTTTGATAACTTTTTAGTAAATATATATGTTGGCTGTCTTTGTTTTTTGTGCATTGCACGCCACTCACCCGTGATTAACTTAGTTTTTCGTCTTTTCACCCCAAATCTTTTGTTCTGGCTAGCAAGTATTATTAAAGTTAGTTGCATATCCTTTACAAGACGTTTGCCGTCAACAACAGCATTTTGTGCTGTTATTGATGTCCTGTCAAGTTTATGCTCAGTAGTTTGCCATTGTTTCGGAACAACCGGCGCCCATACTATAACGTAAAAAACCAGCGCAACACGGTCTGCTGCAAAATCGCAGCTGTGTTTCGAACGCGGGTATACGGGATTATGAACCGCGTCCGTATGACCTTCGCCACGAAGACCGGTGCAAGTATTGTACAGAATGAGAATCCGACCCACGCTCGTCATTTTGTCAGTTATCCGGCCTGCCGTGAAAATAGTTTGGTGACCCCTGGTCTACATCATGCTTAGTTGCCTGAACATATGACAGGACTCCTGATTTCATTGTCTGTTTTTAATATGGCCAAAATACAATTGTCTCTTTATTATTTCTGTCATCATTTCACTTTACATTTGCATTCTACATTTTGTTGCTTTTTACCATGAAATGATGACAAATTCTTCTATGTAACCACAGAAAGAATGTATGTAGCATTAAGGAGGGTCTTTGAGATAAAAACAAGTATGTGAGACTCCTGCAATGGCCTATTAATGTTGGATACACACTTATTGTTTATAATTTTAGTTTTATCTTTATAATCTAATTTTATTCCCTTTAGATCTGTTTGTGTTGTCCCTGAAGAAGATCACTAAGATCGAAAAATCAAATTCGTTTTTTGTATGATTTAGCTTATTTTAATTCTATGTTAATTTTGTTTTATTATTATATTCTCCAATGTTAATTGGGTTCTGTTTGAGTTTACTGTTCTGTTAGGTATTACACTGAGTCCACATTTGTCAATTCCCTATTTTTCACAGGAGTCACATATATCTAACTGTCTTCATTCCATATTGTCATATCCAGCTGCAGCCGTTATTTTTCCTTATCTGTTATAATTAAGGAGAGAGACAGAAGACAGACATAGCGAAGGCATTACAGGTAAAACATGATTCTAAGCTCTTTCAGTCCCAAGCAATGCATGATGTGCTCTTTGCCATCATCTAATGTGTTCTCTTACTTTTTATATTTGTTAGCGTATACTAAAGAAGAACGAAATACCACAATGCAATATACAAATAAATGGGAATATTCTTCAACAAGTGAATAGGTACAATTATCTCGGAACAGTCATAACATCTGATGGGAGATGCCTTGAAGAGATTAGAACAAGAATCGCCATGGCAAAAGTAGCCTTTAGCAAGATGAAAAACATACTGACCAATAAAAAGATGTCAATTGAAACGAGAAAAAGAGTGTTGAGGTGCTACATAGAACCTGTACTTTTATATGGATGTGAAGCTTGGACAATGAGCAGTCAAGCTGAAAAACATCTGATGGCTGCAGAAATGTGGTTTCTGAGGAAAATGCAAAGAATACCATGGACAGCCAGAAAGACCAATGAACAAGTCCTTCAAGAAACAAATGAAGATCGTAAACTGATTAGAGACATTAGACGCACAGTCAAAATTTTTTGGCCATGTTATGAGAAGAAATGAATTGACTTGGTGACAACTGGCAAGATCGAGGGGAATAGACCAAGGGGAAGACCTAGAAGCAAATACCTGGATGGCTTGGCCTTGTGGCATGGTCAAGACAGAAACACTGAGCTGATCCACGAGTCTGGTGATCGAGTGAGATGGCAAAACATGACCGCCCACGCTTACCGGCATGGCACATGATGGATGGATGGATACTAAAGAAATCTGATTTCCCAAGAGGTCACTCATCATCATATAGCAGGTAATTTGTAGTACATCTCTCTCATCATGCCTGCCAAAAAGATGCTCTATCCTTTGCCAGTTCCTCATGCCTCACACATTTTCATGCCCAAGGTGTCTTTACTGTCCTATGTCCATCCTCGTGTTGGCCAACCCCTGTTTCGCCTTCCAGGAACCAAGCCTTCCATCATTGTTCTTTCTGAACCATTTTGATGTTTAATACAAAGTAGATCAGTTTCTGAGACAAGATGCTGTTTCCTCGCCAGTTTTCTTCAATGTTCACATCTTGTAGAATGTTAGTGTTTTCCTTCTTCTTGGTATAACAACAATTTTCCTGTAACATTTTCCATTTAAGTTCAAAAACCTAAAATTCTACCAGCAAAATGGTTCATGACTCATATCCTTATGGTGCCACATAAAAGACACACGGTTTGCAAAATTTTAATTGTCATATATTTTTAATACTGTGTAACCTTTGTATTGATATTGCCAGTATGTGCCTTTTGTCTTAATACCGTGTAAACTTTGCATTGATATGGCCAGTATATGCCTTTTGAATAATACCTGTTGTTTTGGAGTCAATATATTCAGTTTGTGCCATTTTCAATTTCTTTATCGTTGACTGTGATTTTTGGTTGACATATAGTTTTTTCCATGGACATTATTTCTTGTCACCACCACTGTGTACTTAGTTTCTCTGAAAATTATGAACTAATAATTCTTCAAAGTGGTTATTTCTCTTCTCTGGCATCAGCTGCAAAACCTTAAAGGACTGAAATAGTTAACTCGTTCATCACAGGAGAGAATCTTGAACACATGAAATAATGTTAACAATATCAACTTATCCTATCCACTATTAGTGGCTGACCCAGTCACAGGATTATTAATCTGAGTCAGGAATGGAACCTAATATAACTTCTCTTTGAAGTTGATCTGGGTAGGGGTAATGGTATAATCAAATGCAACATAAATACTCATGCTTCTACAAGATTAAAAGTTGGAATGAAATGGTAGCAATTTCTTTAAGTTTCTTACATACACTGAATGCTTGTATTAAACATGTTCTTTCTTTCTTTCATCTTCTCCCAGGAATACAATGTTTACACCCCCCCTACCCCCCGAATTTATTCCGCTCTGTTATTCACATGTTTTAACTTACTTCATTGTGAGGGGAAGGAAAGCAATATTCCAAGGGCACACCAAACTGAAATTTGTCTGTGTCCACATCCTGGTCTGTAGATAGAAGGAGGTTCGAATCCTCACTATGTTTCTTCAGACTCTTCATCATGGGAATGCGATCCTTCCAGCCTTTTTTTAAACTCTCGTCTGAAAGAATAATTTTGAAAACAAAAAAAAAGTTATTGCATCTATAACAGGTATCAACATTCTGGCAGACCACATTAATATGAGTACTGCCAGAAAGGACGGGTTTCAAGCTAAAAAGTAAATGAAGCATTATTATAGTAATTTTGGTGTGTCTTCGCATCTTTTGGAAGGGTTTTTGAGAGATGTGTAGTAGCTTAGGGGATAGTGAAACTGCTGTTCACAATTCCCTGACATACAATGTCACAAGTTTTAAATCAGCTGTGGGCGATTTGGAAACAGACTGCTTTGCATTATTTTGATGGTAAGAGGCATTGGCCGTTCAGAAAGCAATAGCAAACTACTGGACTAAACATTGCTTAGTAAATCGCTAACAGCCAACAAACGCCGGGGTTGAATCCAATGTCATGTAAAGAACATTAGTTAACTTTAAAGAAAAAAAGCACATCCAGACACTGAATACCACCATATAGGGTTTATAATGCTGTCTCCCTCCTTTAGATCAAAATCCTTTAAACATCTGGACAAAAAAGGAAAGGGGTTTGATGTTGTAAATCTTGTCTCCAGTTGTCTAAGAGTCGTACTCTAACTGTTCAGCTGCTCACTCACTCCTGGCTTCATTAACAGTTATATTACTAAAGAAGCAAAGTATGTCTGGGGCTGAAGAACTAATGCCTGGGACTGAGGAAGTAATGTTTAGAACTGAAGAAGTAAAGCAATGTCTGGGACCAAAGCAGTAAAGTAATGATTATCTGGAATTGAAGTAGTAAAGAAATGTCTGGGACTGAAGGGATAAAGTAATGTCTGGAACTGAAGGAGTAAAGTAACGTCTGGGACCAAAGCAGTAAAGTAATGATTATCTGGAATTGAAGTAGTAAAGAAATGTCTGGGACTGAAGGGATAAAGTAATGTTTAGAACTGAAGGAGTAAAGTAATGTCTGGGAGGATGTAGTTAAATAATGTCTGGGAGTGACAAAATGTCTGGGACATAAAGAATAATGTCTGGGAGTGAAGTAATGTCTGGGGCTGATGGAGTAAAGTAATGTCTGGGAGTGATGGAGTAAAGTAATGTCTGGGAGGATGTAGTTAAATAATGTCTGGGAGTGACAAAATGTCTGGTACTGAAGGGATAAAGTAATGTTTGGAACTGAAGGAGTAAAGTAACGTCTGGGAGGATGTAGTTAAATAATGTCTGGGAGTGACAAAATGTCTGGGACTGATGGAGTAAAGTAATGTCTGGGAGTGACATAATGTCTGGGACTGATGGAGTAAAGTAATGTCTGGGAGTGATGGAGTAAAGTAATGTCTGGGAGGATGTAGTTAAATAATGTCTGGGAGTGACATAATGTCTGGGACTGATGGAGTAAAGTAATGTCTGGGAGTGATGGAGTAAAGTAATGCCTGGGACTGATGGAGTAAAGTAATGCCTGGGACTGATGGAGTAAAGTAATGTCTGGGACTGATGGAGTAAAGTAATGTCTGGGACTGATGGAGTAAAGTAATGTCTGGGACTGATGGAGTAAAGTAATGTCTGGGAGTGATGGAGTAAAGTAATGTCTGGGAGTGATGGAGTAAAGTAATGTCTGGGAGTGATGGAGTAAAGTAATGTCTGGGACTGATGGAGTAAAGTAATGTCTGGGAGTGATGGAGTAAAGTAATGTCTGGGACTGATGGAGTAAAGAAATGTCTGGGACTGATGGAGTAAAGAAATGTCTGGGACTGATGGAGTAAAGTAATGTCTGGGACTGATGGAGTAAAGTAATGTCTGGGGCTGATGGAGTAAAGTAATGTCTGGGGCTGATGGAGTAAAGTAATGTCTGGGACTGATGGAGTAAAGTAATGTCTGGGACTGATGGAGTAAAGTAATGTCTGGGACTGATGGAGTAAAGTAATGTCTAGGACTGATGGAGTAAAGTAATGTCTGGGACTGATGGAGTAAAGTAATGTCTGGGAGTGATGGAGTAAAGTAATGTCTGGGACTGATGGAATAAAGTAATGTCTGGGACTGATGGAGTAAAGTAATGTCTGGGGCTGATGGAGTAAAGTAATGTCTGGGAGTGACATAATGTCTGGGACATAAAGAATAATGTCTGGGAGTGACATAATGTCTGGGACATAAAGAATAATGTCTGGGAGTGACATAATGTCTGGGACATAAAGAATAATGTCTGGGAGTGACATAATGTCTGGGACATAAAGAATAATGTATGGGAGTGACATAATGTCTGGGACATAAAGAATAATGTCTGGGAGTGACATAATGTCTGGGAGTGACGTTATGTCTGGGACTGATGGAGTAAAGTAATGTCTGGGAGTGATGGAGTAAAATAAAGCCTGGGATTGAGTTAGTAAAGAAAATGAAAGTGCTACTGTCGTATAAGGAGTCAAGAGATCATTCTATGATAATTTGCTTGGTGCTAAGCGAGTTACAAGTTCAGTAGCCAGTCCGATATTGTTGATACTTTTAAAGAACTCTTGCAATTTTGTCAAGTTCATATGTACTATCCTTGTATATTTATGCTGGTGATAATATTCCTATTGCAGAGCAAAAGAACACAAAAATACTTCTAAAGAAGTTCAAGTCCCTATGTGACATCTCACAGGTTTAGGTTTCGCACATCAAGCCAGTCGTTCGTTTTCTGTGTGAGTGGGCGTGTGTACATGCATGCACGCATACGCAGTGGCAAACAATGAAAACACTGCCACAAGGTACCTCTAAAGTAACGGTAAAAGTGGAGGTTCAGAAGATGAACCATACTTCAGCGGTTATTATCCCATTATGTCAAACAGGGAAATGAAAAATCAGAGAAACTTGCAAAACATGGAAGATAATGGGATATGTGAGAGAGTGTGTGTGTCAGTGAGAGAGAGAGAGAGAGAGAGAGAGAGAGAGAGAGAGAGAGAGAGAGAGAGAGAGAGAGAGAAAGAGAGGGTGAAAGAGAGAGAGAGGGTGAAAGAGAGAGAGAGAGGGAGAGAGAGAGAGGGAGAAAGAGAGAGGGGGAGGGAGGGAGAGAGAGAAGAGAGAGAGAGAGAGAAGAGAGAGAGAGAGAGAGAGAGGAGAGAGACAGAGAGAGAGGGTGAAAGAGAGAGAGAGAGGGTGAAAGAGAGAGAGAGAGAGAGAGAGAGAGAGGGAGAGAGAGGGTGAAAGAGAGAGTGAGTGAGAGAGAGAGAGAGTGAAAAAGAGAGAGAGAGAGAGGGGGAGAGAGAGAGAGGGAGGGAGAGAGAGAGGGGAGGGGGAGGGAGGGAGAGAGAGAGGGGGGAGGGAGAGAGAGAGGAAGGGAGAGAGAGCGGGGGAGGGAGGGAGAGGGAGTGAGAGGGAGAGAAAGAGAAAGAGAGAGAGAGAGGGGGAGAGAGAGAGAGAAAGAGAGAGAGGGAGAGAGAAAAAGAGAAAGAGGGCGGGGGAAGAGTGAGAAAGAGGGGGGAGGGAGAGGGTGGGTGGGTGTGTGGGGGGGAGGGTTTAATTAAAAGCAAGAGGATCATTTTAACTGCACCTGGTTTTATCCAGTATTGCTCAGTTTCCACAGAGGAGTGTGCAAAAAGTGGCACACAGAGCACGAGCACCGTAGCTCAAGCGACAACCCCCAAGAGTCTCTGGAAAAAAAAACTACACTTACGAACCTATGACATGGTCCGGGTCTGAAATCTAACCAAAGACCCTTTGGGGTATTCAGCAGGTGGCTTTACCAATTTGTCATGGAGACTCCCTTCAGATGTCTGCTTTCTCACTATGCACAAGTGCATTAAAGAACAAATTTCTGACCAATTTTGCAGGATTGTTCTGTGTGTGGTCAATGCAGACATTGGTCAAATGACTGAAACTCAAAACTTTGGAACCAAGGAGGAACTCCAAACAGATAAACAAGAAACACGCAATCATAAGAAGAACAAGTGTCAAAAGTCTATTCAGTTTTAACACCATCTGCAAAATGTTAAGTAGGCTAATCTGTCATTAGCATATAGTATTTACTTTCTCAAACACCAAAATGCAAGTCAGCTGTAGGTGTTTGACATGGCCACAATGCTTCTTCATTATTTTAATTACCTTTATCTTTCTCTGTTGCATTAGACTTCTTTCTCTTCATATTCGGAGAAGCTGTGAGTTTTGATTTGAAGGACAGAGCTGACAACTTCTTGCTCTTCTGGCTCATCAGTGGTGATGTTTTGCTGCTTGGAATAATGTTGATTTCTATTGGAGATGGCACCGCTTTCTCTTTTCCTGACGTATGATTATCTTCCTGCAGAATTGGCACCAAAGAATTTAATTTAATACAGTTTATACAACTCACTGACAAAAACATGAGCTGTTGTTCTGAAAAGTTACCTAAGACTGAATTATGTAGGAACATAACTTTTTCATGGAAATATTCTTCTTCCTCCTCATTACTCTTTTTTAGGGAAATACATCACAACCAGTTATGCAACTCAGAGGTCAGTATATCAGTTTTCATCATGCATGTAAGGTGTGTTTTCTCTAGGTAGTTCTATCCAAGGTAATAGCGCTATATTGTTATTATTGTGACCAATGCACCACAGATTCTCAATCAACTCAAGCCAAGCCATTTGTAGACTTGGTCATGATTGGATTTTGCAGCTGATTTTTTTCTACAGGCAGTTTTCTACTGGCAGTCATGCCTATGCTACTTAGTTGCCTCTTATGACACACATGGTACGTACAGTTACTTGTCTTTGCTTCCCTTATGGGCCTCATTAACACAACAAGAGCCTATATGTTGTAGGATTTTACATTCATAAATCAGTGGCATGGAGGAATATCAGCAGCAGAGTTGATCCAGAAAACCAAAGACCGAGATCTGTGGAGAGCCATGAAGGTCTATGTCAGCTGGCATGGCACTTGATGATGATGAAAAAATAGTTTCCATTCAACAGCACTGTTGTGTTTTGAGCAGGTCTTCTCTCCTGGACTGAGATCAATGATCATGTTATATCTGCAGGCCGGTCACAGAGTGGAACACATCACCCTCACTGGTTATTATGGCAGGCACCTAGCTTCTGCCTCATCAATGTTTCTTTTGGTCAGGTGAGACATCTGAGATCACTATAGCCTGTGTACATCTGAAGTATGTGTTCAGAATTGTGAACTTCAATTGTACATGGGGAATTCACCTGTTGTGGCAGTACAGTGGCTAGCAAACTTGGCTTGGGCTCCCAGGTCAATATCCAGACTCAAATGGACATAAAGAAATGGCCTGGGAAGTAAAGTCGGTGGGCGTGATACTGACATCATCCATCAGTTGGTCCATACAATTCTGAGGCTAGCACAATATACCCAGTATGCCTCAAGGGTAAAAGAGTGTCTTATGTTTACTCA
This sequence comes from Cepaea hortensis, assembly GCA_963921405.1. Lineage (NCBI taxonomy): Eukaryota > Metazoa > Mollusca > Gastropoda > Stylommatophora > Helicidae > Cepaea > Cepaea hortensis. The sequence goes on from OY992878.1 coordinate 72,686,624, forward strand.
TTAATCTGTTGTGAAGACTTTACAAGTGTGTATTTGTTTTCTGTGGTCAATTTTTAGTCACATACCGAATGGATCAAATATTCTAAGTAAAACAGAAATTTATTACAATATGACATGTGCATATGAATACATCATCATCATCTTGTTCTGTACTCTTTTTACCAGATATTTCATTTCGGCTGTTCAAAACATTTTACATGGTTTCCGTGTCGAAGGCATTACGGACGCAGTTCGTGATCCTGTATACCCGCGTTCAAAACACAGCTGCGGGCTATTTGGCAGCAGACTGCCTTGCGTTGATTTTAATGAAATGGTATGAGTGCCGGTCATTCAAAAAGCAATGTTAAATTAACATAAACTTGCCAAGAGATGCTGGTTTTGACTGTGACGTCCTGTAAAGGATATGTACCTTCTTTTCATATTATTATTATGCCTTAATATTGTTGCTTTAGTGTCATTTCCATCTTTGTTTATTTGTTGCTATGGTTTGTTTATTGTTGTTTGCTGATGAAATCTAGTCACCATAATAACCTCAATGTTATTTATGGTTTTAATTGTAATTTTGTAAAGCAGGGAATGCATTTCATATTTGTCAACTGTGAGCTTGGTGGTCCTGGTTACAGATTCCTCTCGAGGCTGGATGTTTTTCATAACATGGCTCAGGGGGGAAACCCAGCCTCATAAAATGGGTACAATAACATTTCAGTTTTTTGGACACATTATGAGAAGAAATAAATTGGAGAACTTGGTGACAACTGGCAAGATTGAGGGGAAGAGAACAAGGGGAAGGCAGACAAGTAAATACCTGGATGGCTTAGCCACATGGTATGGCCAAGATAAGAACACTGGTGATCTGTGAGATGGTGAAACATGACCGCCTATGCTTATCAGCAAGGCACATGATGATGACGACAATAAAATGTGGTAGGTAAAGAGTCTGGCGTGACACTGACCACATCATTCACTGAGTGACGTGTAGTCATTATAAAAATATGGGTCTAGAACCACATGCTCAACACACCTTAAAGAGTGAAAAATGGCCCTTTACCTTTCTAACTTTGTTTATCACACCCACAATATGCTATAATGGTATAGAGATGAGGTCTTCTCCCTTTTATACATGGCCAAGTATTCTGTCACCCACATATTACCAGGGCCCATAAAGGAAGCCAAAAATAGTAATACTGTAATATACCATGCATGTCATAAGAGGAGACTAAGTAAGGTTGGCATGGGACTGGCTACTTCATCACATAGAAAACTTTAGTTTAACAAAATCTAACCAGTCATGAACAAATCTACAAAGAGCTTGTCATGAGTTGCTAGAGGGCATGTGCTCCATTGGAAGATGAAAGACAGCAGAAGAGGTCCACACCCTCAATATGCTATGAGGTCGTCTACCTAGTAAGCATAGCCAAGATTTCTGTAGTGGTCAGTTAAAATACAATACAAAATAAAATCCACATGTATTTATCACTAACTTTCTCTGTCCGCTCCGTTTCACTGACAGACTTAATGCCTTGGATCCAACACATCAGCATCCCTCGGTCTTCTGTATGAAACAGGTAGTCACACTCATTTTGTGTGGACAAACGAAAGACATTTTTCTTCTTCTTGGCATATTCACGAGCAAACTCCACAGTGCAGGACTTGAGAGGGATATGCTGGTCCTCAAAGTTGCTGGATGCCTGCAGGAATAGTTTGAAATGACAAGATCAGGCTAAATATTATATTTTGTTTGTTATCAGATTGGACTGTCGTGTTATTTTCTCCTTTAGTCACTGTCTTGTACTTTCTTAGCTCGGTATTACCTTTAATATATAGATTGTTGTGTGGCTTTCATGACATTCTGTACTCTTGATGAGATAAGTCATTTATGTCAGTCATATCCTTAAGTCAGTAGTTCCGTTCTAGTCTGTTTAGAACTGTTTCATGCAAGCTTTTTGGCCTCAAGAGAAAGTAGGGGCAGCACATTGACATCCTAGGGGCTATTACTAATACTGAGTCAATACATGATCTTTGGTTCTGGGCTCCCAAAGAAGTGTCAGGATATACATACGACTGCTTAGCACCACTTCTGTATATAGGGATCCCTATTTATCACCTTTAGAGACTGGCCCGATGCAGACTGAAGATTTAACCTGCCTGGTTTCAATGACTTTTACAAGCTGGTGGTGCAATGTTGGGTTTTCGTCATGAATGCACATAATTTTGAGTATATAGGCACCCACCATAATGACTAATGTGTTCTTAAAAGAACAAATAAACATAGACCTGTCGCGAGGGTAGGTCAGTAAGTCACAATACATGATAGCTGAGAAATGGTTGCTGGTGCTTTATAAAGGTGTCATTACATGGCATAGCCATCAAGCTTGATATATTGATAAATACATCAATGTTTACTGAGATTATGTTGAGAAATTCTATTTTTGCCACTATGTCTAGACATCACAATTTACTACTCAGAGATCTGGGGGAGGAGAGTATGACATATCTGACTTTGTTTTAAAAGAAATGGTAGTGGAAATTTTGTCTTCAACAAGATTTGAACCAAACGCTTTTAAAATTAGATGACCATAGATCTATGCCTCTCGTAACCTCCCTCTTTTTTTCTTTTTTAAGCGACCTCCCCACTCCCTCACTAAATTACCCTTAAATGTTTCATCTTTTTAAAAATTAGACCAACAATTCTAATCCGTAGCAAATTTGAATGATAGATTATGTTCTTTAAGGTTAATATCAAATTAAAGTGTCATTTACATATAGTATTCTTGTCATTTACAGATCCATCTGTTCTCCCCAATGAAATGTAATGTTTCACATATGTGTAATATATATTTGACTTACAGATCCAGCTTCCTTGTCTCGTGTCAGAAATAGCTCTGTAGGGCGCAAGATAGCATACACTGACTTCCAACTACGATCACTGCATTTCTGTTGTAGACAAAGTAAAACAGAAATGTACAAATATATTGCATCTGTAGAATATGCAACTTTGTGATACGATTCATGACGAACAAAACCACTTTATATTATTTTCTGGATTCAAAATAACATTATTTTTAAATAGTATATTCCCCTCTGCCATGTGTCCACCTTGACGAGGTAGAGGGGCTTGCCGATGGTAGCACTGCTACTGGTAGGGACTCCCATGTCGAACAGGTCAGGGGAGAGGGACCAGACTAAGTGACACACAAACCTGCTGCCTTGTAGGTAGACTGGGGACAGTCAAAGGCTAGGGAAAGCACACCCGAAAAATGCTTGTCGAAATCGGATGTACTGAGCAACAGGCTTGACAAAGTAGTGCAACGTAACTTAATCAATCCATGATGCCACAGATTAAAATTAATCAGTATGGTACTAATCCTGTGAAGTCCCATCAGGCGGTGATAGTGCCGGGCCCCCTGCCTCGAGGGAGTTACCATTACTACTGGTGGTCACCTTCCCGTGTGCTGTGGACTCAAGGCACAGAGGAGTAGATTAAGAGCTATTGACCAAATACCCTGGACACTCAACATACTACAGTGGAATGCTGAAGGAGTTTCTAACAAGGTCTCCCTAAAAATTGTCTTCATAAAGATAGAATAGATGTGGCATGCATTCAAGAGACACACCTCAACGCCTATCGCAGATTCTCAGTCAAAGGATATCAGGCCACACGTTTCGACCACGAAGGAGTTCTAATACTTACACGAAACACAATACCTTGCAATGAAGTATCTGTGACCTCTGACAACTAAACGGAAATTATAGGTGTTGATATAATTATAAAGGATGTGAAAATAAGAATTTACAATCTGTATAGCCCAGCAGATAAGGACCTTACACTTTCAAACATGAAAATAACTGACACAAACTGCATTATTGTTGGAGACTTTAATAGCCATTCAGAAAGATGAGAATACCCAGATACTGACAACAGAGGAGATGAAGTGGAGGACTGGGAAATAGACTCAAATCTCCATCTACTCAACAAAGCAGACGACATACCAAGCTTCTACTCTAGAAGATGGTTTACAACTTCTACGCCAGACTTAGCTTTCTGCACAGGAGATATCCTCCATAAAACTGATCGCCATGTGTTTGACCAATTAGCAGGTAGTGACCACAGACCAATCAAGCTAGAAATGAATTTGGAGTTACAAATGAGCTGATTGGGACAGATTTGCCATACTTACAGAAAGTATTGTGAAAATATAAATACACAACATGGCAAAGTGAAACAAGCGGTGGAAAGTCTAAACAAAGCAATAATACAGGCGGCCACTGAGTCCATTACAAGAGGAGTGAGGAAAAATTACAAACCATACTGGACTGAAGAACTACAAATTTTGGAAGACAAAGTTGAAGATGCCAGGAAGACAGCAGAGAGAGAACAAACAACTGAAGTGAACATCTCTCTCAAAGCCATCTCAGCAAAATATAAAAGAACAGTAAATCAAACAACAAGAGATTGCTGGAGGGAAAAAACAGAAAACCTTAACTTTGACAGGAATGGAAACAAACTATGGAAACTAGTGAAAGCCATGAACAATGAAGGACCCAGAAAGAAACACATAACAATTAAACAAGGAAATGCCTTGCTTACAGGAAAAAAGGCTGCAAATGCGCTATTGGAACAATATGCTAGTGCAAACCACATTGACATTACAACCGAACAGAAGAAAGCAATCAAAGATAAACAGACACATCATAGTAATACAGAGACAACAGCAGAATATGTTCTTCTTCTTCTTTCGTTCGCTTGAAATATGTCTATATCTGCAATGTCGTCTCTTGCATGAATTGAACTGTTTTTTTCAGTTCACACAGTGGTCCATAGAGTTTATCTTCCACCGTCGTCTCTCTAGGCCAGAAGGTTTGCCTAGATATGTTATATTTTGGGCAGTCTTGGAGTATGTGCTCTGCTGTCTGCGACGCCAATCCACATGTGCACATGGCTGTTTCACCAATCTTGAATTTTGTATACATGTGGTTGCGTAATCTATTGTGTCCTGTTCTGAGGCGCAGAATAATGACTTGTTCTGGTCTGTCCATAATGTGGTAGTCATCTTGAGCAGGTTTTGGTGGCTTTCTGACTGATTTGATCATTCTTTTCTTTTGGTGGTATGTAACGGGCACATCAGGCTGTTCCTCTTTGGCTCCTTCCTTAGCCAATTGATCAGCTCTGTCGTTTCCGGGTACTCCACAGTGGGATGGTATCCACTGTATGGTGACTTTATGCTGACTGCTAAGTTCAGAAAGTAGTGTCCTTAGTACTGGCAATTTCCCAGAGAGGAGCGCCTCGAGTACTGATTTTGCATCTGTTAGTAGCACCACAGGTTGTGTACCATTGCTGTTATTTAGTAATTTCTCTGTTGCTATCTTGATTGCCTCAATTTCGGCATCATAGTTATGGCAGTACTTTCCTGTCGGTACTCTGGCTGTGTCCCTAGTATTATTTGGGTATTCTATGTACACTCCCGCTCCTCCATTTCGAACAGCATTTTGTGCTGACCCATCTGTGTAGACTCGGATCCAGAGGTCCTGTGGGTATTCTTCATCAAGGAAGCTGAGAGTGGCTGTTCTGCGCTGCACACTGTTCTGTTCTTCCTTGTCAAATATTCCTCTCACTTTTGTCTGGATTTGTAATGATAGTCTATGCTCATCTTTCCATGGAGTTCGCTCTGGAATAGTTGTTAGGGGGATACCAACTGTGGGCAGATCAGTGGTTTCTCTGCAGAGTCGTTTGGCCTGGTGGATAAAACTACTTCTTTTCAACCGCCCCATAGCTAGGTTTTCAAATCTGTTCTTCATAGGGTGGCCTGGCAAGCTGAGGAACTTTTCTGCTTGTATTAGCGTTTTCGTATCTCTGCGCTCACTCAGTGCCTGTGTCCTCCCCATCTTCTCCATTTCCACTATAGGGGTTGATCTCATCCCTCCTGTGGTGACTCTAAGTGCTTGATTTTGCACCTTGTCCAGCTCTTGTAGTGTGGTATTTGATGCTGAACACCACGCAGTTGACCCATATTCCAGGTGTGGTCGTATGCTCTGTTGGTAAACTTTGCTAAGTATTTTCGTACTGGCTCCCCATGTGGTTCCACTTAGCTTTCTCAGGATGGCTATTTTCCTTCTGGCTTTTGCTACTGCTTTGTTGATGTGCTTTCTCCATGTCAGCTTGCCATCAAATGTTACTCCAAGGTATGTTGGTTCTTTATCTTCTCTTAGGGGTGTTCCATTTATCTGGATGATCCCTGCCTTTTGTTTTGGAGAGAGGGTAAATAGGGTGGTGCTGCACTTGTCAGTGTTTATGCTGACACACCATCTATTTGCCCATGCAGCAAATGTATCTACAGCTCTTTGTAGCAATCTGGTGGCCACTGATGCATATTCATTTGTGCTCCATAGAACCAGGTCATCCGCGTACATTGCCGCTTTAATTCCATGCGGTAGGTGAGCAACAAGATCATTGATGAAGATTAGAAAAAGTGTGGGGGACAAGACTCCGCCCTGGGGGACACCGTGACGCAGTAGTACTTTCTTGCTCTTGAGTCCGTCTATCTGTACTCGGGCTCTTCTGTTGTGCAAGTATGCTTTCACCCATTTGTACATTCTTCCATTGACTTTGCAGTTTCTCAGTTTCTTCATCAGACCTTCTTTCCAGACTTTGTCAAAGGCTTTCTTCAGATCTATCCATGCCGCAAGCACCAGCTTCTTCTCTTGGAATGCATCCTCAATTTCTTGAGAGAGGTAGGTTGTCTGATCTTCCGTAGAGTAGCACTGCCTAAAGCCAGCCTGCTGTGGCACAAGGATGTTTTTACTTTCAATGTACCACTGCAGTCTGTGATTGATGATGCGCTCCAGTGTTTTGCAGAGACAGCTGGTGAGGCTAATTGGTCTGTAGCTAGAGGCAATGGAACCATCTTTCCCTGATTTTAGGAGGGGTATCATGATTGCTTCTCTCCAGGCTTGTGGAACACTGCCTAAGGTCCAGCTGTTATTGAAGATCTGCAACAGCTTTGTTTTGGCCTCTGTTCCTAGGTTCCTGATCATTTCATTGGAGATACCATCAGCTCCTGGTGACTTTCTCATTTTCAGTTTTGATATGGCTAGCTCCAGTTCGCTGATTGTGATGGGTGCCTCCAGAACCTCATGTACTATTTCCTTCTGTCCTGTATGTTGTCGTTTCTCTCGAATCTCTTGTTGATTCTCTGGACTAATTTTGATATTGCTATCTTGTGCGAACGAGTCCGCAAAATGGTCAGCTGCTTGCTTTCTTGTTAAGATTTTTCCATCTTTATGTAGTGCAATTTTTGAGTTTCTCCCTGTGCCCTCGTCATTAAGCTGTTTTATTAGCTTCCACAATTTCCTTGTGTCTCTTTCAAAGTTCAGAGACTCCGTTTTCTCCTGCCAGCTTTTCCGTCTAGCCTGCAGCTTGGCCCTTTGAAATTTGGCTTTTGCATGCTGGAATTTATTGTGGTGCTCTTGGCTGGGTGTGGCCTCTGCTTGCTTTCTACACACTTCAACATCATTATGCAACTGTTCCAGTTCACTACTCCAGTAGGGTTTATATTGTTTACGGGCTCCTCTTGGTACTGTTTCTCGCGCTGCCTGTAGTATGCATTTCCCAAACTCTTCAGCTGCTTTATTTATGTCTTTCTCAGTGTTCAGGTTTCTAACCAGTATGCTGGTGCGATGCTTGTACATTGCCCAGTCTGCTTTCTTGTAGTTCCACCTCGAGAGGGTGCTGCTTTCACTTACAAGCTCATTTTCTACGGTTAGAAAGACTGGCCGATGGTCACTGCCACCAAGTTGTTTCCCAACAGTTCGTGTAATGTTCCACTCCAGGTCTGGTGAATGAAAAGCCAGGTCAGGTGTAGTTGAAGAGTGCCATGATCTCGAGTAGAAAGTATGTGGGTCGGACGGCTTGTTAATCAACATGAATCTATTCTCATCTTGCCAGTCTTCCAGTCTCTCTCCTCTCTGGTCCATGTGATCATAGCCCCAGCTCTGCGAGTGGCTGTTGAAATCGCCACACACAATCATTTTTTCTTTTAGTGGTAGAGTGTCCAGTGCCTGTGGGCGGTCACTTGGACAGTAGTAATTGATCAGATGTAGATCTGTATTACCTGTCTTAAGTTTAAGTGTCTGATACTCAGCCCCTTCCATGTAGACTTTGATTTGGGAAGCCATGATGTTATTTCTTACAAGGGTCAGTATCCCACCTTTTCGCCTGTTCTTTCGGTCAGATCGGTAACACTGGTAGCCTCTGATTTTGAAGGCTATATTTTCATTGAGGTGAGTTTCTTGCAAGCAACATATGCTTACTTTCTCTTTGTCCAGGATGTTTTCTAATTCAACTTTTTTGTTGCTGACTCCCTCCGCATTCCAGTGCATTATTTTAAGTCTTAGTTTAGTATGGCCAGTCGTCCTATTCTCATGTCCCCTGGCTCCACAGGACATCTGAGAAGGACCTCCAGTAGTTGGGGTTGGACCCTTTCGAGACATAGGGCCCGGCACTGCACCTGCCTGGGGGTCCAAAGCAGGGCGAGCACCATAACGATTAGCAGTAGTCGACATATTCCATTTTGCGTGATTGCGTGGCATCCTGATTTCTGTGGTGCGCCTCTTGGCTGGTTGCCTCCGTCTTCAGCACCTTTCTTTGCTAGAGCAGACTGTGGTCTCACTCGAGTGTAGATGTGTACGCGCGCACACACCTGTCTGCGCATGCATGTACGTGCATACACATCTAGAGCATACTGGTTATTTTCCGGCGCCAGAGACTCGCCGTCGCCCCTTCTCCTGTTAGTTTAAACAGGCCCGCCACGTGAAGGCCAGGAGTTGGACTTTTGCTGCATAGGTTATGTATTCACGAGCCATTGAGGTATTTGAGCAATGTTGGGCGCTCACCCCAACACCGCGCCTCGGCTACATACAGCAACATTTGGAACCCAGCAGAATATGTGATGGCAAATCTAAAAATGGAAGAAATTGAACAGGCAATGAATACCCTAAAAAAATAAGATCACCAGGAAAGGATGGAATCACAAATGAAATGCTAATAGGACTAGGTACTAAAGCAGAAAAGAAACTACTAGCAGTCCTAAATTACAGCTGGAAGAGAGGAATAGTCCCACGGGCATGGAAGAAGCTATACTAATACCAGTCTCAAAGAAAGAACCAAATGGCTATCGACATATCAGTCTACTTAGCTGTATAGGAAAATTAATGGAATGCATTATCAATGGCAGGCTAACATGGCATCTGGAAGAAAACCAACTCTGAACCTAGCAGGATTCAGAAAGTACAGATCCACTGAAGATCAAATAACCTATAAAGCTCAGGAAATAGAGGGTGCCTTCCAAGAGAAAAAGCACACACTAGAATCTGGATAGATTTAGAAAAAGCATTTGATAAAGTATGGAAGGAGGGACTGGAAGTAAAACTGCAAAAAATGCATGTTTGTGGGAAAATGTACAAATGGATCAGCCACTACCTTGAGAACAGAACTGTGAGGACAAAAGTACAAGGAGAAACCAGCAAAAAGATGCTGTTGAAGCAAGGTGTCCCCCAAGGAGGAGTTCTTTCACCAACAATATTCCTAGCATATATAAATGACATCACGGAAAATTTTCCAGCCAGAGTACACACATCCTCCTTTGCAAATGACCTAGCCATGTAGACATTTGAAGAATATATTAGTACAGCTAACAGTAGAATACAGCAAGCCTTATTAGCGCTAGAGGACTTGTCAAAATCATGGCTAGTGAAGATAAGTGAGGAGAAAACAACATGCACAGTGTTCTCCCTCTCAAATAAAACTCAGCAACCTAAGCTGGTATTGAATGGAAAAATATTGCGCCATGAAGAAAATAAAAACTACCTAGGAGTTACCTTTGATCGTCACCTGATATGGAAGACACAGGGTGAGAAAAATCAAACAAGAGCAAGGCAAAGAATGGCAATCATGAAAAAGCTTGCTGGTACAACTTGGGGAGCAGATGAAAAAGTTCTCAAGACACTGGATGGGTGAGGCCAGTACTAGAGTATGGCATCACAGTTTGGGCAAAAGCAGCCAAGTCAACCTTTAACAAAATAAGTAGAGTCCAAAATCAAGGAATGCGGCTAATAACTGGAAGCCTGAAGACAACGCCTATTAATGAACTAGAAAAGACCACTTGTTTACAACCAATGCAGGATAGAAGAGATAGTAGAGCCCAGCAACAAGTAGAAAAATTTAGAAGATTGACAGACCATCCCATGTATAAAAGGTTTAATGGTTTTGGAAAGGGAAGACTGAAGCGTAGCAACTTTGTAGAAACCGTATAACAGAGTCTCTGTCTCTGTTAAGGGAATCTAAGTTGGCGTGCAAGAGAAAAAGGGGCTAAACTTCAGTGCACGCAGGAGCACCCTGGGAAAATGTAAATAACTAGGGATGCTCACGTGTGACGAAAAGAGATAGCAACGAAAAGTTATGAGCCAGCAGTCTTAGAGCGAGGTCATGTTTAAGTCACCATCCAGTTTCGTTGATATATCTGGACCTCTGTTATTAATCTACAATATTTATACGAATCTGTAAACCCGAAGCAACTACTATTAAATGTCATACATCAAGAGACTGCTGGAGTTATGTTATATCTGATTTCACCAATTCGCTACTCTGCAATAACCGCAAAACGAAAAATTAGGGCAGATCCTATACTTAACATAACAACAGTCAAACCCATTTACAATGCACACAAGTTCCCAGCTTGGAGACAGCAGCAACTGCCTGTGATGATAGAAAACATTCCTGGTATTGAGAAAAAGAGCACTCAAAATGAAACAGAAAGAAGAAAAATAGCCCTAAACTACATAAAAGAACATTACCCAAGTAGCAATTGGACCCATGCGTGTACAGATGGATCAGCCAAAAATTCAACATAAAATGGAGGAGGGATTTTCCTCAATTAAAAAAATGGAGTGAAAAAAACAGTCATTGGCAACTGGAAAATTTTTAAGTAACTTCAAAACAGAGGTAGAGGCTTTGAAAACTTCAGCAGAAATGCTCTTGATGGAAGAAAATAAAGAGAAGCAAATAGCTATCTTCATAGATGCAAAGTCATCTGTCTCAATACTGAAGAGCAAAAACAGCACAGAACAAGCAGACCTAAGAGCAGCACTCCATGGACTATGTCAGTAATCCAAAAAAGTTGTAATACAATGAATCCCATCACATTGCAGTATACCTGGAAATGAAGAGGCTGACAGACTAGCAAAAGAGGGCAGTCGACTACTTCAGCCTGACATAGACATAACCTTTAATGAGACAAAGAGGTTTATAAAAAGCACTTATAGAACCAAATGGGAATCAGAGCATCCAGACCACCAAAAAGATGATGCATATTACAAAACTCGACTGAAGTGAACAAGTAGTAATTTTCAGACTCCGCACAGGACATAACAGGCTGAAATACCACTTGTTCAATAAACTAAAGATAGGAGATACTGATGAATGTAATTGTGGAACTGGTAAAATGACAGTTAGACATTTGCTGCAGGAGTGCCCAATATATGCAGAACAGAAAAAGATATTTTGGCTCACACTGCTTCATTTGAGGACAAGCTCTATGGAGACATCAACAAGCTCAAGTTGACTGCAGCCCACTGTAACTACATTCAGGTTGACATTTAAAGGTGCATGAAGAAGTACTTAGACTGCCACACTTTCTACCACAGGTATATCAGTAGCAAAAGAGTCCCAGAGGCATGAGATGCAATATTGCTTGGCTAGCAAATTCATTACGTGAATTTAAAGTCTGAATCAAAAGCTCATTGTGTGGGCGTCAAAGGTGGAAAAAGTGTCCTAGTGGCACGAAATGGAATACTGCTTGGATAGCAAATCCATTATGTGGAAAGCCTGAATTGAAAGCTCACTGTATGGATATCATCTGCAGACTGCATTCTTCTGGTTTCCGGAAAAACAGCCTGTGGTGAATGGAAGGCCCAATATACGGAAGTGAGGCTAAGCAGCCATGTGCAGGAATGTGATGATTCCTTGGGTGAGCCCAGTACCAGAGCGCTATATATTGGCTCTGCAATTATGGAAGCCTCTGTGGATGGCGGGGAATGCCCATGGTCTGCCTTCGGCTGCTCTAAATGGGCCAGTTGGGATAGGGGATAACACAACAGTGAGAGTAAAATGTCCTAAGAAACCCCCGGGAAGGTTAACCTGGTCAACAAATGCCTGCAGAAGTTGGATGTGTCGGCCTAACGGCTCAAGAACACAGCTCTGCTGTAAACAGGCACAACGCAATCATGTCTGAAAAAAACTCTCCGGATGAACGTAGAAGAAGAAAAAGAAGAAGCAGAAGCAGAAGCAGAAGAAGAAGAAGAAGAAGAACAAGAAGAAGAAGAAGAAATAGTATATTTATTTGATCTGGGTGTCTGTGACAATTACTGTTCATGTTGGTATGGTAGTAATATATATTGTTTAGTTCACAAAACAAAACAAAATTGTTTCAAAATATTCAAAGGGTGTGACCTCACCTTTCCTTCGATGGTTGAAATCTTGCAAGACAATGGCCCTTTCCGAATGATTTCAGGGGACTCTTCCTGATCTGCTGGTTTCCCCTCTGCCCCTTCAGCAATACTGGGAATCTAAGATTGCGAAGACCACATGATCATTGACATAATGCATTGGCAGATAATTAAGGAACAAGATATTAAATGGTCTGGCCACCTCACAAGATTGCTCTGGTGCTATCTACCACAAAGAGCCACACTGAAGAAATATGATGGATACAGAGTAAGGAAAAGACTATGTAAAAGTGATCGTATCAAGATTAACCTTCGAGAAATGAAGACCAACTTATAAAGTGCATTGGAAAGAGTGCATAAAAGATCCTTGCATGTCTATTTACACTCCGCTGAGGTAAATGGAGGCAGAGGAGAAGAAGCAGAAAATTGGTGTAATTTATTCAAATCATAAAGAGATTATCTAAACAAAGTTAAGTGAAGGGAATTGTTAAACATTACTGAAAATGATAAGAGTCTTAGTGGTATAGTAAGTGGTACACATGCCTACCAACACAGCAGTGCGGGGTTTGATTCTCAGTATTGGGAACCATAGTGACTAGCATGCTTGCCTACCAACCCAGTAGTCCCGCGATCAAATTCCCACTGAGGCTAATTTGTGTCAACTGACCTGGGATCCCAGGTCGACGCATCATACAATGGAAACAAGTCAATATTTTGGAAATTCAAGGTGGCCAGCTTGAGGTCGACACAGCCTCATCAAATGGATACCACAGATATGACAATGTAAAGGTGGTTGTTGTTGCATAATTCAGAGCTTATTCCCCTTTATGTAGCTTTCGGCCACTGAAAATATGGGGCTAAAATTATATCCCAGATAGGGCATGTAACAGGCAATACTATACTTTATTTTATTTATGGAACATTATAAGTAGATTTTATTCAATCTAAAAACAAAACACACTTAAGCATATAATGAATTGAGAACACCTCAGTACTTTAATGTTAAGGCCTCTATGGACTATTTGGATTCTAATCTAAGTTAACAACTTACTATGCCTTACAAATGTGGTGAAGACAAACACAATCTACTAACAGGACATATAAAAACAATGAAAACACATAACTATACAATCCACTGAGAACATTTCTGTGTTTGCGTCCTACAGAACCTGTAGACTGTCTGGATTATACCTTACTATGCCCTACAACCATCAGCACAGCTAAAGGATCCTTCCCCATGCCAAGCAGGTGTATAGTATATATGGTGCCATCCCCATATTTGCGAAGACCAATCAGCACTCATGGGGGATGTCAATATCAAGAAGATTGCATTTACTTCCAATTAAATTTTCTGGTACCCATTTTAGATTGTGCTGGCTGACAACTAAAAACCAAATGATCATAATACACCCACATACATTTACCATTTCTCCAAAGAACTTGTTCAGCTTGACTGCACTATTACGTCTTGCAGTCCCTCCAGAATTCCTGTTGAATGAAGAAAGATACTGCTACATACAAACATTTTTATATCAAATATATTACACATCAACTAAACAAACACAAACACAAAATGGAATAACAAGAACTATTTTGGGCAAGTAATAAAAAATGAATGACTGGAAATGATAACTATGTAATGGAAAAGTGGAGAAGAGGAAAACCACAACACTGAAGGATACAAAATGTGATAAATAATGTACACAAGACACTCACAGGGCTTGGAAATAAGACTTATGATAGAGAGAAAGTTCCAAAGACTGATATGGTGGGTGCACAATTCTGCACAGGACAAGCCATTGGGTGGTGGATGATGATCCTCCGACAGGTGAAATATTTTCCAGAATAGGGTTAAGAACTCAAATTTCTAGACACCACAAATGGTATCACAACTGCTCGATTGTTCATTCAATTCTCACAACCCATTGTAATGAAGGACATCTAATACTAACACAGTGTAACGGAATGCTCCAGAATGGATTTATTTATAATGGTACACATGATGAAACACAATATGAAATAGTATAATGAAACAGTTAGCATTAGTGCATTAGGAATCCTCATATAAGATATACATGCCTTTTATCTTTGCTGGTTTAGCTATGTGTCATTTTCTGGTATTTCAAGGATTCAGTCTTCTGCTTTGCAGGTCTGCACGATGAAGTGGTTAAGCCATCTGAATTGTGCAGAAAGTTGTAAGTTTGTTTCGGACTCTGTCATTTAGTACTTGAATGTACATTTTTGGGGAAAGCCCTGGGAATCACCGCTGGAGTCACAGAGTTTGTGCTCTGTGCGATGCTTTTGATAGGTGATTAGCTGCTCTGTGGAGAAAGACTTAACCAAATGGGAGAAAACACGATGCAACTGATCATCTTGCCTATAACTTCTTTTATTTCAAGATTGCATTTTGAGAATTGGGTGGAAAATCAACATGTTTATCAATAGTACTGATTCATAGTGTTCTGTTGTCTATCATTAGATGCAAATATACATTACAGACAATTCTCCATAACTACAGGCATTTTGTATAACCAATTCTGTAAGCTGCCACATGAGAAGTGAACTTCAATGTTCTATGGTGGCAGAAGAGTGTGCTATCTACCTGTCACCTTACATACAGTTTATACATAAAGAATTAAAAGTTCCAGGACAATAATACTATTGTTTCCCCTGTGTTGTTTCCCCACCTTGCAGTGGTAGAGGGGGGTTTGCATATTCCAATGACCCCAAGAGCTATACCATTGATAGTGCAGCTAGTGGTAGGGTCTCCCATGTTGGACAGGTCAAGGGATTGGAACCACATGAAGAGAGACACAAACCTGCTGCCTTGTAGGTAGACTGGGGACAGTCAAAGGCAAATCCATAACAATGTGTGTTGAAGTTGGATATGCTGAGCCAAAAGCCTGACAAAATGGTGCAATGCAGTTCACTTTTGTGTGTGTGCGCTCGCTCGCTTTGAACTCAAGCTTAGTCCATACACACTATTTATAGCAGTGATGGATTGAATTTTGTGTGTGGGTTAGCTTCCCCTATTAACAGTGTCCCTTGCCATCAGGCAAACACACTCCGACGTCAGAGGTACTTGCAATTAACATCCCCAAGTCAAGGACGACAGGTCAACATTTTAGTCCAGCTGTCCGGTGTAGAAGTGAACCGCTAACCTCGGCATCAGCACACCAGATGTTTAAGAACATGCGTTCTTATCCATTCGGATCTGCAGTTCTCTTTATATCAAATATTATTAATTCTGTTTACAGAACAGAACTTACTGTTTTTGATTTGCTGCATCTTGCGAGGCAGAGAAAGTCTCCTCTAAAGGAACTGCATTCGTGCGGTCCCTGGCGGTTGCCATCAGGTATGATGTTCGTCTATGGAGTTTGTTTGTCTGATCTTCAAGTGAATCTGTTGAAGACGATAAGCACACAAAAAAATGACACGGAAAATTCATCTTTCACCATTTTTCAACACAAATCATCTTTACATAATGACTTGTGTGAACCACATGATACCTGCAGCCTAAAACTGCTGTGATGACCAAGAAATTGCTGGAAAGATTTTATAGACTACTGAAAGAACTATCTGAAATGCTTGCTGTATAATTAAGTTGTAGTTATTCTATTAGGAATGGCCATATCTGCAATTATCTTTATTAGAAATTTCAAGTCAAGGTCTTCAATGCTTATTTATTACAATATGTGAAAAGAAATGACTTAAGGCCCAAGGTGATGATTACTTAAAAATATTTCATGTCCAAGCGTTCAAATTCAAACATACTAAACATTTCAAATTATTTTAATTATTTGCTCTACCAGGCTTGTAATATTTTAGTTTAATTTTCACCACAGGCAATATTGATTCATGCCTTCAAAGTGGTGTAGCGACTTCCATCCTAGGGGTGAGGGTGGGGGAATTTCAGAAACGCTTCTGACACTCATCAGCACATCCCCAAGTTACGGGTAAATGTCAGTTGAACATAAATCATACTAAACTGACAAAATGGTTATAATGTCTATCAAATTCAACACCTACTTGATGACAGGTTAAAATGTCCACCAAACAAAAATCCTACTAAATGAAAGCTCGGTTCAAATGTCCAAAATGTGCAGTAAACGACCGAAAATCCTTCTAAATGACAGCTCGGTTCAAACATACATAATGTGAAATCTTGGCTATATTTATTTGTTGGAAAATCTCACTTGACTATAGTGTGTGGTAGGCATAATCAAAGTACAAAATCTTAGAACTGCAACCATGTGGTCTCTGAAGGTGCAACCTGGAGTGCACGAGAGGCTCAATATATGGAAGTGAGGCTTATCAGAGGCTCAATATACGGAAGTGAGGCTTATCAGCAATGTGCAGAACATGTCAATTCCTTGGGTGAGCCCAGTATCAGAGCGTCATGTGTTGACTCTGCACTTATGAAAGCCGTTGATGGTGGGGAATGTCCATTGTCTGTCTCTGCCTTCCTTTGATGACCGTACAGTGTGCGTGCAGCAGTCCCTAAGAGGCCAGTTTGTGTGGCAACAGTGAGAGGGACAAAGATGATATTAGCACTGTTTGACTGCAAAAATTCAGTGAAAAACCAGGAAGGCTAACCCATTTACAAATGCTCGCAGAGGTTGGATGTGTTGGCTGAAAGGCTCAAATATTGCAGCTCTGCTATAAACTGCCACTACACAATCCCAAAACAATACAAATCAGATGAACGAAGAAGACTCCTTCAAAATAAAATTTACAAGGTAGCAGTGCGTTATCAATGGACTAAAATTCGGTGAAAGCAAACAAGTAATCACTTTGATATACAATACCTTTACTCTGTTAAAAATGACTTTTGGCAAATGTGGTGGTGGTAGCACTTTATTTGATTATCAAAGGGATTTGTGAGGTTAATAAGTAAAGGAACTTTAACAGCCTTGAGCCCATGGCACTAGATCCATATTTTTACAGACCAATCAGCACTCAGTGAATACCATGGCACTAGATCCATATTTTTATTGACCAATCAGCACTCAGTGAATACCATGGCGCTAGATCCATATTTTTACAGACCAATCAGCACTCAGTGAATACCATGGCACTAGATCCATATTTTTACAGATCAATCAGCACTCAGCCGGCTCCATGGCCGAGGCGTTAGCAGCTTTCTCTGATAACCCCGAATACTCTCGTCACGTGACGCGACAAGAATTAGCAGTGGTTCGAATCGCAAAAGTGACTTATGAGAGTATGGAGCCGGTCGCTCAGAAAGTCGTGGCGTGCTGATGAGCGTAATCTAGCCTAGGAATCAACATACAGCTGAAAGATGCTGGTGTTGACCGCAATATCCTGAAACAGGATGGAAACGCGGAAAAAAAAAAAAAAAAAAAAATCAGCACTCAGTGAATACCATGGCGCTAGATCCATATTTTTACAGACTAATCAGCACTCAGTGAATACCATGGCACTAGATCCATATTTTTACAGATCAATTAGCACTCAGTGGGTAATGTGGACAGTATCAAGCCTCCCGTCTGTACTTCCTAAGAAATTTCCTGGTACCCATGTTAAGTTGGGTCAACCTGGGAGCCCAAGTGCATTTTAATAATCCATCCTGATGTGGATCTGAACACATGACCACAGGATTGATGGGTGAGCATCTAGTCACCACGCTACCCAGATCTCTGGGTTGTGAGGTACCAGGCTAATATAAAAGGAGCTTGCATGTTACTTGGCGATTTTAAAGGGAGGCTGTGAGTTACTTATCTGTTATAAAAGGGAGTCGCCAGTTACTTAACTATTAAAAAAAGGTGGTTTATATATATATGTTTTATAACGTATATATAAAATAATGTGAGTTTTAAACATACATTTTTAAAAATTAATTGCAATATTAGTGTTGTTAAGTCTATGAATGATAATGGAGATGTCTATTATGTGAGATTTTACACAATGAGTGTGTATTAATTATCAGCAGGATATCAATTTAATACACCTGATGAGCAGCTTGGTAAAATACTCACAACGTATATAAAAGTGTCACGATAGTAACAATTTCAATAAAAACAAATGGAATAACAAGCTGAACACAGTCACAACACGAGCTCGGTTCAGAACATACACGTATGTGTCAAATGCACATCCGTTTGTGGCAGCAACAGCTTGCTTTCTACTGTCACTGACAAAAAAGGTCACAAAATAATACACAAGTACAATACCTGGTGCAACTGTTTTACAGCTAGTGAAAGGTTCTGCGTTTGTTGTTTCCTTCATTCTTTGCTCTTATTTTTTGACTGCCTTTTTAAGTCCATCAGATTTATCAGATTACATCCAACATAACACACAGATATATTACTTTTGCCTTTAAACCCTCTTATTTAAATTTTGTGCCTGGATAATTATGAACTACTTTTAATTTACATACTGACTACTTTCCACATTTTCAAATCTGTACACTCATATTTTAATCAACATCCACCACATATATACTGACAAAATGTATTTGATCTGAAAATGACTCACGGACAAAAATATCTATTAATAGAGATAACAGCTGCTTCAGGCTAATAACAACAGAAGCGTAAGTTACGGATCAATATTATGTGAATTTATTTCTCATGTTATTTCAATGGCTGCACAGGGTTTCCCAGTGACTATCCGCTGCGTAGTATATAAACACAATGGAATCGACCTGCCACTTATGTCTCTTATTTAAATGTTTGTAACACCCTGGACCCAGCAAAGCAGTCTGCAATGGTGTAGTGCATTGTTATGTCACCTATAAAAAGATATTCACATGGAAAAAACTTGCCATTTGTGTGTGCCCCAACACCCCCACCCGTAAAAATAAATTAACCTGGGTTACCAGGTCATCCCAGTCTAAAATGAGTGATAGGAAATGTTCTGGCAAGTATAGATGACCAGCATGATATTAACTACATCATTCATCGATTGATTTATACAAATATGAGGCTAGAACCATATATACAATATGCCTCAAGGTGTGAATAAAGGTCCTTCAAATATACATATAGTTAACTGCATTTCCTCTCCATGACGTAGCAATCAATTCCATAATTTATTGGCTGTTTAAAATGTAAAACAATTTTAATTTAGTTATTTAAATTTAGTTCTCTAGTTTGCCATTGCCGGCTCCGTGGCGAAGGTGCCACGGACGCAGTTCGTAATCCCGTATACCGTATTCGAAACACAGCTGCAGGCAATTTGTCAGCAGACAGCTTTGCGTTGGTTTTTTAAGAAATGGTATGGGTGCCGGTCATTCAGAAAGCAATGGCAAACTACTGAATGTAAACTTGCCAAGAGATCACAAACAGCAAAAAAATTCTGGGGTCGACCACGAGGTCATGTAAAGTCAGCTTTCGAATCACCCACAGCTGATTTAGAACCCATGACTCGGTAAGTCAGGGAATTATGAAATTGCGCGTTTCATTATCCCTTAAGCCACAGAAACTTGTTCTCTCTCTCTCTCTCTCTCTCTGTGAGTGAGTGAGTGAGTGAGTGTGTGTGTGGTAAAAAAAAAAAAAAAGTACCTCTTGATCTTCAGGATCAAAATAATTCCATTGCTAAATACTACAAGTAAACCTTTATTGAACATTGAACAACTACAGCTGAAATTATAGACCAACCTCAGTTTGAAACTGACATTATAGACACACCAGTTTGAAACTGAAATTATAAACACACCTGTTTGAAACTGGACAAATATTTGATTGAAAAAGAAATCACAGACGCAGCTATGACTGAAATTGAAATCACAGACACAGTTTTGATTGAAATGTTTGTAATGTCAGAGCAGGACTTGTAACAGGCTGCAATTGCTATGAAAGGCACAGGTAACATATGTAGATGTTGAAGTCAAAGAGGAAGACCACATTATCATCTCAAGATTTCATGGAGCCTTTTCTAGAGGAGTGGCTGGCCGAGTGGATAGAACACCGGACTCCCATTCAGGAGACCCGGGTTCGATCCCTCGGTAAGGTGTGGAATTTTTTTCTGTCAGGGCAAAAAGAAAATCCTAACCTGCACAGTTCGTGGCGACTGCACTAGCCAGGCGGCCTTAATTCCTCTGGCTCAAAGATCCCTCTGCCATACACCGAAAGGTACTATGTTGGTAGTAAATGACAGTTTTTTTTTGACAGTTTTGATTGAAAGAGAAATCACAAATGCAGCTATGTCTCAAACTGAAATCATGGACACATATTTGATTGAAACAGAAATCACAGACACAGCTACGACTGAAACTGAAATCATGGACACACCACTGGTAACTGCCATTATAGGCACACCTCTGATTGAATATTTTAAAAATAAAATATGTTCTGCCATCAGTAATTTGTTGTATTCCAGCAGTTAATGAGTTAAATTACTTGACCTTTGTTGCCTACCTTGCAATTTTTTCCTCATAGCCACAGTGATATTTGCACTCCCTGCATGATCAGGTCCAGCAGACTTCTGGACAACTCTGTCACTGTGTGATGTAACTGCTTGATGAACAATAATACAGAAGTCATTAATTGTGGTAACTTTAATCAAATGGGCACCTGGATATGTCCTGAGAAGTAATGACGGTCAGCATGAGACTGACCACATCACCCACTCCAGCTGGCTACATATACCCAATACGTCTTAAGGCATGTACAAGATAGATCTATAGATCTGTCATGAGTATAGTGATATCCTTTCTGCAGTAGTTGAGAAACAATGAATGTGTGTGAATAAACTGCAATCTGTCTGCTTTAACCTTCACTTCCTCATTCGATTAATGAAGACTGGTAATAAATATTTTACTGCCTGATATCGAGGCCAATAAGAGAAGACAAGTATAGTAACACTGTCACCTAACATGCATGTCATAAGAGACGACTAAGGAGGTTGGGCATGAGACTGGGTACCTCATTCCCGTAGAAAACTTTAGCTGCAAAACCCAACCAATCATTAATATGTTTACAAAGTCGTCCAACATGTGAGAAGCTCATGGGCCTTTACAGCTCGGGCCGGAGGGAGAATTGTGAAGGAGGACTCTGGTGCTTTCACTGAAACCACAAGTAGCCTGACCATGGAAGTCATGGCAGTAAGTAAAGCAATAACATGGCTCGAGACACAGACATTCACTAGGGCTTGTTTCCTTAGCGACTCAATGAACATGATCAAGAGGATAGAGGAGGGGTCGATCCGAAGAGAATGGTTGCTGCCTCTGGAGCGGTCTCGGCTGGCAAAGATTAGTTTCATCTTCGTGCCAGGGCATGCGGGAGTACAAGGAAATGAGCGGGCTGACAAGCTCGCAGGTGAGGCTACTGTGGAGGGCGGACGCGCCATGGACCAGGCTGACATTATGAATGCTCTATGAGAAGTGAGACTTTTGCAAGAACCAAGTGACGACTGAGCAGCAAATTAAAAGAGGGGTGGCCAAACAAGAACACTACGCAGGAAGCCAAAGAAGATTGATAAACCAACACAGAACTGGCGTCGTTAGCCGCTACACGCTGCGGGATTTGCTGAGGAGGGGATCCGAGCACTTATGGACTGAATGGTTCGATGTGCAATGAGGATGATCTGTCGACTAACTAACTATGTTTACAAAGGGCTTGGCATTTATTGATTGAGGGCATATGCTTCATTGGGAGATCAAAGGCAGATGAAGAGTGATAAATATTGTTATCAAGTTCAAAGAATAACTTAGAAAAGGCTCCATGAAATCTTGAGATGATAATGTGGTCTTTCTCTTTGACTTCAACATCCACATATGTTACCTGTGCCTTTCACAGCAATTGCAGCCTGTTACAAGTCGGTGTCCTGCTCTGATCAGTTGCAGAGTTGTCCAGCTATCTAGTGGACACTAGGTCCCCAGAACTGCATTTGCCACACTGGTATGTTTCCCCATCCTCTATCACATGGGGGTCCATTTGGGAGTTTTCTTTCAATGAGTCAGACCATGATGGCATTTCTAAAACTCTCTGGTACTATCAGAAAGGACTATACATGTCAGTCTGAACCAACTACTTATATTAAATTGTAAAAAGAAGTGCCACATGGTACCTTTTGTTAACAAAATATTGATCATCTGTTCATTTTTGTATTTTACATCACAATGAAGAAAACAAAAACAACACACAACTTAAAGTAAATCAACATATAAATAAATTGACGTCTGTTATGGGAGCTGCTTGTTTGAAAGTTAGTTACTTTTCTTTCATACGACATTGCAGTTATCCCAGCATTTATTGGCGTGATTTTCTAAGCAATTTTACATTCGTTAGTTTGCTATTGCTTATGAAAATCAACGCAAAGCGATCTGTTCCGACTTTGCCCGCAAACTTGGTGTGCTGCGATTGTGATACTGTGTTCACTACCTCTAAGCTACAGATGTCAACTATTTGAAAGTATCACTTTTTAAAAGACAATTTGGCACTGTGTGTGGCACTATTCTATTCACGTATTATACTTTAGCTCCTCTATGTACAGAAAACATACCTTAGCTCCTCTATTTATAGAAAACATACTTTAGCTCCCCTGTGTATAGAAAACATACTTTAGCTCCTCTGTGTACAGAAAACATACTTTAGCTACTCTATGTACAGAAAACATACTATAGCTCCTCTATGTACAGAAAACATACTTTAGCTCCTCTGTGTACAGAAAACATACTTTAGCTCCTCTGTCTATAGAAAACATACTTTAGCTCCTCTATGTATAGAAAACATACTTTAGTTCCTCTGTGTATAGAAAACATACTTTAGCTCCTCTGTCTATAGAAAACATACTTTAGCTCCTCTATGTATAGAAAACATACTTTAGCTCCCCTGTGTATAGAAAACATACTTTAGCTCCTCTATGTATAGAAAACATACTTTAGCTCCCCTGTGTATAGAAAACATACTTTAGCTCCTCTATGTATAGAAAACATACTTTAGCTCCCCTGTGTATAGAAAACATACTTTAGCTCCTCTATGTATGGAAAACATACTTTAGCTCCTCTGTCTATAGAAAACATACTTTAGCTCCCCTGTGTATAGAAAACATACTTTAGCTCCTCTGTGTACAGAAAACATACTTTAGCTCCTGTGTATAGAAAACACACTTTAGCTCCTCTGTGTATAGAAAACATACTTTAGCTCCTCTGTGTATAGAAAACATACTTTAGCTCCTCTGTCTATAGAAAACATACTTTAGCTCCTCTATGTATAGAAAACATACTTTAGTTCCTCTGTGTATAGAAAACATTCTCCATCTGCATCAGATATTCTAAATTTGATTAGTGAATTATCACATTCACACTATGTTTTTTCACCCAACTTCACTTTGTGTAGGGGACTGTAGGGAACATTCTACTACATAATTAATTATGCTAGTTTTACCTAATCAGTGAATCATTAAAAACTAGTTCCTACTTTGTTTTAACTGACACCTATTTTTGAAGTAATTTTGACACTGAATTCTGAAATACTACAGTACACACAGTGATATATCTACTCACCAGATGAAGCCTTACTTGTAAAGCCTTCAGTGGATACAGAACTAATACTGTTTGTGGAACCTAATGTCAAGGTGAAAGAAAAGGGATTTCACATGATTTTAGCTTAGACATACAACAATGGCTATTTGAATAGATGTGATATGTGGTGTTGTAGAGATTTATTTATTTACCAGATTAAAGAAAGACAAAAGTGGCTATTTAAATAGAAGCAGGATGTGGTGTTGTCAAGACTGATCCATTTAGTGATT
Source organism: Cepaea hortensis (assembly GCA_963921405.1). Taxonomy (NCBI): domain Eukaryota; kingdom Metazoa; phylum Mollusca; class Gastropoda; order Stylommatophora; family Helicidae; genus Cepaea; species Cepaea hortensis. The sequence goes on from OY992878.1 coordinate 72,710,840, forward strand.
ATATGGAGTCAAGAAACACAACCAAGACAGTTAACAAACAAGCACACATCAACCTCTCCGGTGTCCAAGAAATGAGAAGATGGAAGCAGAGATCATCTAGTATTCATTAGTATCCTAGTGTCTACTTCCTTCTTCTCACTTCTCTGGGCGCAGGATGGTGCATGTGTGTATGAAATAGAAACAGTTATGATATGTTGTGATGTATTTTATTAATTTTATTGACTGGAATGAAGGACCATCACAACTGTAATGGAAAAGAAACATTAGTACTCCTTTTTTATTTTTATATATATATATACTAGCAGACCCGGCCCGGCTTTGCCCAGTCCCTGGTAGGGAGCATCTCATTTAATTCATATAAATAGTCATATAAGCTCCCGTTCCCGACTGTCTGTCTGTCTGTCTATCTGTCTGTCTGTCTGACCCTGCCCAGCATCGCCTAGCTCCTGGTGTGGAGCATCTAATTTAATTCATATAAGTAGTCATATAAGCTCCCGTTCCCGACCATCTATCTGTCTGTCTGTCTATCTGTCTGTCTGTCTGACCCGGCTTCGCCCAGCCCCTGATGGGGAGCATCTCATTTAATTCATATAAGTTCCCGTTCCCGACTATCTGTCTGTCTGTCTGTCCCTCCCTCTCTGTCTAATCATTTATTGGTTGCGGTTAGAACAACCTTAGATAAACGAAGACCAACTTACAAAAAGCATTAGAAAGAGCACTTGAAAGATCTTTACATATTCCCCCAACAATTAACTTGGGTAAATGGAGTGGCGGCAGCAGCAGCAGAAGAAGAAGAAAAAGGAGGAGTAGGAGGAGGGAGGAGGAAGAGGGTGGAGGAGGGAGGACGAGGAGGGAGGAAGAGATAGGCGGAGAGAGGAGGAGGAGGGAGGAGGAGGAGTAGGGAGGAATATGAGGGAGGAGGAGGGAGGAGGAGGGATTAGGAGGAGGAGGGGGAAAGAGGAGAAGGAGGAGGAGGAAGGAGGAGAGAGGAGAAGGAGGTAGGAGGAGGAGGAAGAGGGAGGAGGAGGGAGGAGGAGGAGGGAGGAAGAGATAGGCGGAGAGAGGAGGAGGAGGGAGGGGGAGGAGGAAGGAGGAGTAGGGAGGAATAGGAGGGAGGAGGAGGGATTAGGAGGAGGAGGGATTAGGAGGAGGAGGGATTAGGAGGAGGAGGGGGAAAGAGGAGAAGGAGGAAGGAGGAGGAAGGAGGAGGAGGAGAGAGGAGGAGGTATTAGGAGGAGGGAGGAGGAGGGAGAGGGAGGAGGGGGAGGAGGAGGAAGAGGGAGGAGGAAGAGGGAGAAGGAGGGAGAAGGAGGAGGAGGAGAACGCAGGAGGAGGAGGGGGAGGAGGAGGAGAACACAGGAGTAGGGGGAGGAGGAGGAGGGAGGAGGGAGGAGGGAGGAGGGAGAGGGAGGAGGAGGGAGCAGGAGGAGAGAGAGAGGAGGAGGGAGGAGGTGGAGGGAGAAGGAGAGAGGAAGAGGTAGAAGGAGGGAGAAGGAGGAGGGAGGAGGGAGGAGAAGGAGGGGGAGGAGGAGGAGGAGGAGGAATGATGAGGAGGGAGGAGGAGGAAGAGGGAGGAGGAAGAGGGAGGAGGAGGTAGAGGGAGGAGGAGGGAGGAGGTAGAGGGAGGAGCAGGGAGGAAAAGGGAGGGAGGAGGAGAGAGGAGGAGGAGGAAGAGGGAGGAGGAAGAGGGAGGAGGAGGATGGAGGGAGAGGGAGGGGGAGGGGAAGAGGAAGAGGGTAGGAGGAGGAGGGGAGAGATGTGGAGGAAGGAGGAGGAGGGAGGAGGTAGAGGGAGGAGGAGGAGGGAGGAAAAGTTAGGAGGGAGGAGGAGGTAGGAGGAGGAAGAGGGAGGAGTAGGGAGGAGGAGGATGGAGGAGGAGGAAGAGGGAGGAGGAGGAAGAGGGAAGAGGAGGAGGAAGAGGGAGGAGGAAGAGGGAGGAGAAGAGGAAGAGGGTAGGAGGAGGAAGAGGGTAGAGGAGGAGCGAGAAGGAGGGAGGAGGAGAAGGGAGGAGGAGGGAGGAGGGGAGAGGAGGAGGAGGAGGAAGGAGGAGGCAGGAGGGAGGAGGAGGGAGAATGAGGAGAGGAGGGAGGAGGAGGGAGAATGAGGAGAGGAGGAAGGAAAGGGAGGTGGGAGAGGAGGAGGAGGGAGGAGGAGGAGGGAGGAGGAGGAGGGTGGAGGTAGAGGGAGGAGGTAGAGGGAGGAGGAGGAGGAAGGAAAAGGAGGAAGAGGAGGAGAAGGGAGGAGGAGGGTGGAGGGAGGAGGTAGAGGGAGGAGGAGGAGGTAGAGGGAGGAGGAGGAGGGAGGAGGAGAAGGGAGGAGGAGGGAGTAGGATGGAGGAGGAAGAGGGAGAAGGAGGGAGAAGGAGGAAGAGGGAGGAAGAGGAGGAGGGAGGAGGGAGGAGGAGGGAAGAGGAGGGAAGAGGAGGAGGGATGAGGTGGAGGGGAGAGGAAGAGGGAGAAGGAGGAGGGAGAGGGAGGAGGGAGGAAGAGAAGGTAGAGGGAGGAGGAGGAGGGTGGAGGGAGGAGGTAGAGGGAGGAGGAGGGAGGAGGAGAAGAGAGGAGGAGGGAGTTCGCCATTCCGAATTCATACTCGTCTAGGTTCTGTGATTTCGGTCCTTCCATTGATTGTTCTTCCCTTCTACATGACTGTAGATAACTTCCTTACACATAAAAAGATGAATTGTTATTGATATTGTCGTGGCATGGAGGAATATCAGCAGCAGAGTTGATCCAGAAAACCAAAGACCGAGATCTATGGAGAGCCATGAATGCCTACGCCAGCCGGCACGGCACTTGATGATGATGATGATTGCCGTGTGACGATTCTGTGTAGTCACGTCATTTTCTTTGCTTTTCCTAGCGTTGTGGTTCGGGGATTCTTTCATCATCATCATCATCATATATTTACGTACGTATTTAGGGAGGGGGAGGAGGAAGAAGAAAAAAAACTATGACAGTTGGCAGCGCGGGAATGAGAGGAAGACGTGGAAGATCTCAATCGGATGGACTGTTCGCGAACGCATAAAGGACATACACACCCACATACAGTCTCTTTTATATATAAGATATATATATATATATATATATATATATATATATATATATATATATATATATATATATATATATACATCACACAAGAAGGATCCTAGTATATTGTTGTCCGACCTAATTAACAATGAGGATGATCTTAATGTATGTATGCCACAATCATTCATAAGTGCAAGGGTTTTTGTCTATCACACATGAAGTAAACATCTATGACTGTACACTGTGTGGCAACTGCCTGGGCAAGCAATCTTCATTCATCGGCCTGTAAATTCCACTCAAAAGACATCAGCAATGATACAGAGGATCTGGCCGACATTCAAAACTATGAGGACAGGCCAGATGGACACATAATCTGACTGCTACTTGTACCATTGCTGGATCTGTGGCGAAGAGGTTACAGACCGTGTTCAAAACACAGATGCGGGTGATTTGGCAGCAGACTGCCTTGCGTTGATTTTTATAAAATGGTATGAGTGCTGGTCATTCAGAAGCAATGGCAAACTACTGAACGTAAACTTGCCAATTAATCACGGACAGCCCAAAAATGTTGGGGTTGCCTGTGATATCCTGTAAAGGATATGCAACTAACTTTAACTTGTACCATTAGTATTGGGACTCTTTGCTGGCTGTTGCAGATGAAGAAGAAGCACGTATGGGAATGTCCTAAGCGCTGTGAAGTCAACTTAACTGATATTTTCTTTAGCAGTCTTTAGCAGCTATTCCACCTATAACAGAATCTTTTACGCAAGCAAAGCACATACAAGTCTTCCTACTTTTCCTCACTGGCTAAAGAAGGCCAGGCATCCGAAAGGTGGTGAGGAAACTGGTCACTCCATCTCATAATGTTGCAATCTAATTATATATCAAGGTTTGACACTTCACACCACTAAGGCAGTGGCTGCCATGGAATCACCTGGTAAAGGAGGATCCTGATGGTCAAGTGGTTAAGGTGCATGCCTTGAGCTCCCAAGGTTGTGGGTTTGATCCCAGATTCCATAATTTGGTTCACGAGTAGGCGTTGTCACTCAAGCTAGTTTGTGCTTTGTGTGATGCTTTCAGAGGCCGAGCCATGTGGGATAAAACCCAGTGCAATGAAGCCCCTCACCTTTAAATCCCCTTGAAAATTACCTTTCAATGTTTTTATGACACACATTACTGACAATTAAATTACACTTACTTCGGTGAGTTGGAACATTGATGGATGAGTTGATTGTCTTGTCAGAAAACTCAGATGTCCTCATCACTGACCCTTCTTGGTCAGTGGTACCGTCAGCTTCATCCAGCATGTCAGAACTGCTGAGGTAACTCTTGACCCACACACCAGAATCAGCCAGACCAGAACAGGAACTGCTCTCACCTCCTCCAACACTACTGCTGATGCTGCTACTACCCATAATGCTCGGCGAGGAAGCAAAGCGGCCATCTTTGAATGAGTCCAGTCCTGTGTTTTTGCTCACACTTTCTACTGCGGCAGGTTTATTTATGCTCATTCTTGAAGACACAGGAACTGAAGTCATGCTGCCACCATTTTTGTCCGTTGATACAAAGATCCTGATGGATGTATTATCTTTGTTCCCATTGATAAAAGTAGACTTTGAATTTTCCTCTAGTTGTGGGGAACTTCCAGAATTGTATTTCTCAGCAGAAAACAACCTTACCTGATGAAAGAATAGATCGTGAATAACTCAGTTACACATAATATTTACACTCTTTCTATAATTTCCATATTCATTATTACAATGTACAGCCTTTTTTCTTCTCTCCTTTTCTGTTAGCATTTTAAATTCACTTTAATAAGGTAATCACTAGGACACTAGGAGAGATCCTGTTTTGCCATAGTTAAGTTTTCAAACTTAAACCTACTCCAGGTGACTATAATGGACAACCTCAAAACTGGCAAACACCTTATAATGACCTAACACTTAGGTCCTAGAGACTAAGAGCAAAGTAGCACCATTCACAAATTCCATGGGAAATAGATTCATCCTCTAGAGCAGGGGTCGGTAACCTTCTTTTTGCATTGTGCTGAAGTAATCAGAGTCACTCAGAGTGCCAACCTAAGAATACCAAATTTTTATTAAAAACCATTGAAACAAATTTGTGTGATTTTGCATTGATGTTTCCTATACATTAAAGAACTACTTTATTCATTGTGGATTACTCAATACTTTAATATAAACAGGAACAAATACAGATATTACATATTGAACAAAAATTAAGTTCTGAACACATCATTTTGAAATTTTATTGTAAAATTGCCTTCTCTATGTATATTTTATTAGGTCAGAAAGTCCAAAAGTTTGAAGAACTAAACAATGAAATAAATCAAATATAATGCTATTAACATTTTATTATGAGTAGTCAATTATTATTATTCATCTGAGTCATTAATCAATTGGGACCCTTGACCTTGCTTCCCCTTGGTTAATTGTTCAATATCACGTATGTATTTGGTGACTTTCAGCATCACAGTGGCTGCTCACAGTGAATGCTCAGGTGTTAGATGACTTCTCTGTGAACTTAAAACAGGTTCACATGTGAGAGAATAAAATTCAGTTTTTGTAAAATGAGATCATACACTGTATTTTAATTCTCAACGTGCCACTGGAAAATGATGCACATGCCACTCTGGGCATGTGTGCCGTAGGTTGCTGATGCCTGCTCTGGAGCATGACTCCTTATAATGGCTATCAGAGTGACTTGACCTTTACTGGTGAAACAAAACTGAGTAAAAGGTCATTTTAGGTCTTTTTTTTATTACTTCAGTCATCTTGCCAAACTGATGAGGTCAGCTTTTTGAGATGAGATATGAACTCAGTGTCTTTAAATCTGTGAGACACTGGGTTTTATTTCACTAACAGATGCAAATAAATTAAAATTATGGCTGCAAATCTAAAATCTTCCACAAATGATATTTACTGATGCAGTTATTTATATTAAAAAATGTGTTCAACAAGTTCACCAATCTCTCATATCACAGGAGGTGACTAAGGAGTGTTGGCTGGGACTGACTCATAGAAAACTCTAGCTGCAAAATCCAACCAACTGTGAGAGCTTGGTATGAGATGGTTGAGGGCCTATGCTCCACTGGGGGATAGAAGGAGAAAAAGAAGAAGAAGAAGAAGAAGAAGAAGAAGAAGAAGAAGAAGAAGAAGAAGAAGAAGAAGAAGAAGAAGAACGAACGAACAGACTTTATTTTCAAAGGGTAACAAATTGGGCACGCAGGCCCGTCTTACATTCGGCCCTTCCACTCACTCAGCTTTCTTTCATCAACAGTGCATAGGAAAAAACATTGTCACATGAATTTTGTAAACATAAACAATGCATATTACTATGTTATGAGACACATCCACCACCCACCCACACATCCCCCATTCACTCCAACTCCCCCACCCAACCACACACATAACCCACACACACATACATTCCCCCACCCATCCACCACATCCCTACACCTACACATCTCCCCACCCACACACACCTCTCACCCACCACACATCCCATCCACCCACACCCCAAGCACACATACATTCCCCACCCACTCACATATCCTCTACCCATCCCATTACCCATCAAGAAGAAGAAGAAGAAGAAGAAGAAAGTTCACCCCTTTTAAATGTAAACCCCTCCCCCGATGTGTCTCCACCTTGCCGTGGTGGGGGAGCTTGCGTGTCCCATTGACCCCATCTGCTTGCCGATGGATGAAAACTACATATCGGACAGCTTATGGGATAGGGGCCAGACTAAGAGAGACACAACCTGCTGCTCTGCAGGTAGACTGAGGATAGCAGTCAAAAGATTAAATCAGGTACACAAAGGCAGAAGACCTTGGTCCGGACAATACTCTAAGGCTCTCTGTCGAGGGCTGTGGCTGAACGCCTCTAAGCCACAAACCCTCGGATCTGAGAGCCGGGCCGATACACACCTACCGAAAAATAGAGGTGAGATACTGAGCACGCTACATGCTCAGAGGTCTGATACATGATCGAAGGCTCTCAGCTGGGGGATATGAGGGATTCCCGGATGAGAGGGCTGGCCGTTTCTTGTTCACTGCTGCACGAAGGTAAGGTGCTGAGCCGGCAGCACATGTAGCCTACCTCGTGAGCGAGTACAAAAAGTCAGAAAAGTGCCCCAGTCGAATGGAATGGTTACGAAAACTGTCTGTATCTAACTCATAGAGAGTGTAGACAAAAGTGGAAAAACGTCTCAATAACACGAAATGGAACGCACGGCTAGCGAACCTATTGCGTGGTCCGAAGTCAAAAGCAAAAGCTTACCGAGTGGATGTCGCCCGCAGTCTGACCGTTCTTGGTGTGTGCTTGAGCGACCAGTGGCAAGCGAGATGCTCAACACATGGAAGTGAGGAATTGAAGCAGCCATGAGCAGGACGTGGCAACTCCTCGGGTGAGCCCAGTCTCAGAGCAATATGTGCTGGCTCTGCAATTATGGAAGCCTCCTTGGATAGCCTTGGATAGGCTCATGGTCTGCCCCTGCCTTCCCTTGAGGGTTAACCGTGATGTCGATGATCATTCTATCTTGACCAGCTGAGATGTGGGCGACATCACAATAATAAGTCTAACGTGCCTCGAAACCGGAGGAAGGCTAACCTCATTAAAAAAATGCCTGCTGAAGTCGGAAGTGCCGTCCTACGGGTGGCAAACTAAAAATTGGCACTACGCATTTACGTCCGAGTGAAATGTCTCGTCCGAATGTCTCTCGTGCTAGGAACAGCTCTGACTACCTAGTTTCCGAATGCCGCTCTTGTTCGGAACAGCTCTGACTAGGTAGTTTTCCGAATGTCTGTCATGCCTGGAACAGCTCTGACGGGAGCAACGACAAGCACATGTCCGAAAACTCGCTGAGTGGATACCGTCTGCAGACCTGTCTGGTTTGTGCGGGAATGGCCCGGGGCGAACGAAGTGCCCAATATATTGAAGTGAGGAATTAAAGCAGCCATGAGCAGAACGTGACGATTCCATCGGTGAGCCCAGTACCAGGGCGCTATGTGTCGGCCCTGCAATTATGGAAGCAACCTTGGATGGCGGAAAATGCTATGGACTGTCCCTTCCTTCTCTTGAGGGATGACCGAAGTCCTCGACTGTTCCAACTTGACCAGCTGGGTTGTGGACGGTACCACAAAAGTGAGTCTCCCAGGAATGCTAACCTGGTCAAAAATGCACGCAAAAGCAGGATGTGTTGACCTAAGGGTTTCAACCCAAGGATGCCTAACGCACACCGCAATCACATCTGAAAAAACACTCCGGATGAACCAAAAGAAGAATGTAAACCCACCCATGGACACCTGCAATGTACATAAATGTTGTAATGATAGTTCAGTTTTTCAACTGAGAGGCGATGTTGGAGTCAACATACACAAAATGACAAATATTGTATGTAGTAAGTCACACCTATTAAATGTTGGAAAGAGAGCACTGGACTATTATATATAACCTTTTCTGCTGTATGGCAGCGAATCTTGGAATGGGGACAAACAAATTAAGAGAAGCTTGGAGGCAACAGCGATGTGGTTTCTGAGATGAATGTTGCGAATACCTTGGACTAATAAAGTAACTAACAACAATTGCCTGGAAAAGGCTATCAAATTAGAAAAATTATATATTCAATTATAAGAAAGAGACAAATGTTCTTTGGTCAGATAATGAGAATAGAAGCATTGGAAAACATCATGAAGACTGGAAAGCAGTAGAAGAGGCAGAAATTATGGTTGATGGTCTAAGATGGCTGCATGGAAGAATATCATCTATAGAATTTATCCAGGACACTAAGGACTGAGATATATAGAGAAACAAGAATGCCTATGAATTTGGCAAGGTACATGATGAAGATAATGAAACAAACTGCAGGAACATTTTAAAGCTGTCAGTTAGTAATATTAATATTTTAGAGAAGAAAAAGAAACACATCCTTAAAATAACACCATAAACTTTAATACTATAGGGGAACTCAAAGAGAAAGAAGAAAGCATTAGGAATAAGAAAGTGTTTACCTTCTCTGTGGGTTTGACAGTCTCCATGTTGGGATTAGAGTATCCTGTAGGTGTCTGCATATGTTCTACAAGGTCATCAAAGTCAGGTGGGTCCCTGTCAGGTGACTGCTCAAAACTAGCTTTTCGCATGGCGATGCTAGAAAATTTGGCCCGAGTCCTGATCTGTTCAATTTCTGATTTATACTGACTGTTCCCATCATTTCCGGGTGGTGGAGTATGTTCACTTTTGGATTCAAACTGATATTTTCGCTGGGATACAATGGGTTTCCCTATGGACTTCTGGATTTCACTGTGTGCTGCAGTGTTGGATCGGATTAGAGCAGCAGCTGTGCCAAATGTTTGTCGTTCGGGGGTGTACCTTGACTCAGCTATTTTGGACTGCTGCTGGGCTTGCTGACCACATGGAATGCTTAAAACAAATGTCCTTGAACCAGTGTTCAGGTCTGTTTTAATCGAGCACAGTGGGCTCTGAGTACTGCCGCCCATTTCTGTCCTGTTCTCACCTCTGACAGCGCTGGTTTGCTGTTTGCTTTCAGAAATGATTGGGATGTACTGGCAAGTTCTAGAAGCATCTGAGGTAACCTGGCCAGACTTCATATACTCTGGTGATTTTCTTAAAGGTTGGACATACCCACTGCTATAAGATGACGGTGACAGAGTGGATACAGTTTGTGACCGTGATATGATATATGTTGGTCGGTTATCATTTGAGTAACGTTCATATGTGGAGTATCGTGGCGAATAACGATTTCTGTTATCGCTTGCGGCCTTGTCTGAAGAATATCGGATAAAAAATTCTCTGGACCTGGCTGATGATGACAGTGCAGAGTTCTCCTCAAGGGATACCTTTCTGCCAGTACCGGGTCGTTTCTGGCTGATTTCAAAAGTCTGAGACTTAGTTAGCCCTTGTCGATCAGCTGCACCTTCATAGCTCTTGTCAAGATTCTCAGTGCTAACACAGTGGCCATCACTGCTGTTTTCTGCCTGTGTGGTCGGTGTCTTGGGAGGAAAGTAGAGGCCAAATGAGTATCTGGATCTGCTGGGCACGTTGTATATGTTGGATGTCATGCTATTTGCTGAATCCTGTGATATATAATTCATAAACAGAAATAAGAAGCTGCGACACTAAAGCTATGTAAACAGTGATAAACTGACAAACAATTCTCACCTCCATAAACCTTGTTCTAGGCAAATTTTCAAAGGGGTTAATACCAGAGTTAAAAAGTTAGTTGCATATTCTTTACAGAACGTCGCAGTCAACCCCAGCATGTTTTGGCTATTTATGATTTCTTGTTTGTAATTGCTTTCTGAACATCTGCTTCCAAATCACCCACAGCTGTGTTTCGAATGGATTATGCGGGATTACGAATTGCGTCTGTAATCCCTTCGCTACAGGGAATACCAGAATTACACATGCTATAAATATTCTTTTGTGGATACTGTTTCTATTTTTTAAAAGTTTTATTCGAGACAGCAGACTATTGAGCTTTCTCGTTTTTAATCTAAAATGAGGCCAAGAGGTACTTACAGAACCAAGAAGCACTTATTGAACCAAGTGTGGGATGCAGAGGTGTTTCCAAGGCACCAGGGCCAGGTTTTATACTGGCCAAGACCTACTAACACGTCCTAGTCGTGTATCCTAGGTAACAGGGCCCTTCAGGATCCTGGCTAACGTAGTAGGATCGCTGATTCTTCCAAAGTCAGAGAGTATCTGCCTGCATGGCGAGGAAACACCAGTCTGCACACCAATAAGCCAGACATGGGACAACAGATACTCACACAAACCTTGGACTAGTATGACATCACGCTGATGTTGGACAACAGGATGTCTTCATCCGACATACAGACTTCATGCTGGAGTTCACAGCCAGTGAACGCAAGCAAACAAGCAAGCAGAACCAAGTGTGAACCAGAGCATGCAGGTCACCAGAAAGAGGATGTATATTGCTAACTCCACTGAAGTCAACAAGTAGCTATCTTCAGACAGGACAGAAGAGGCTAAAATACTAGTTGTTTAATAAACTAGAGATAGGAGATACTAATGAATGTAACTGTGGAATTGGTGAGATGATGGCTAAACATTTGCGGTAAGAATGATCAACATATGCAGAACAATGTTTGCCCACTCTTTTACAGGACACACTCAATGAAGATATCAACAAGCTTAGGTTGACTGCTGCTTTCTTTAAATATATTCAGGTTCACATCTGAAGGTGAATGAAGAAGAAACAACATAATGGACACTGGGGGAAGAGCGGCTTAGGTTACAACATCCACCCCTAATTCCAGCAGATCTGGTTTGATTCAGTGTGAACTATTTTGATTTTTTTTTAAATTATGAAAAGTGTAGTATACTTCCCTGATCATGGAGTAGTGGATCAGATGACTAGTCTTCTCAGACAAGGACCAAAACTCAGAGATCCGGTATGCACGTTAAAATTTCCTCAGCAGTTGGAAATTAAAAAGAGCTGACCTGATAGATCACTGCCCTGGCTAAAATTGTGAAAAACATAACATCTAACTACAAAAGAATATTTACAGAATGTGTGATTCTGGTATAAACTATTTAGATTCTTGCTGGTGCAACATAATTTTGTGCACTATGTTGATCTAAATGTGATCTAAAGAAAGAGACTGGAGCGATTATAGAGATAACCACAAGCAATGAACGTGATCCTTTACCAAATGGAAAATAATTAACAAAAACAAATAGATGGCTCATAATCTTTGTACCAGAGACAAACATTAAATTAACATAATAAATGTTACTACACATGATCAACTAAGGAGGCTTGATGGTTCCGTCGCCCTGCTACTGAGTGAGTGCGTGGCGCGACACTGTGAGCTGTGAGTTTCGTGTGAAATGCTTTTGAATCTGCCCGAGGTTTTTTGGAACGTGACTACATGTTCGGAGCGATCAGATTGACCGGTTTTTACCTTATGCAGAAATGCATGGCTGCTGGGCTTCTGGTTGACTGCCACTGCCATCGACAATGAACTGTATTTTCGTGGACTGTGTGGGTGAACATCTAGGAAACATCCAGATGGGAAAATGACTGCCGATTCCATCAGAGATGAACTGGGTGTTTCGTGGGGGACTATTGTGTTGACATTCTGGCAGCGGCATTATGCACAGTGTATCTGTGCGGGCTGTTTTTTGTCGAGACTCCTGTCTTTTCCACTTTTCACATTGGGCAGTGGGGAGCACTTTGTGCGATATTCACTGGCACAGGAACGGAGCATAATGGGGACGACCCGTTGCTGTGAGGTTGGAACTATGACTAACTAACTGACTAACTAACTAACTAACTACACATGAGCAAGAGAGTTTTACTGAATCTAAATGCAGATAATTAACTCTCTCCATATTCATGCATCCACCTATCCAGCCAGTCGTTGACTGATTGAACTGCCTGCCTTCCTACCATCAACCTGCCTGCCTAGCCAGTTATTCACCTGCCTACTTCATCATCATCATGTGCCATGCCGGTAAGTGTCGGGCAGTCATGTTTCACCATCTTACACAATCACCAGAGTTGTGGATCAGCTCTGTGTTTTTTGTCCCAACCATGCCATGTGGTCAAGCCATCCAGATATTTACTTCTCTGCCATCCCCTTGTTCTTTTCCCCACAATCTTGCCAGATGTCACCAAGTTCTCTAGTTTATTTCTCCTCATAACATGTGCCCCCCCCCCCCCAACAAAACAAAAAAAATTGACTGTTTGCGTCTAATTTCTGTAATCAGTTTGTGGCTTTCATGTTCTTCTTGTAGGACTTGGTCATTGGGGTTTTCTGTCTGCCATGGTATCCTTTGAATTTACCTCAGAAACCACATTTCCACTGCCATTAGATATTTTTCAGTTTGTCTGTTCATTGTCCTCATTTCACATCCATACAAAAGTAGGTTCCATGTAGCACTTCAACACTTTTTCTCATTGCAATTGACATCTTTTTATTAGTCATTATATTTTCCATTTTGCAAAAGGATACCTTTGCCATAGCTATTCTTGTTCTAATCTCTTCAAGGCACCTCCCATCAGATGTTATGACTGTTCCTACCTACCTACCAAACTATCTAACCAAACACAGACAAATGCTGATTCTTCCAGTGCTGTTTATATTGGTCCATGATTGTTGTTATGAATAAGAAACAGTTGAAGTTATCTAGCTACAGCCTAAGGTGTCACCTTTCCTGGTGGATTAAGTCTGTATTTGTGTATACTGCTAGTCTACATATATCCATCTATGTCTTGGTCTTCCTTCCACTCCATAACCACATTTTCTGATACAGGTACACAGCACGAGTTAGGCTAGTGAGCTCAAGCTGACTCTTGCTTCATGTTCATAAAATGTCCTAAGAATGTATTTACAGATAACTATCATTATTAGGTTTGTCATGTCAGGTTATCCAGTCTGAAGGCTGGTACTAAGCTTATTAACATGCCATTCCTCCATTCTGGATTTGTGACCTGCTTATAAACTTAATCCTTAGATGATAATGTAGTGGTTTCCCCTTTCCTTCTACATCCACATGCTTGGTTTGTGACAGCAACTTTGACAAAATTTCTGCCTGTAATTTCCTGCACTGTGCAGGTATAGAGTTTATAGGTTTAAACAGATAGCTTGCTGCATGTATAGTTTTAGCTCTCACAACAGTCTGCACCACAGCTTGAATTCATAATTGTGGGTTTTAACTTACTACATACCAAGTAAATCACCATACACTGATCTATTGACTCCTATCATGATCAAATCCCTGTCATTTTCCTTCAGAAAAGTATGTGAGGTGTGTGAATTAACCAGTGAGCTTGTGTGGTACTTGGGATACAGACTTCTGAAAGGAATGTGAGGTGTGTGAATTAACCAGTGAGCTTGTGTGGTACTTGGGATACAGACTTCTGAAAGGAATGTGAGGTGTGTGAATGGCTATATGTATTACTTGGGATAGGGCCATATGTATTACTTGGGATACAGACTTCTGAAAGGAATGTGAGGTGTGTGAATGGCCATATGTATTACTTGGGATACAGACTTCTGAAAGGAATGTGAGGTGTGTGAATGGCCATATGTATTACTTGGGATACAGACTTCTGAAAGGAATGTGAGGTGTGTGAATGGCCATATGTATTACTTGGGATACAGACTTCTGAAAGGGATGTGAGGTGTGTGAATGGCCATATGTATTACTTGGGATACAGACTTCTGAAAGGAATGTGAGGTGTGTGAATGGCCATATGTATTACTTGGGATACAGACTTCTGAAAGGAATGTGAGGTATGTGAATGGCCATATGTATTACTTGGGATAAGGCAATATGTATTACTTGGGATACAGACTTCTGAACAGTATGTGAGGTGTATGAATTAACCAATGAGTATATGTTGCTTAATACAGAATAAACTGAGAATGACGAGGTTATGAAAAGAAACAAATCTAATTTAATAAGCTACAAAATACAAAATGAACTGAGATTGACAAGATTATAAAAAGAAACAAATCTAATTTAACAAGCTACAAAATGAACTGAGATTGATAAGATTATAAAAAGAAACAAATCTAATTTATTAAGCTACAAAATGAACTGAGATTGACAAGATTATAAAACGAAACACATCTGACCTGAGACACAGACTCTGACTGCTGCTGAGAGTGGCAGGCTGCGTCTGTGGCTATCTGGCTAGGGTGATGGTCATTCATCAGAGACTCACCAGTGCAGTTATGTGATGAGTTGCCAGAAGAAAAATCTTCCAACCTTAAATAAGCAGAAAATTAAAGATAAACTGCATGTGCAAATTGAAATGTATTTGATAAATCTTGACTTTTAGTAAATGTAAGTAAAGGTCTGTTTCACATGTCATAAGAAGCACTGGGAACATGGCACTAGACCCATATTTGTATAGACCCTTAGTTACTTAGTTAGTTAGTCAAGGTTCCAACTTCACGGCAACGGGTCGTCCCCATTATGCTCCGTCCCTGTGCCAGTGAATATCACACAAAATGTTCCTCACTGTCCAATATGAAAAGTAGAACAGACAGGAGTCTCGGTAAGCCAACAGCCTGAACAAATACACTGTGCATAATGCCGCCGCCAGAATGCCAACACAAAAGTCATTCACGAAAATTACAGTTCATCTTCGAAGGAATCAGCAGACACCAGAAAGACTTCATTGACCCAGGTTTTCTCACATGGCTCGGTCTCTATCCGCAGGGCAACCTGCTGAAAGCGCAGCACAAAGCATGAACTCCGTAGCTTCAGCGTCAACTCCCAGGAGTCTCCTGAAAAATGCACTTGTGACACGAAAAGGCAATTCAGCAACAGCAGGTAGCCATTGTTCCGAACATGCAGTTCACCATACAAACAAAAGCGGACAAATGTAAAAGCATTCCACATGAATTTCACAGCTCACAGAGTCGGGCCACGCACTCACTCAGAAGCAGGCGACGGAACCATAGTATAGACCCATCGGCAATCAGTGGGTGTGGACAGCATCAGGCTGTTCACCTTTTCTTTCCCATGACATTCCCTAGTATCCATTTTGGGCTGGGTCAATCTGCTCAATGTGTATTCAAACCCATGGCCACCGGACCAGAAGGTGAGTGTCCAGCTACTACACCGCTAAGGCTCCCAGAAGTACATGTTCTTGTACTTATCATTATTATAATTATAATCTTTAAATATATTATATGAAGATGGGTTGTTATACTTATCATTACCATTGTCTACAAAAATATAATATTCAGGTACATTGATGTACATATAACCATCGTCTACAAAAACAAATGTAGATATGAAGATGGGTTGATGTACTTATCATTACTATTATTTCCAAAAAAATATGATATGAAGATGGGTTAATGTACTAATCATTACCATTATCTTTCAAAAAATATGATGATCATTAGTTTTGCTATAAAAGCTTACCATTTCCCTTAGACTCTTAAAGCTACTATTTAACGTTCAGGAAGTTTCCTAGATAAAATAGCAGGAAAAGAACCAAAAAAAAAAAAATGAAGAAGATGGAAACTATTCAGAGGAATAAGATGTGTGACCATGGAAATACTGTTAAAATTGTACACCTCCCCGCATAAAAATACACACACACACACAAACACCAAAACAAAACAAACAATCAGAATATAAATTTAAGTACAAATGGCACAAGAATGGCATGACTCACTGGAGTTCTGCACTGTGTTGTCCCCACAAACTCAATGGGTATGAGTGACGAATCTCACAGCGAGCATCACGCAGACTATTGTTTGAGCCAAAGTCAAAACTCTCACTTGCACTTCCTTTGACTATGTCAACTGAACTGCTGAAGAAAATAATGCTTGGTCATAGCCGTTACTAACAATAGAAAAGGTTAAAGGTGAGAGAACTGACTTCACTGCACCAGGTTTTATCACATCTAACTTGGTCTCTCCATAGAACAGCAAGCCACCTACCGAGACCATCACACAAAGCACTATATATGTAGCTTCCGCAATTACTACCAGGGGTCTCTGGAAAAATTGCATTCATGTTCTGAATGATCCAGTCTGAAAATGAACACATGACCTTTACAGATCACAAGGCAGATGGTCTAACCACTCTGCCGCAGAGACCCCCAAGCCATTGCCCAACATACAGTAAAGTTGGTGCAAAGTTAGCTCATGGTAGACACCACCATTGAGGCGTGAAATGTTAGGTGTTCTCATATTCTAGGCCACACTATAATAAGGATGGGGCGGCCAATTGCATTCCGGACTGCCTTTCCTTTCCAGATAATTCCCAAAACGATTTATGTGGTTGTTTCGGGATTTGAAATTTAAATATTGAGCACAACTCACCACTGGCAACGCTGATCGCACTCTGGTTTGAACCTAAGGGATATGCACTACTGACGAGCTCAAACGAGAGCGAAACTCGAGTATAGTGCTTCCATATTGACGTGGATAGGCCTTAGGTTCATACCAGAGTGCGATCAGCGTTGCCAGTGGTGGGTTGTGCTCAATATTTAAATTTCAAATCCCGAAACAACCAAATAAATCAATTTGATTATTGCTCACTGGATTTTAGGAGGCCTGGTGTTCTTTGCCAATGAGAAGTCCTGATCGTTCGGGTCCACATCGATTGACGGACGTCAGTCGCGGCGATTGGGCAATCTTGAGCATAGCCTACGATAGGTGACGGTGTAGTGTTCTGTTATGATAATTTAGCTGTGTCCAGTGTATGCCGTGTGGTTACACACCCGCTTCACACGCATGATCCTGGGCTTGTTTCCGGATCCGGTCAGGGATATGCACTACTGACGAGCTCAAACGAGAGCGAAACTCGAGTATAGTGCTTCAAAATTGACGTGGATAGGCCTTAGGTTCATACCAGAGTGCGATCAGCATTGCCAGTGGTGGGTTGTGCTCAATATTTAAATTCCCAAAACATTTTGGAAATTATCCAGTATCTGAAAATTATCAAATTGAAACCAGACTACTATCTTGGTAAGCAAGTGCAATCACCATTATGTGTGGATTAGAATGTGATAAAGTGGTCACAACCATCATTGGTAGAATATGCATAACAGAACACTTCAGATCACTGGAAGACTTGAGCCCGTTACACAAAAGCTTTGGTATCTGATTATTTAATTTGGTATGTAATTCACTTGGTTTATGACTTCCAAACATCTTTCTCCTATTGTGTTACATAAAACTTATTTATTCTAGTTTTTAAGGAAGAGAGAGATCAAAGAGAAGCCAGGAATACTATTCGGGGGTTTTAATATAAACAATATACGCTATGCAGATGACACAGTATTGGT
The DNA here is from genome assembly GCA_963921405.1 of Cepaea hortensis. Taxonomy (NCBI): domain Eukaryota; kingdom Metazoa; phylum Mollusca; class Gastropoda; order Stylommatophora; family Helicidae; genus Cepaea; species Cepaea hortensis. The sequence goes on from OY992878.1 coordinate 72,728,695, forward strand.
GGTGGATAATGCAAAAGATCTACAACAATTGTCGGACATTGCAGTAACAAGAGAGCAAAGAAAGGACTCACCTTGAATATCAAGAAAACAGTAACAATGGTGATATCAAAGAAAAAGGTGACACCAAAATGTGAAATAGAAATAGAAGGGAAAATTCTTAACCAAGTGGATAGTTTCAAATTCCTAGGGGCATTTATAACATCAGATGGAAGAAGCACAACAGAGATTAAGTGCAGAAAGGGCAAGCACAAGCTGCATTTCATAAAATGAAGAATATCTTATGCAATAAGTCACTATCATTGAATGTAAGAAAGAGAGTGCTGAAGTGCTATATAGAACTTGTTTTGCTGTATGGCTCTGAATCTTGGAATGTAAATGAACAAATTAGGAAGAGATTGGAAGCAACAGAGTTGTGGTTCCTGAGACGAATGTTGTGAATTCCTTGGACTGCCAAAGTAACTTACAACGACTGCCTGAAAGAGGCTAATGAAACTAAAACATTATATACATGAATAAGAAAAAGATAATCAGCATTATTTGGTCATGTGATGGGAAGAGAGGCATTGGAGAACATCGTGACAACTGAAAAGATCGAGGGGAAGAGAGGCAGAGGCAGACCAAGATAAATGATGCTGGATGGATTGAGACGGTGGCATGGAGGAATATCATCAGCAGAGTTGATCCAGAAAACCAAAGACCGAGATCTATGGAGAGTCATGAATGCCTACGCCAGCCAGCATGGCACTTGATGATGATGATTCTAGTTTTATATTAAACATTTGTTATGTTTCTCCCTCATAAAGAACTCTGCATTTCATGTCCTTATGATGTTAATGATCTTCTGTGGGATTTCATAGTGCCTCATCAATTTCCATAGAGATGCCCTATCAATGCTGTCAAATGAATTTTCATAGTTCAAAAATCCAATATAAATTGGCAAGTTCTGTTTAATGCTTTGCCCTATTATTATATGGCTGTCTAGTCAGTGTTTGATTGGAAGCCTGCTATTTCATATCTTAGTGGTTTGTCAATGGCATCTCTCCAGAATCATCCTGCTTAATATTTTCCCAGGAACTAACATTTACATTCTTCCTCTATAATGTACTGCAGGCAATTTTTCTTTGCCAGCTTCATCAGTTATCACTCTTTCCAGCCTGCTGGTATTTCTTTGGTCTCAAAACTTCTGCTAAATAATTTGTGCAGGAATTTAGCCGAGCTGTTTATATTTGCTTTAACAGTTTCTGCTAGGATACCATCTGGACCAGCAACTTTTCCATCTGTCATGAGTTTGATAGCTTTCATAAGTTTCTTTTCATATGGTTTCTCACAGTTAATATACAGCTTCACTTCTGCAATCTAGATATCTGGAGGTCGCTTGGTATTCAGGTTCCTGAAAGGATTCAATCTATCTATTCATTTGATCTTTAATGTTGGTGAGAGCTTTCCCATTAATATTTTTAATTAGTCCGTTTAGGTGATTATATTTTCCTGCTATTTCCTTGTGGTGCTGTAAAGGTCTCTGAGGTTTCCTTTTGCAATTTATACTTCTGCCTTTCCTGCTGACACTTCGTAATTTATTTTAACTGGCAGTGATACCTATCTGCCAAATCAAATTGACATAAGGCAGCGAAAGATTGGTCCTCCCGATTGACACCGACAAACTGATTGGAAATGATTTGAGCAGAAAACAAATATCAATATTTCTCATGGAACTAATATAAAAATGACTATGACTTAACTGTAGTAAAGCTGTGAAAATACAATGAATAAACAAAGAAAATAAAAAGTGGAAAGTCAGTTTTAAAAGCTTTACACGATCATCATCACGTATCAGGTCCTTTGTAGAATGTTGCTGCATCATGGTCTGTGGAAAAGATTCTCGATCCTTTGCCAGTTTCCTGCTTCATCTATTTTCTATGACCTGTGTCCCCTTCTGTGCTGCTAGGCCCCTGTCTCTTCTTTCAGCAACCATGCTTTCCATTACTGTTCTTTACAAACCACTGTGATGTTTGATATAGCCAAAATATTTCAGCTGTATTAATTATACAATAATAATTACCAACAGAGTGGATGTCGCGGTGACAAAGCTTACATCAGCCAACAAAAACAAATGGTATAGAAATAAAACTATATCAAGATATAATGATTTGCTAATATGTAAGATATATTTACATATCATTACATGTTAGTGTAGTTATATTAATATGTATTTAATTATATTGAGTAGACAAAAACAGCAGCTTCAGGACAGCAACATTAACCACAAGCTAAGAATGTTCAGAAATAATTGCACACAGAAAACCTACCTATGTCTATGTTTGCAGGGTTTGTTTACACCAGACTGCCTGACACTGTCTGACAAGGAGGAGTGGCTAGAATACTTGAAGTCTCTTGCTTGAGGTTCATAGGCCTGTAGTGTCAGAGACCCAAGTAAACAGTGTAAGTATATAATTTGTTGCACATCCCTTGCAGGACGTGGCAGTCAACACCAGCATTTTTTGCTGCTTTAATCTCTTGGCAAGTTTACGTTCAGTAGACTGCCATTGCTTTCTAAATGAACGGCACTCATACTATTTTGTAAAAAAACCAGCATAACCGGCTCCATGGCGAAGGGGATACGAGCGCAGTTCATAATCCAGTATACCCACATTCAAAACACAGCTGCGGATGATTTGGCAGCAGATCGCCGTGCATTGGTCTTTTACAATAAATTATAATAAAGTTAACATTTTAAAGTGTTAAGTAAATTATTTGAAGCACAGAAGCATGTTATTAATCGCTACTTTATGGTTTCGTGAGTTCTCTTAGTGACATTTCTTAATGCAGGAAAAATATAAAGAAATGAAACGCAGAGTTCTGCATGAGGAAATTAACAGTTACGTTTGAAATATGAACAGGAGTGTGGCAGGGATGCCTACATTTTTTGGGCAGTTTCCTTGAAAAATTCTGTACTCTTTTCATCATCAACTTTAGGGAATCTGTCCATTCCAGATAATTCTTGTAACACTTTTAAGTTTTCGTTGATCATCGGTCCAAAAACAACTGGCAAAATCCTAAACCAACAACAACCTAGGCAATTATTTCTATTTGAATCAATGTAAATCAAATTAATTCTAGAAAATCCAAAATACAGCTCGGAATTCTGAGGTAAGTAGGAACATTTTTTCCAATTTTAATTTCCTCTTCATTGCTTTCATTTTTTCATCTTTTTATTCTTATCCTGTCGTCACGTTTTAATGAAGTCACGGGAGATCTCCGTGACTATATGTTGTGTTTTGTGAATGTGTTTGTTTGCTGATGAAGGCTAATCGCCACAACGTCCTGTATGTGTCGTAATTCTGTTATGTAAAGCTGCACTTAAAATCACTAAGTACATTAGCACTCGTCCCAAGCTTTCTTAATGAGATCGGCATACAGCAGCCTGGTTTTTTTTCCCACACATGATAGGCTCCGAAACAGTCTCACTGGTTTGATTTATCCAGATTAATTATAACTGTTCAACATATTCAATTGTTTGCGATCTCTGTTTCATTAGCACATTCGTGTCTTTTGCTACATTAGCCTCCTTTATTACTTCCTTTTTCACCACAATGAAACTTATTGTGGATGGCGACTTCCCGTACATGCAGCCGATTTCAGCAATCTTAATGCAGCTCTCATATTGTATTATTAGCAAGTGATGCCCACACAACGAAAAACAACGCCAAACTGAGCAGAAGCGTGCGTGGGTCCCTTTGTTTTCACAAAATCAGCAGCATGCCGACGAAATTTGAGACAAATGTTTCTCAAAAAAATCGACGAAAACCGAAACTGATGAAAACCAAGGGAAACAAAAACTGAGGCTTGGCTGTATTACAAATTACCTCCCCTTTCTAACAAAGACACTTTTCCATCAGAGCGCTTGGAACAATATCTCCCAAATACTAGCCTCGCTTCCTTCAAAAGTGAATATTCAGCACAAATATTTATTTCACAAGAGAACGATATTTCGACATACAAGGTTAAAAGTAAATGCTTACCAGTTGTAGAATGTCATCATCTTTAGGGACCACAAGCAGTCTCAGAGTATGACCACTGCAAGGAAAACATGACATTCACAATTACACTTTCAATTTTGACATTCATTATTGCTAATAACAACATCCAGTGACAGCATCTTTCTCTTACATAATGAATGACTGGAATCTGTCTACTTCTTTTGCTAAGCTCTGCACGGTACTTCATTTTTAACTCACTGCAAACAAACCACGTAGTTATTTTTAGCACTGACCTAGATCTGGTGGGATCGCCGATTTTCAGTATAGGGATATCGGGATACACTTAATGACTGGTTGACAAGTATGTTTGCAGCAACATGTACCCAAAACCGCATGTCATTGCCTTCGCAAACTGGCCCCCAGATACATCAAAGATGAGTGCAGACAGATGGGACATACACAAGATAAGCTGCGTAGTACAAGAAATGGATATATACTTTGACGACAGTGAGGGCCCTTAGGGCCCAGAAACATTTATTGCAACCATCAATCGGTCTAAGAGTCCACCACACACTCAACTATAAGTGTATCAACACACCTCTGCACCCACTATGGAATCCCCCTGATGTCAGATGATTTCCAGGGAACTCCCAGGATTCCTTTGTTTGCGGTGAATTAAAAATGAAGAACCCTCTGCATGAGTGATTCTGTCATACAATTTCAGTCACAGGCACCAGCTAAAGAACGTTTGTAGTTTAATAATAATTGTTGTTGTTTTTTGTGTTTACTTGCTTTGAATTTAAGAGTAGTCCATACACGTGCTACTACTTCTAGTGTAATGGACTGATTTTTGCATTGCATCAACCATCAATTCATCAACCATCAACCATCAATTCATCAACCAGACTGTTATGCGCCATCACATAAGAAATATGTCTAAGTTTGCAAACATTAGTTATCGTGCTTGCCCTGTGATGAAAGTCTCAAGCAGGCGCAGTGCTGGACCCTTATGTCTTGAAAAAGGTCCAATAAATGCTTTTAGAGCTTCTACTCATATGCCACGAGGACCCATATGGCATGAGAATAGAGTGCCTGGTCTACCATTAAAGAATAATCAAACTATAGAATGTAGGTCAGCATGGCCGAATGGATAAGAATGCATGTCGTTAAACATCCGGTGTGCTGATGCTGAGGTAAAGGGTTCAACTCCTACACCAGACAGTTGGACTAAAATGCTGACCTATCGTCCTTGACTTAAATTACGTAAATTACAAGTACCTCTGAAGTCAGAGTGGGTTCGCCTGATGCAAGGGACACTGTTAATTGGGAAAGCTAATCCACACGCAAAATTCCGTCCAGTACTACTAGAAGTAGTGTGTATGGAATACGCTTGAGGTCAAAGCGAGCGAGCACACACACAAAACTACAGAAGCCTGCAAAACAAGGCAGTTCATGTAGGAAGCAAAACTGCAGATCAAGTGAATGAAGAGAAGCAGATGAAGAGAAGCAGATGAAGAAGAAGAGGAAAAAGAAGAAAAAGATGCACGAGGAGGCAGAGGAGGAGAAGTAAAAACAGGCCTGGTTTATTCATCAGCTGTTCAAAAATACAATTCATCTGTTGATTTCTTCATCTTCCTCTGTTTCTAAACCATTGTGAATTTCATAGATAAACCACGTCAATGATTGTCAGTCAAGCAAACATTTAATTTTAAATAAAAATATGCAAGTAGTAAAACTGTGAATGTAAGTGTGTATTAGTTAGTGAAAAGGAGTTGAGGAAACCACACATGAAAAGAAGATAGAATACATTGATATAAATACAATACAGGCTGAAGAGAATATGTGACACAATGGATTGCTTTGTAAAGGATCAGTTTTATTGCACTAGGATATCTTTGTAAGTGATCCAGTCTCAAAGATCACACAAGAGGGATCTCAGCACAGTGCACGAACTACACAGCACTGACAGAGATCCAAATGTGTGTACAGCAGAATCACAGATGCCATACATTTTTGTGGGTAGTTTTTCTAATGTGCAAATTTTGCCAGGGCTGTGGCTTGTTCAGCCTGCTCTTTCTTATTTCCATCTGCTGAAGGATTTCAATGTGCATGTGTCCTCCAATTGTTTGTCCTTGCCTGAGAAAGCTAAACATCCAAACCACTACCCCAGGATCAGAAGACAAATCTTTTTATTGTTTTGTAAAATTTCAAACAGTCAACACTGTGAGATGAACCTGGTTTGCTTAGGCCAGAGATATATTCCATAATCTCTTATCTATTCCATCCACACAATGAAAGGAGTGTTAACATAACGTAAATTACATGTTGAAAGGAGTACGTTCACAATAAAGAAAAGAATAATGGCATTTAAAAAAAAATAATGGCAAATGGATGGAATATTCACGTTTATCTCATTTATAATGTCTCAGAGATGGAGAAAAAATCTACCATGTAATGAAAGACTTGCATGTGTTATAATAACTAACAATACAAAACAAACAAAATAATAGGTCTGTGCTTGATTGGTTAGCCAATATTCAAGGTCAAGAATTCAGCCATATAAGATGACATCTTACTTCATTAACTGCTGTAGCATAACACAGACTCATGCATGCAATTATGCACATACACACAATTGTAAAGGTTACATGAGAATATACAATTCTAAGGAAGTTTTAAACAAATAAACAAGATGAACCTTTGGAGAATGGTAGCAATCACATCCCGATAGGACTTGTCAGAAACAGAGATTCCGTTGACAGCAAGAACACGATCGCCTGTATTCAGACCGGCATAATAAGCTGGGCTTCCTTCTCTAACACTTTTCACAAAAATTGTTTCCTGAGGTTCCAAGCTTAGTTCTCTTGACAGATGGGAGCATGTGCCTGCAGACAGGAATACAACAGGTAAATGTACATCAGCTGGGAAACATGAGACTTAAACACAGAAGTCACAAACAATATGTTGCATGATTTACTGCCTGGCATATTTCGCTGCATCTTGTCAGGTGCCTACTGCAGCATTATATATTATATGAAATGAATGAATGAATAATAATTAAGCTGAAACAATTAAAACACATAGCCACAGGTATTGTTCAAATGTAGAACAACTGTTATCCCCCCGGTAATTTAACACAAACTCTTTCTGCTTGTACAAAACCAGCTGGAACCATCTAATTGCTAACGTCTCACAATATTTGAGCAATCGTTTATTGTTCACTGAATACAGTATGCAAAAAGCTTTATCTTTGTTCACGCTATGGCATATTTTATCAGGTGTTGAGAAATCAACGAGATGTATATAACTTTTTGACTGCAAAGATTCCGAAGACTGATTAACTATTTTCCACCCACACTAGTATGCGTTCAGCTACTCAATTTGCTAAAGTTCTTTCTGTTCTACCTATGTAACTGACACTGGAATTGATCAATGTAGTCTGATTTGTGTACGGAAACAATGATTCTTTTACAGATGTACTAGGTATCAGGGTGATTTTATATCTGATTACTGATTCAGCAGCAAAGAATGTTTGGCTTACTGCTGTTTTAAATCAACTGTGTATTCGTTTCCTTACGTCGTCCCCTCAAAAGGTCAGCTGAAGAAACACTTTAAGTTTTGGATCCGATGAGTCTGTGGGGGTGGATTTGGGTGGCCGGCAGTGATGCTTGAGAAGTCGGCTGGATATCCACAAATAAACCAAACACAAGGTTGGTTGATTGGTTGAGAATCCTCTACAAGACTGTGACATTGAACTCTGATGTTCAATACATTGGCATTCAGCCTGTCTGGACAAGGGTTTGTATCTGCTGGAGGGAGGTTAGTGTAGAGACTTTTCTCTGATCTGGTACAAAAATACCACATCTAAGGGCAATGTGTTGCAGAGTGCTAATTCTCCTCTCCAACAAGTCAAGAAACTAGGGAGGGATAAGTCATGCACTGGAACTTCACGTCTGTGTAGAGACATTTTAGAATAAAACCCGACCATGATTTAGCACAGCACAAAGACTGGATGGGGTTAGGCCTGTTCCTCCACAGTGTTTAAATATGTCACTGTCAACAGACTCCAATCCTATGCCCAGAGGGAGTGGAGGACATTTACAAACTGCAATAAATATAGCAAATAAATACCAACCCAGTATGACAAGATAATAAAAAACTTAGACAAGAAAAAGGGATGTTAAGATCCTGAGAACAAACAACAAGCACAGATTCACACACCAGACATCACAAAGGTACCAAATCAGATGAATTATCTGACAGGATATGTTTGTAGGCTATGGTTTGAGTTTATATTGGCAGTCTCTCTGCAGGGTCTTAACATACCTTTCTTGTCTCAATTCCATTATCACATAATGCCATACAAGCACAGTATTTGTCACAAGGAAAACATTTTGCAACTATTTAGTGATCTCTCCTCCCCTAAATTACTTCAGTTTTGTTATACATGCCACCCAATAACATAACACAAACCAACACACATATTTACATACATCAACTAGAGTGTTTCACAAATAATTTCAGCTTCAAGTGAAAATTAACCTTAAAAACATGAATCAAACCTAATGAATACAAGATTAATTAATAGATTCTAAAATATTCATTGATAGTTTGTTATTGTTATGAAACAGGCAATGCAGATATGCAAAAATATAAAGAAAGCGGCACAAGAGAGACAACTATGGAAAGGAATGACCAGGCTGCTTCACAACCAGCCCAATGGTTGAAATATTTGATGATGATGATGACTGGTGACTGTCCTCTTGCGACCTAATCCTTCCACTAAATTTTCTGCCCCTAACTGAGAGCTTATCATGATCAATACACAAAACTGATTATTCTAGTTTCTTAGCTGATCTCAGTGATCCTTACATTGTCTAAGACTAAGAAATATTTACTTGACAATATCAACCTGCTGCTTATCTAGTTATCAAGTCAAACAATTACCTAGGTTAATGTTTCCTCTAAGCTGTGCAAGAGTGTGCGTGTACACATATTTCCAGCACACAGTGCAGATATTTTTGGCTCAGTGCACAACCTGACATGTAACCAAAAAAATTCAGGCAATAGTCAAATTTAGCCTCTCTCACCAGTTTGCTGCTTAGAGGAAGCATTGACCTGGACTTAAAATCTGCAATAATTACCTTTTGAAAGATGGTCATGATCATTCTGAGGAAGAGAATAAAACAGGCTGTTAACAAACAGAATTTAAAAGGAAAAATGTCCCCTAGGGCGCTGGGATGGAGTTTGCTGACAATGAAATATCTACAACCTGGAGTTTGCTGACAATGAAATATCTACAACCTGGAGGAAGCATGACCTGAACAGGACTAATCCCTGCCTGTCCTTATGTACTGTTCTAAATTATGACATGCTTATATCCTAACATGCCTCTTCTCAATCCCTTTCCCAAAAATAGCAAATCCTTTTCAGTACTTAGGCAGGCTGAATAACAATGCATCAACTGAAGAGTTAAAACTCATTCCTCACAGATTTCACCAAGCAATCAAATAGAAAAACTTCATTTATCTGTCCCTACAATAATTTATTCTAATGGACACATACAAAATCAGCAATATCTTCACTTATTTATCTTCAAGCATTATACCAGCTTGAGACAACAACTTTACAAAACACCCAGATTCTCATGTTGGTCAGGTTTTGTACAAATGTAGCTATCAATGAGGGTTCTCCTATATTTTCATGCCATAATAAGTGTCTAATAAGTATGTTGCGAGTGTCATGCTTTCTTTACTATCAATTTAGCCAGCTGTTCATTCATTATGTGCCATGCTGATAAGCGTGGGCGGTCATGTTCTGCCATCTCACTCGATCACCAGAGTCATAGATCAGCTCCGTGTTTCTGTCTCGACCATGCCACGTGGCCAAGCCATCGAGGTATTTAATTCTTGGTCTTCCCCTTGGTATGTTCCCTTTGATCTTGCCAGTTGTCACCAAGTTCTCCAATTCATTTCTTCTCATAACATGCCCAAAAAATTTTGACATGCCTACATCTAATGTCTCTAATCAGTTTACGGTCTTCATTTGTTTTTTGAAGGACTTGTTCATTGGTTTTTCTATCTGTCCATGGTATTCTTTGCATTTTCCTCAGAAACCACATCTCCACAGCCATCAGATGTTTTTCAGCTTGTCTGCTCATTGTCCACGCCTCACATCCATATAAAATTACAGGTTCTATGTAGCACTTCACTCTTTTTCTCGTTTCAATTGATATCTTTTTATTGGTCTGTATGTTTTTCATCTTGCAAAAGGCTACCTTCACCATGGCAATTCTTGTTCTAATCTCTTCAAGGCATCTCCCATCAGATGTTATGACTGTTCCGCGATAGTTGTACCGATTCACTTGTTTACGAATATGCCCATTTACTTGTATATTCCATCCGTCCTAGTGATGACCATAATCTGTGTCTTCTTACAATTCAATTCTTACCCCAGTTGTTCACTATGTGCAACAACCGCATCTACTAAATTTTGCAGGTCCTGTTCATTGTCTGCAATCAAGACTGTATCATCTGCATATCTAGTTATTGATGTATCGTCCCCCAATGTTGATACCTTCCATATCTTCTATATTTCTGAAAATATGTTCACTGTACAGGGAAAAAAGATCTGGAGACATTACACATCCCTGTCTCACACCTCTCTTAATAGGCTGATATTTACCTACTTCATTATCAATTCTTATGGCAGCTTATTGTTTCCAATATATGTTTTTTACAAGTCTAAGGTCTTTTCCATCAATTTATAGATTTTCAAGCATCCTTATCATGCCGACATGTCTCACTTTATCGAAAGCCTTTGTGTAGTCAATAAAGCAGAGGTGTAGATCTTTGTTTACTTCTATAGAACGTTCAATAACTGTTCTCAGTATGTACACAGCATTTACTGTACTCTTGCCTTCTACAAAACCACATTGTTCCTCCCCTATTTCAGGTTGTATTTTCTTCCTAACTCTTTGCATGATAATTCTTAGCAAAATCTTAATGATGTGACTCATTATACTAATTGTTCGATGGTGATCACATTCAAAGGCTCCTGATTTCTTTGAGATTGCAATAAATACAGAATTACATAATTCATGAGGTATATCTCCAGTAATATATATAGTATTCAGGAGTCTGGTGCTGTAGTAACAAATTAAATTTGCCCTTTGCGACATGCTCAAAGAATGTTTACTGCTTTCGTCTGACATTCATTTTGAATCTCTTTTGTTCTGTGAGCTCTATTGGAATATCTGTATTAGTTGTTTTCTATCGATATCTTCTGAAAGTCAGTTATAGAAATTACACTTCTGTAGTCATCAGGCATTTTCATGCTAGTTTCTCAAATGTTAACCTATCGTTTAAGTAATTCTACACTAAGCAAATCCCCATATATCAATCAGTTCTACTCTTTAAAAAAAATTAAGTTGCATGTCTTTCACAGGACGTAGCAGTCAACCCTAGCATTTTCGCTGTTCGTGATTCCTGGGCAAATTTTACGTTTGCCATTGCTTTCTGAACGACCGGCTCCTACACCTTTTTCGAAAAAACCAGCACCGCTGTGTTTCAAACCCGGGTATACGGGCTCACAAACTGCGTTCGCAAACCCTTAGCCAGTGACGATTGTAGTTGATCCCAAAGCTGCTGCATAATCCACTCATCGTAAATGTTCTGATTTTAATTGATTATGACGTTGTTCGTAATCCTGTATACTCTCGTATGAAACGCAGCTGCACGAGATTAGGCGGCGGATCGTGTCACGTTGGTTACTTACGAGGGTATGTGAGCCGGTCGTTCAGAGAAAGCAATGGCAAACTACTGAATGTAAAAACTTGCCAAGACAACAGCAGCTGAATATGCGAAAAAAAAGAAGAAATAAATTGGAGAACTTGGTGACAACTGGCAAGATTGAGGGGAAGAGAACAAGGGGAAGACAGAGAAGTAAATACCTGGATGGCTTGGCCACGTGGCATGGTCGAGACAAGAACACTGGGCTGATCCACGACTCGGCGATTGTGTGAAATGACAAAACATGACTGCCCACGCTTATTGGCATGGCACATGATAATGATTCTCACAAAAGGATCACAGCTGAACAATTATTCAACAGAAAGTTGTCTATGAAAGCAATCTCTCTCCCTTCCCTCTGCACTATTTTCATTGGTCTTACAAACTAAGGTGGCATATACAGGGGAAGGCTCATTGCAGAATCTACTACAGATTGTTTGGGACTGGCTAAAGTGTCCCCCATGCCCTATAAACCAAACTCATACTTCTGACATATGTGAATAATCAAACCCCTAGCAAACTGGCATACAACCAAACAGCTGCAAGGCATGCAAAAACAGCCCAGGAGAAACTGGAAATGCAGACAGGTGAACCGGTGCAGTGCTTCAGTAAGTACATCACACCTTTAAATAAGTACATCACGAAGCAAGTACAGGCTAGTTAACATAATCCCTCACAAAATAATGGCCACCATCAATGCTGTTTATGTCTCTTGAACGTCGGCTTTGATTCTAATATACTGGATTGACCTCTGTACTGGATTTATAAATGATTTACGTTTCTTCACAACTAGTCGTTCATAGTGAAATAATACTCTCACCTAATTTACACCACAATGCAAAATATTTCTCGTATGCTGGTGAAGCATAGGAAGTTTTATGTGCTTTAGAAATCCCTTAGCAGCTGGAGATTGTAAAGAGTAGACTAAAAGGTTGTCTTGACAACACTTAGAGAAATCCAAAATCCACTACTAAAAACATATTTACAGAATGTATGATTTTAGTTTGCTGTGGGGTGAGGTCTATATTGTGTAACTTGGTGTGTCAAAGCAATGTTGTGGACTGGATTCATGCCAGGTACACTAGTCAGATCCCACATAGGTCCAGAATTAATAGTTTTATGTATCTTTGTACTACGTATGTGGGCGTTGTTGGCAATGACAGAGTGGATAAGTTGGCTGGTATTGTCACTATATCAGAGGGTCAACCAATGGATTGAGCTGACATGATGAATGTCCTTTAAGGTTCTGTCTGAAATGAGAACCTTCAACTAAATGAATCAGCATCAATGGCCAGAATACATGCGCCCAGATTGAAGACTAGTGTGGACAGAAAAGAGTAGCATACTGAATGCATGAAGAAGAGGTTTGTCAATCAACATCAGACTGGCACAGACAATCAACATATGCCAATGGACTTACTACAGAGGAGACTGGCCACCTGTGGACATGTTCAAAAGGCAATGAAGATCATCTGAACTAAAATGAACAGAACTGGATGGTATAAACAGGTGAACGATTTCAGCTCAAATGATATGTATATGTGAAGACAGAAAATGAAGATGTGACTTCTGAGATGAATGCTACAAATAAATTGGATGGCCGGAGTAAGTAACAATGAACTCCTGGAATAGGCTAACAAAATTAGAACATTATACAAAACATTAAGAAAGAAGAGATGTTCTATGATCACATAATGAGAACATCGTGGCGACTAGAAAGATAAGCGGTAGAAGAGACAGAGGCAGACTAAGAGAAATGATGCTGGATGGTCTAACACAATGACATGGATGACTATCTTCAACAGAATTGATTCAGAACACCAGGGGCGGAGATTTGTGGCAAGATCTGAATGGTTACGACACTTAGCTAGGTATACAATGATAATGATGTGAAGGCAATAGTCACATCTCTAACGGCTGATCTATCTTAGCCCTAAATGACACAGAAAAGAATTCCAGTTAAAATACAGACAACTCATGCATGTGAATGCAATAAACTGCAGCACAAACATAACACAGTGAATAAGACAGCATAGCTGTCAGGCTTGCTAATGATCGACTTCATGCCATTTATGAGTAGTAAAAGTGGCATTGTTCATTACAATATGTGGAGATAACGCTTGAGACAAACAGTCAAGACTAGAAACAGATAGTCTACACCTATACTGCTTGAGTTTTTAAGTCCGGAACAGGAACACCTACTACAGGTCTGTGATATATTAGGACCATCACTTGTGTAGGTCTGAATGCATGGAGAAATAGGTGGCCAGTATTTCCCTGACTTAGCGAGTGGCAAGCTCAGGTATTGAACTCTTGTCCGACCACGCTCATGTCATTATCAGCGCAACTTCCTAACCGTTGAATGGGTCGTTGTTAGAAGAAGACTCTTGAAGGCTTAGTTTTAACTCTTAAGTACAGTCCACTGGTGTTCAGATCATGTAAGCCCTGAAAAGGGCTTGCACCTGACAGTGCATGATTGCTGTAGGGGCTTTTCTCTCAACACAGTACTTAAGTACAATCTCATGGGGGTTGTGTTGATGAGCTCTCCTTCCCCTCTTCAAATCAGAAACCAGTGGAATGTTCAAGACTTGATACAAAAGCTTCAAATCCACGGACAGACATAGGATACAGCCAAATCATGTGATTCAACACAGCACATACGAACACAGCTCACACAAACACAGCACACACAAACACAGCACACACGAACACAGCACACACGAACACAGCACATATGAACCGGGCTGGGATTAGGCCTAGGTTGGTAATGATTCCTCCACAAGATTTAGCTGATTAAGTGCCACGGGATGATTAATCATCTTAGGCGACTTCCTGTATCTATGTCACGAATTGGCAGCCTTTACTTCCCAGAACAATTTTCGGTCCACTTTTGATAGGCCATGTAGAGAATCAACAGACGAACAAAACTGTTTTCTCTATATTCAAGGCTATACCGTCTTGACGTAAGCTTGCAAAACCTGCAAGTAAACAAACCACCAGGAATGGCTTTCTATTTGGGAAGTTAATTTGACACCAGTACCGGTCACCCCCAGATCAGTTTCACAGTCTTATCAATCCAGCCAGAAGGGAGGGCAGACTCAGGGGACTGAATAGTAATTAAAACCAACCAGGTATGATGCAAGCAAACCTGGTTTACCAACAGAGTTGTAAACTGGCTGTTGACCATGAGAACCTAATTGTTCCCTTGACATGACACCTGATAAGAATAGCTAGGAAATCGCCCAACCGCGATGGATGACCCCATCTGGTAGAGACTAGAGGCGCAAGGTGTGAAATCACTGATAAGACTTAGGGGGCTAATAATTGTCAGACCCACAGGTGTGATGGCCAATTGCAGTGATAAGTGCAATTACCGTCCGGTGGAGATAAGAAGAATTTATGCTGGGAATGCCAAGGAGATAATACGGTCTGCTTGACTCAGCTTAAATAAGGGTCCCTAGCCTGTTTTATGTTAGATTAAGTCTGACTTCAGAACAGGTGAGACAATCAGCTCGTTTTGTATGATTCTTAGGTTGCTAGATTTAACTAGGAGAATTATTTCTTAGTAACTAGTCCCTTAGTAAGTCTCTTAGTTTCTTAGATGGATGGACCGATTTTCAGTCTATATCTGATCTAGGTTATTGCAAGAACTATCATTGTCATAGGTTACTTGAGTGTTCTTTCTGAGTTCTGTGTTCAATATCATGGTGCTGTAAGTGCTACTCTTCTGAGAAGTAGAAACTTATTGAAGGCAGGTCTTGTCTAGATATACTTGAGGTGTCGTAGCAGATGCTTGCCATCTCTTTCTAAACTAGACTAGTCTCGTTTTTGGTGTGTGCATTTGTTGTACAGAATATAGTCAACTGACTATTTATTTAATTCTTACAACAGCAGTAACTAAGTGTGATTAAACCGGGCAGCTCAGCAAATATGGCTGGTCTGTGTGGTAACTTTAATTAGACTTGTTGTATATCTCATTTTGTAGCTATACAATATTAGTACTCATTAATAATGCCTGATGCTATTATGTTGAGGATCATTAGATGTCCATCTTGAAGTAATATAATGTTTACGGATATGTTGGATGTATGTATGTGTAATTTCATAAACTAACTAGTGCATTATGCTATGATGTTAAAGTATCATAATATGTCTAGTTTAATCAATATGTTTATGTGTATTGGATGTTTGATATATTGATTTGTCATATGCAAACCTGCCAATATGAAGTGTTATGCTATTGTCTGCGCATTGGCACAGGGGCCAATGATTGTGCTGGAAGCAGAGGTGTAATGGTACAGACATTACCCACAGTTGGTAGTATAGGGTACATGGTGCTAATCTTTCTCAGTGTATTGTGGGCGTGCGTCCACGGTAATGCATGGAACCCTGGCACAGCTACTAGTCACGGCTTGCAAGCCCGGATGATCAGGCATTGTTATAATACCCTTACCAACCCTGTGAGCTGCTAAACTAACATTGGACGGAGCGGCTGTACGACACAGAATTTCTGTATTAGCGACATGGACATGGGGCGGCAGAAATGTAATCATTACAGGCGTGTGAGACAATTGAAAAGCCCGTCCCAGACTAAAGACAGTAGGGAGAAGGAGGATGGTGAACACAGTAGAGCTGGAAGATAAACTTGGCCAGACTGGTCATTGTATATGTTTGTGTTATGATATGTTTTAATTAGGATTGCGCTGATGTAGAACTGATATAACACATTCTCGACTTTCTTTCAAGCTCTCACAAGGAGCACCTATGTTATAGATCTCAAGACTAGAGACTACTGACTAGGAGTGTCAGGACTGACAGGATCGTTAGAATACCGGCAAGCTGTTTCTTTTGTTGTCTACTGGAGAGTGGGGATCTGGACCACAGATCCAGATAGATGGAGTAACAAGTAAAGTTACGTAATGTTTGTCATCAATATCAATATGTATATGATTTCATCATCCTCATATTGACAATCATCCTATGTCTATTGTTATGATTAGCAAATAAATGTTGTAGTATTGTAACTCATAGTTCTGTCGTTATATTTTAATTCCAATTGTGCATACGTGTTGTGTGTGTACATTGGTGGGGGTTCACTTACACACCAAGGAAAGGAGCAGTCAGGGAGAAAACCTGTACTGAGATAGTCGTCTATACTAATATATTTAGACTTAAAACATCTATCTTAAGCTAACCTTCTCTTTCCTATACCTTGGCGAATATTCAGCTCAGTTCATTTCAATTTTGTAACGAGCCACTTAGAGCTGTACGTTGGATATTCAGGGCTTAATCTGTAGTTCAGCCATATAGATTTTGTCCCTAGTCAGTTTCTGACTATTTAGGGTTGCTCGCCAGTGAATAAATACTTTCATCTAGCCGGTGGGGCATCCCGACTTATGACAGATTGGGGTCCAGTCCGCGAGCCTGAACCAGGATTCTAGTAATCATAGTGATTCTGCTAGACCCTAGACATACGATTTTAAAAGTTAACTCTTGTAATCTTCAGTCATCAAAATAGACTATCATCAGATGTAGCTAATTTTAGTTGAGGAAGTTACAGAGTATAGATATAACTTTTCAAAAGTGTATAACAGATAAGAACTTATGAGAACTACCTCATCTATCATTTATTGATAAGTATTTTAATTCTTATCATTTCGTGTATCATTCATCATTTAATGATAACTGATCACTTTAATCATATTTACATTGATGTGTTTGATGATTTAACTGCTTGATTGATTTGCCATTTTATGCTTACTTATGCCATTTTCATTATGACATGTATGCAGTGCATTTTAATATTTATTTAGGTAAATATTACTGATTACTGTGTAGTATATCTCTCACACTTACTTCACTGCGGTCGCCAGAAACTACTTGAATATTACTTTCAGTTGTCTTTCACTGCTGAGGTTTAACTCTACACATTGGTTTAGATTCTGCTGTCATTGGTTCACTCTTGTCTTTCTAGCTTAGCTCTGAGTTGATAGATACATAGGAGCATACCTGAATTTAGCATTAGCAAATATGGACTCACCTTCCCAGGATCTAGATTATCTGAAGGCGCGAACAGATTACTTAGAGTCCACGAGAAGGTTAGGCATAATAGAGGGCTTAACAGGAGAACAACTAGAAATATACATCAGAGATGAGATGAAAGAGTGGGACATGGCGGAGGAACAGATGAATAAAACAATTGATGAGTTATTTGAAGCAAAAGAGCGTAGCAAAACTGAAGAAGCAGAGATTAATAAACAGCATATGGAAGTAGTCAATGCAGAGAAGCTAACCTTTCTAGCGGAACATAAGGTAGGAGATATGGATGCTCACCCAACCAGGAAGGAAGGGACATCTTTGCCAACCACCGCGGAATCAGAGTTAGTGGACCGGGAACTACAGGTTCTCATTCGACCCAGTCCTAAATGGAAAAGAGGGAAGAAAAAACGTGCCAAGGGCATTTCAAGCAGTCACAAACGTGATAACTGTTTGCACCACGGAAAATGTGGTTTAACTGGTCCGCCAGTACAAGACTCCCAGGAATCTCATTTTACTTCAACGAGAGGTGAAACTCAAGAGGAAGATGACCTGAGGACATCTTTTAAGGAGGTCGGAGATCGAAAGGTAACCGACTTTATTATTCCCTTCAGCCCAGACGAGGAAGAAGTGGGATTAAATTTGACTGAATGTGGGAGGAAGGACGATCCGGAACCCCTTGTGATCTTTGAGGCTGCAGCTCAGGAAAAGACACTAGACATCAGTTCAAATGATTTACGTAGTGTGATGGATTGTTTAGACACCAGCCCATCACAGGATTTACCTCAACTGGACTTAGCCCATGAAAGCATGACCAGAGAGGAACATCCAGACCAGGAAACATTTCCAGTTGTTATCTCACAGTATACCAGTTCGGAGACTCAGGAAACACAGGGAATTGTCTTGAGCCAGAATATGGACTCTGATATTGTGCAGACATTGTCTGTAGTTGCTAAAGAAGAAAATTCTTTGCACAAGATGGAGGAAGAAACGCCTATCATCTCATTAGCTGAAGTTATCAGGGAATTCCAGCAACAGGAACCTGAAGTAACAGAAGTCAAGAGTGGTTTGGAATCAACACGCTTAGGACTCAATCTACCCTTCAGTCAGGTCGATTTGATAGGAGTAGATCAGCTATTTGTGGATACTTTATTCAAAAGTAACACCACTTTATCGCCCTGGAGTAACTATGTTATTTCTCAAGGCAGGACAACTTGGCACACTAAATTTCCAATTTCTAGCACGGTTTTCACACGAAACTCTAATGCAGAGAAACTCAGCCCGTTAACTGATTATCAGGGGAAGAAACCGCGACACCGAGGAGGGAAGATTGTTACGCCCGACTTTGAAGGAGGAAAGCGCCAGTTGAATTTATATCATGGGACCATGATGTGTAACATTATTCCTTTCAAAAGGAAGTTATTGATAGATCAGTTGAGGATCTATAATGGATGGAGGAAAATCACGGAATCAAGCTTTGCTGTGGCCAGCTTATGCAAGACCTCACTACGGGTACATCCTCGGCTGAAAGGAGTAAATCACGTGAGTGAATGGTGTAAAACAATTGCTGCCCAGAGGCGTAGAAGAATCCCGTTGATTGTGATCTTTCCCAGAGGGATAAAATTACAACCTCCTGACAATTACCGGATTTTACCAAGCATGGAATCCCGGCCGAAAACCAGGTACAAGGACCTATCCAAAGTATCATGGGAGTATGGAAATGGAACGTCGTTATGCAGATGCAGGACAACCCATTGCCACAAGGAATATTGGAAACCTTTAGGCAGATACAGAATGGAGAGTGCTTAGGCATTATTCTGGGATGTACGGCGTGCTTTGACAAAAGATTTCTGGCAGAAACTTTTTTTTTAAGGGGAAAGCTCTGTCACGAATTGGCAGCCTTTACTTCCCAGAACAATTTTCGGTCCACTTTTGATAGGCCATGTAGAGAATCAACAGACGAACAAAACTGTTTTCTCTATATTCAAGGCTATACCGTCTTGACGTAAGCTTGCAAAACCTGCAAGTAAACAAACCACCAGGAATGGCTTTCTATTTGGGAAGTTAATTTGACACCAGTACCGGTCACCCCCAGATCAGTTTCACAGTCTTATCAATCCAGCCAGAAGGGAGGGCAGACTCAGGGGACTGAATAGTAATTAAAACCAACCAGGTATGATGCAAGCAAACCTGGTTTACCAACAGAGTTGTAAACTGGCTGTTGACCATGAGAACCTAATTGTTCCCTTGACATGACACCTGATAAGAATAGCTAGGAAATCGCCCAACCGCGATGGATGACCCCATCTGGTAGAGACTAGAGGCGCAAGGTGTGAAATCACTGATAAGACTTAGGGGGCTAATAATTGTCAGACCCACAGGTGTGATGGCCAATTGCAGTGATAAGTGCAATTACCGTCCGGTGGAGATAAGAAGAATTTATGCTGGGAATGCCAAGGAGATAATACGGTCTGCTTGACTCAGCTTAAATAAGGGTCCCTAGCCTGTTTTATGTTAGATTAAGTCTGACTTCAGAACAGGTGAGACAATCAGCTCGTTTTGTATGATTCTTAGGTTGCTAGATTTAACTAGGAGAATTATTTCTTAGTAACTAGTCCCTTAGTAAGTCTCTTAGTTTCTTAGATGGATGGACCGATTTTCAGTCTATATCTGATCTAGGTTATTGCAAGAACTATCATTGTCATAGGTTACTTGAGTGTTCTTTCTGAGTTCTGTGTTCAATATCATGGTGCTGTAAGTGCTACTCTTCTGAGAAGTAGAAACTTATTGAAGGCAGGTCTTGTCTAGATATACTTGAGGTGTCGTAGCAGATGCTTGCCATCTCTTTCTAAACTAGACTAGTCTCGTTTTTGGTGTGTGCATTTGTTGTACAGAATATAGTCAACTGACTATTTATTTAATTCTTACAACAGCAGTAACTAAGTGTGATTAAACCGGGCAGCTCAGCAAATATGGCTGGTCTGTGTGGTAACTTTAATTAGACTTGTTGTATATCTCATTTTGTAGCTATACAATATTAGTACTCATTAATAATGCCTGATGCTATTATGTTGAGGATCATTAGATGTCCATCTTGAAGTAATATAATGTTTACGGATATGTTGGATGTATGTATGTGTAATTTCATAAACTAACTAGTGCATTATGCTATGATGTTAAAGTATCATAATATGTCTAGTTTAATCAATATGTTTATGTGTATTGGATGTTTGATATATTGATTTGTCATATGCAAACCTGCCAATATGAAGTGTTATGCTATTGTCTGCGCATTGGCACAGGGGCCAATGATTGTGTTGGAAGCAGAGGTGTAATGGTACAGACATTACCCACAGTTGGTAGTATAGGGTACATGGTGCTAAACTTTCTCAGTGTATTGTGGGCGTGCGTCCACGGTAATGCATGGAACCCTGGCACAGCTACTAGTCACGGCTTGCAAGCCCGGATGATCAGGCATTGTTATAATACCCTTACCGACCCTGTGAGCTGCTAAACTAACATTGGATGGAGCGGCTGTACGACACAGAATTTCTGTATTAGCGACATGGACATGGGGCGGCAGAAATGTAATCATTACAGGCGTGTGAGACAATTGAAAAGCCCGTCCCAGACTAAAGACAGTAGGGAGAAGGAGGATGGTGAACACAATAGAGCTGGAAGATAAACTTGGCCAGACTGGTCATTGTATATGTTTGTGTTATGATATGTTTTAATTAGGATTGCGCTGATGTAGAACTGATATAACACATTCTCGACTTTCTTTCAAGCTCTCACAAGGAGCACCTATGTTATAGATCTCAAGACTAGAGACTACTGACTAGGAGTGTCAGGACTGACAGGATCGTTAGAATACCGGCAAGCTGTTTCTTTTGTTGTCTACTGGAGAGTGGGGATCTGGACCACAGATCCAGATAGATGGAGTAACAAGTAAAGTTACGTAATGTTTGTCATCAATATTAATATGTATATGATTTCATCATCCTCATATTGACAATCATCCTATGTCTATTGTTATGATTAGCAAATAAATGTTGTAGTATTGTAACTCATAGTTCTGTCGTTATATTTTAATTCCAATTGTGCATACGTGTTGTGTGTGTACATTGGTGGGGGTTCACTTACACACCAAGGAAAGGAGCAGTCAGGGAGAAAACCTGTACTGAGATAGTCGTCTATACTAATATATTTAGACTTAAAACATCTATCTTAAGCTAACCTTCTCTTTCCTATACCTTGGCGAATATTCAGCTCAGTTCATTTCAATTTTGTAACGAGCCACTTAGAGCTGTACGTTGGATATTCAGGGCTTAATCTGTAGTTAAGCCATATAGATTTTGTCCCTAGTCAGTTTCTGACTATTTAGGGTTGCTCGCCAGTGAATAAATACTTTCATCTAGCCGGTGGGGCATCCCGACTTATGACAATCTACCATGGGCTTACATACAGTAGTTTTCCTATTGCAACTACCTTTAATTTGACATATAATATAACATGTCTGCTACCATATTAACAACCTTATAAGTCATAACTGTGACACAACCCCTACTTTCTATTTTCTGCCATCCATTGTTTTGTTAGGTCCAAACCTACTTTTTGCATTTCATTGTCAACAGACTTTAATCCAATGCTCAACAAGATATCACCTGCACTAAGCCACCATGTGTAAGACATGGGGTCAGCCCAGCCTAAAATGATTAACAGGAAAGACTGGTATAATACTAACCACATCACCCACTGAGTGCTGATGTGTGTTTATAACAATACTTTTTTTTTGCTCTCGCTCGTTTGAACTCAAGCGTTGTCCATACACACTATATATAGTAGTGATTGACTTAATTTTGCATGTGGTTAGCTTTCTCTATTAACAGTGTCCCTCACCACCAGACGCACCCACTCCGACTTCTGAGGTACTTGTAATTTAAAACAATGTTTTCCCATAGTGAATTTGAATAACGAAGACACAAACCATAGATTGTACGATTTACTGAAAATTAGTGCGAACATGTGTATATTTCAACTTGAACGATGTATCTAGTTATTTTACTTTACGTTGCATGACTTCTGCAGTATGTACCTTATGAGGTGCAGCGAAATATGCCAGGCAATAAATTCTACAATCCATGGTTTGTGTCTTAATTATTCAAGTACTTATAATTAACGTCCCCAAGTCAAGGACGACAGGTAAACATTTTAGTCCAGCTGTCCAATGTAGGGGTTGAACCGCTTACCTCAGCATCAGCACACCAGATGTTTAAGAACATGTGTTCTTATCCATTTGGCCATGTGGACCTGCATTTATAACAATACTAGCTGACCCGGCCCGGCTTCGCCCAGCCCCTGGCGGGGATCAATCTATCTATCTGTCTGTGGCCCTTTCCCGTTCCCGTTGTGGGAAAAATTGCGAAAATTTTCACGTATCTAAAATAGATCCATTATTTTTACGAAAACTTTGAAGATGCAAGTTTTTATGACTTTGTTTATACCAGACACGACTGCCCTTTCCCGTTCCCATTGCGGGGAAAATGGGTTTGAAAATTGTCACGTATCTAAAATAGATCCATTATTTTTACGAAAACTTTGAAGATGCAAAGTTTTTATGACTTTGTTTATACCAGACACGACTGCCCTTTCCCGTTGCGGGAAGAATGGGTTCGAAAATTTTCACGTATTTAAAATACATGCATTATTTTTATGACTTAAAGATTTAATCATTTATATTATAACGCATATGACAGTAGATAACTACTTTAAACATTTTATGAAACTTAAGAAAAATACAACAATTATTTAAATTACATAATACTACTAAAAGTTATGTCCCTTGATATAACTTTTCTTAAGTTAAGTCCCCTTGCAATATTTTAATTAAATTCAATTTAATACGTAAATAACTGTTTTTAAACTAACAAACTATGCCAGTTGGCTTGGCGGGAATGAGAAGAACATCTGTAGAAAATTTCATCTCAATCGGATGGACCGTTCACGAACGTATAAGGGACACACAAAGACACACACAAACATTCTCTTTTATATGTATATATATAGATGAGACTAGCACCATATGGCAAATACACCTCAATGTGTGGGGAAAAAACCCTTTACTTCTACTTAACGGCATCAGACAAGGTTGTGTATTGTCTCCTGATTTTTTCTCAATGTATAGTGAATATATAATGAGATCTACAGGAAATATGTCAGGGATCTTGGTTGGTGGACATAATATAAATAACTTATGTTATGTTGATACTGTCTTGATAGCAACAGGTCAGAACGACCTACGGGAAATGATAGATTCAGTGGTTGTAGAAAGTAAAAAAAATGGGCCTTAGTTTGAATAATAGAAAGATAGAAGTCATGAAACAGATTGTGCTTACATGTGCAATTAAAGTACAGGACATTATTTTGGGGCAAGTGCAGAAATTCAGATATCTGTGCACATGGATAACATCAAATGGAAGATACATCACTGATATAAAGAGCAGAATAGGACAAGCAAAATCTGCATTCTATCAAATGAACATTTTTTCAAATAAGTCACTGTACTTGAAAGTTAGAAAAAGAGTTCTTGCATGTTACATAGAACCAATTTTAACATACGGCTCCGAATCCTGGTCAATTAGTAAACAGGTGAAAAAAATCCCTGGAAGCCTGGAGATGTAATTTTATAGAAGAATGCTGAAAATTGATTGGACAGCCAAAAAGAGCAATCAGGACGTTTTAAGGGAAGCTGAGTCACAAAGGCAAATTTATCACAAACATCAGAAAGAGGCAGTCATCGTTTTTTGGCCATGTTGTGAGAAGACAAAAAGTGGAACATATTGTGACAACCGGAAAGATCTGCAGAAAGAGAGACAGAGGAAGATAGCATGAGAAGATTCTTGACAGTCTTGTGTCATGGCATGGAAGTGAATCAACACACGAACTGATCCATGATGTCGGAGATCTTAATTTGTGGATAGGCTTAATCGCTCATGCCAGCTGGCAAGGCACTGGATGATGATGGCTTCTACTTACTTCAAAGCCCTCCTTGTATACACCAGCAATGGTGTACAGAACATTAAACTTGTTTGAACATTTCCTGACTCTCACATTTTAAAATATAAAGCACATATAAACATGTTCTTCAGAAAGGTTTTATGCTCACCTGTATGTCACCAAGAGCTGACTGTGGTGGGTAGACAACTAAGTGTCTAAGGGTGAAGCCAAAATCAGACTGTGTACCGCGAGGGATGACCACTGTGTGAGGTCCAGACCAGTCTACTATGCTGCTGCTGCTGGATCTTGAGCTCTGAAAATGAACAAAGGATAAAGCAATTATTAAATAAAAGTTTATCAATGATATTGGTTAACAGAAATTATGTTACTGCAATCAGATACGTCCATAATCATGCAGTCTCTCTCAGCAGGTATCCAGTTGTTTACAAGCTTAAAAGCAAGAAGACTGACTTCATTGCATTGGTTTGTCACCTGGTCAGGCCACTCTGCAGGTCAGCCAGCTGCCTGCCGAGAACATCACACAAAAAATAAATTTGTAGCTCCAGTGATGACTTTGAGGGGTTTCCGGAAAAATTACAATTGTAGTTTGAAAGATGCAGTCCAAACATGAACTCATGGCCTTCAAAGTTAGGCCGCTGGCTTGGTCACTTCACCATCCATCCACCATGTGCCATGCCGATAAGTGTGGGCGGTCATGTTCTGCCATCTCACTCGATCACCAGAGTCATAGATCAGTTCCGTGTTCCTGTCTCGACCATGCCATCCAGGTATTTACTTCTCGGTCTTCCCCTTGGTCTCTTCCCTTCGATCTTGCCAGTCGTCACCAAGTTCTCCCAAATCATTTTTTTCTCATAACATGCCCAACAAATTTTGACTGTCTACGTCTAATGACTCTAATCAGTTTACGATCTTCATTTGTTTCTTGAAGGACTTGTTCATTGGTTTTTCTGTCTGTCTATGGTATTCTTTGCATTTTCCTCAGAAACCACATTTCCACAGCTATCAGCTGTTTTTCAGCTTGACTGCTTATTGTCCACGCTTCACATCCATACAAAAGTATAGGTTCTATGTAACACTTCAACACTATTTTTCTCGTTTCAATTGATATCTTTTTTATTGGTCAGTATGTTTTTCATCTTACAAAGGGTTATCTTCGCAATGGTCACTTCACCATAGAGACACCTTAATAGACATCAAAGTGAATGAATGCTAACTACCCTCAGCATCATAATCTAGTCGGATGCGAGTCTAACATAAACATTTGTCATAATTTGGTCAGCCGCAAGTCTAACATGAACTTTTGTTATCATCTGGTCAGACACAAGTCTAACATGAACATTTGTCATAATCTGGTCAGACATAAGTCTAACATGAACATTTGTCATAATCTGGTCAGACATAAGTCTAACATGAACATTTGTCATAATCTGGTCAGACACAAGTCTAACATGAACATTTGTCATAATCTGGTCAGACACAAGTCTAACATGAACATTTGTCATAATCTGGTCAGACACAAGTCTAACATGAACATTTGTCATAATCTGGTCAGACATAAGTCTAACATGAACATTTGTCATAATCTGGTATGAACATTTGTCATAATCTGGTCAGACATAAGTCTAACATGAACATTTGTCATAATCTGGTCAGACACAAGTCTAACATGAACATTTGTCATAATCTGGTCAGACACAAGTCTAACATGAACATTTGTCATAATCTGGTCAGACATAGGTCTAACATGAACATTTGTCATAATCTGGTATGAACATTTGTCATAATCTGGTCAGACATAAGTCTAACATGAACATTTGCCATAATCTGGTCAGGCACAAGTCTAACATGAACATTTGCCCTGAAGCAGTTTCCTGCTACGGGTGGGTCTGTCATCTGTCATGTCATCTGTCATGTCAAAGGGACATCACATT
Source organism: Cepaea hortensis (assembly GCA_963921405.1). Taxonomy (NCBI): domain Eukaryota; kingdom Metazoa; phylum Mollusca; class Gastropoda; order Stylommatophora; family Helicidae; genus Cepaea; species Cepaea hortensis. The sequence goes on from OY992878.1 coordinate 72,755,446, forward strand.
TTGTAGGCCTGAGAGTAAGGAGGTGTCCAATTGTCCAGTCACTTTAGCAAGCGATGAGCCCAGGTGTCAAACCTACATCCAACCATGCCCATGACATTACCAGTAGTTCACTATCAACTTTGCTAGGACACCCACTACACATCTAATATGTCTCTGCAATCTACATGTAGCAGTAGTTCCAGAGTGTGTTTCAGCTCCTTGAAACCAAAATTGTATAACAGTAACTAACTCTTTTCAGTAATCTGAATCTTCCTCCAGCAGTGGAGTGTTGTGGTCAATCCACCATCAATGCACCATTTGCTTTTACTAGTTTTACTTTTCAAAGTTGTTATGTCCACTCTGTGAGACTGGGTCGATCCCAGAGTCATAACGATCCCACAAATGCCATCCTCCTTCACTGGGGGTCAAATCCATGCCCAGTGTTGACTGGCAAATGCATTAACCGTTACATGATTACGACTTCAGGTTAATATGGTAATCATGTGCCCTGCCAACTTGTGTTTGTGTTTCTTCACAAATCTTTGGTGTTCCGGACCAACTCCGCTGTGATGATATTCCTCATGCCACCGGCTCAGTATATCCAGTATTTTTTTCTCTCTGCCTTCTTCTTCTCCCACAGATCTCTCCAGTAATCACGATGTTTTCCAATGTCTTTTTAAAAAATCGCCTAAAAATCATCAGGGCCGACTTCATTACATCGGGTTTTTATCCCATATGGCTCAGTCTTTTTCTGCAGTGAATTGCCGAAAGCGTCGCACAAAGCACAAACTCCGTAACTCCAGCGACAACCCCCATGAGTCTCCGAAAAAATGCACTCGTGAGCAGAAGGACGCGGCCCGGAATCGAACCCACAACCTTCAGAGCCGAGTCAGATGGCTTGACCACTTTGCCACGGAGACTGCCTTCCAATATCTTTATTCTCATTATATGACCAAAGAACGCTGTGTCTCTCTTTCTTATACTTGTCTATGTTCTACTTTCAATTAGCCTCTTCCAGGCTCTACTGCTTTCCAGGCTCCTCCCATTTGATCAATTCACACTCAATGATTTACTGCCTAACAACCATGTTCTATAACATTTCAGTGTTCTCTTTGTGACATGCAATGACAGTGACTTATTGCGCATAACGCTTTGCATTTTCTGAAGTGCAGCTTTAGCTTGACCTATTATTACTCTAAACTTAAATCTCTGTCACGAATTTTCCATCTGGTGGTATGATTACCTCTGGGTATTTAAATATAGCAACGTGGTTAATTATTTTGTTTAACGCGCACGCGCTTAAACATTATGTGCGCTAGCAGCAGGGTAGTGAGTCCCTGGCACACACTGGTCAGTTGGACTTAAACGTTAACTTCTCATTCAGAGAGCAATTTGAAAACTATTGAACGTAAACTTGCCTAGGAATTCAACCTGTGTTGATCGTAGCGTCCTACAATGGATATGCAGCAATTACACCGCGAATAAAGAACATTACATCTAAAAGCAACTAATAAGGTGTTTCGTATAAAATCGGGTAGACTAAAAACTTAACCTGCAGAGTACCATGCAAACCTCGGTATAATGTGCTCGTAAAATACAAGCAGTTGAAACCGCACTAAGAGCTATTATTAACCTCGTAGAGAAAGAGTAAAACCGCCACCACAGAACTCAAGCACACAACATGATGTAACCACAGGTACAGAATGGCCCCCCTACGAAATCATCCGCCGACGCAACGATTGGATGCAGCAAAGCAAAGGCCTTTGTCCGTGGTCACACCATGCGGCGTCAATTTCAACCAGAAAATCCCCCCTCCCCAAGCCCACGGACATGCAATCTTTTCTTCCTTGAGCAGAGGTTTATGGTTTATGCGTGACGCGACAGAAAATTTACATAACACGTGCGCCTACATTAAGGAACACATCAGTCATTCACACATACATTAAGGGATAAAGCAGGAGAGAAGAACCTCGGCCAAGCCACGAAAACCCACACAATTGCATCATTGACAGCGTTCGGACGGGAAAACAGAGAAAGCTGGCAAATTTGTGATAATGCGTCTGCCGTGAATTGTCCGGGCACAACCTGTCCTGTTTTACCAGTACAAGGTGTCCGGTTACGCAGTTACTGCTGGTTACAGGGTTGTTTTGACGCGGGCATCCGCATAAAATACCACTCTTTCGCAAGCATGTGCATACATAGATTCTCACGCGCAGGATATTACGGGACAGAGTGGCTTTGATGTATGGTGCGCTCCTCGAACTCGAGAAGGCTTGGTGGAATATCAGACTGGATTTTTACATAATAAGATTCGATCCAATATTAAAAGATAAATGATATCTCGCCCAACCTGCTTTCTCAGAGTACAAAGCTACCCCCCCCCCCCCACGTTAGTGTGCGGGCGAATACACACAAGAATACACCGTTACAGACGTACTTTGGCGCATACCTACACACATGTACATACATGTACCTACAATACATACACGCGCGTACCTGCCCACTCACACACACATCCACCCACACACCCACATACATGCATACATACACGCATATACTATGACATCACATTAAACAATTAAACATATATATAACACGCCAATGTATGTGTATACAAAGACCTACGTGTAAAATAGAAGTGGAGATACTATGGGGGACATGCGCACAGGATATTCTAGTGCGGGCAATCAAGGATGGTGCGGGTCTCAGTCTTGGTTATAATAGAGATGGTTTTCAATAATATGTAATCGTTCGTCGCGTGCGTCTTTTTCGTCATTCGCATTTGCGAGCGCTATCAAGACAAGTCACCTGAACAAGTCAAGAAGCCTGATACGGGGAAGGAACATGGCACGTTGCAAGAACACCAACAGACACGTGGCATCCAAGAGGTGCAGCGTGTGAGCCGACAAGAAGAAGAACGTGGAGAACCTGCCTGTAAGCTGTAACAAAGAACCCGAAACTACAGCTACTACTGAAGCCACCACGAGGGAGACTGTCCACAGTCCACCACAGACAAGAGCCAAACCGACTGAGAAGCAGAGAGAGGAGAAAGATACCAGAGTCGGAAACACCGACTCACCGACAGGCAAGAAAACCGGCTCATTAACCGCATTTCCCCCGAAGTCGGAGAGTGTCTGCCTGTACGGCGAGGAACCGCCAGTCTGCACACCAATAAGCCAGACATGGGACAACGGATACTCACGCATACCTCAGGTCCTGTATGACATCACACTGATGTTGGACAACAGGATGTCTTCATCCGACATACGGGACTTCGCGTTGGAGCTCAAGCCAACGAACACAAGCAAACAAGCTACTAGCATTAATCGCATTATGTCTCGAAAGCTGAAATATTGTACCACGGTCCATGTCCACCATGTGCCACGCCGATACTTGTGCGGTCATGTTCTGCCATCTCACTCGATCACCAGTGTCTTGGATCAGCTACGTGTTCCTGTCTCAATCATGCCACGTGGCCAAGCCATCCAGGTATTTACTTCTTGGTCTTCCCCTTGGTCTCTTCCCTTCGATCTGGCCAGTCGTCACCAAGTTCTTTATGTCATTTCTTCTCATAACATGCCTAAAAAATTTTGACTATGTCTAATGACTCTAATCAGTTTACGATCTTCATTTGTTTCTTGAAGGGCTTGTTCATTGGTTTTTCTGTCTGTCCATGGTATTCTTTGCATTTGCCTCAGAAACCACATTTTCATAGCCATCAGCCGTTTTTCAGCTTGACAGCTTATTGTCCACGCTTCGCATCCATACAAAAATATAGGTTCTATGTAGCACTTCAACACTATTTTTCTCGTTTCAATTGATGTCTTTTTATTGGTCAGTATGTTTTTCATCTTGCAAAAGGCTACTTTCGCAATGGCAATTCTTGTTCTAATCTCTTCAAGGCATCTTCCATCAGATGTTATGACTGTGCCGAGATAACTGTATCGATTCACTCGCTTAAGAATATGCCCATTTACTCGTATATCATCACATTCTGGTATTTCCTTCTTCCCAGTAATGACCATAATCTGTGTCTTTTTAATATTCAGTTCTAATCCTAGTTGTTCAATGTGTGCAACAATCGCATTTTACTAAATTTTGCAGGCATGTTCATTGTCTGCAATCAAGACTGTATCAGCTGCATATCTAATGTTATTGATATCGCTTAAAAAGTCGCGTAAAAGTCGACAGGGTCGACTTCATTGCACCGGGTTTTATTCCACATGGCTCGGTCTCTTTCCGTAGCACGGAAAGCGTCGCACAAAGCACGAACTCCGTAGCTTTTAGCGACGACCCACAGGAGTCTCCGAAACATTTAACTCGTAAACCGAAGGGCGCGGCCCGGAATCGAACCAACAATCTTCGGAACGCGAGTCAAACGGCTTGACCACTTCGCCACAGAGACTCCAAACTGTTATTGATGTATCGTCCCCCAATGTTGATTCCTTCCATATCTTCTATATTTCTGAAAATATTTTCACTGTACAGGGAAAAAAGATCTGGAGACATTACACATCCCTATCTCATACCTCTTTTAATAGGATGATATTGACCTACATCGTTATCAATTCTGATGGCAGCTTGTTATTCCAATATATGTTTTGTACAAGTCTAAGGTCTTTTCTATCAATTTGTAGATCTTCAAGCAACCTGATCATGTCGACATGTCTCACTTTATCGAAAGCCTTTGTGTACCACGGTAGTTTAGAAAAAAAAAACAACAACCCGTTCCGTGGCAAATGTGTTACGGACGCAGTTCGTAATCCCGCATACCCACGTTCGAAACACAGCAGTGCTGGTTTTTTATGAAATAGTATGGCTGCCGGTCGTTCAGAAAGCAATGGCGAACTACTGAACGTAAACTTGCCCAGGAATCACGAACAGAGAAAAATGCTGGGGTTAACTGCTGCGTCCTGTAAAGGATATGCAAATAACTTTTTTAAGTTTAGAAAAAAAAATATCTCGAACTTGCTACGGATTTCCGTGTACTGCGTTGAGCATCACATAGCGCAATATACAGGAGACTGATACAATATGGGCGAATCGGTGCGCAATGAAGGTGATCCTTCACAGCCCACAATAACCAACCACAGTATACACATACGAACAGCTGGCAAAAACGCACAGCTGAGACATGATAACACACCACCCTGCACACGGCGGAAGCATTACAACGCCCGTTGCAAACCTGCATGTTTGCGGAATGTTTCCACCCGGGGTAGAAAAGTCACCTTCGCGTGTAAAGTAAGCAAGGCTGAAACTATTTACCCGGACATAAAACATGCCTCACCAGGCTTCCAGTCTATTAAGGACATCAAAGCAAATTGGAAACTATGTTCTGATAAAGACCAAGGAATGCTACAAAAAATACAGATCAAGTAATGCTCCAATAAATAGAGACCAAGTAATGCTACGATAAATTGAGATAAATTAATGCTCCAGTAAATAGAGACCAAGTAATGTTATGATAAATACAGATCCATTAATGCTGCAGTAAATTGAGATCAAGTAATGCTACGATGAATAAAGATCAATTAATGCTCCAGTAAATGGAGACCGGTCTCCCTGGCGCAGGTGTTAACCTCTTTCTCCGCAATCCCGTATATTCTCGTGAGTAACGCAACTACGCGAGAATCGGCAGCGGTTCGCGTCGCGCTAGTAACTTACGGGGGTATGTGAGCCGGTCGCGCAGAAAGCAATGGCAAACTACTGAGCGTAATCTTGCGTAGTGCATCAACAGCAGCTGAAAAATGCTGGTGTTGACTGCAACGTCCTGTAAGGGATATGCAACATTTTAAAAAATGGAGACCAAGTAATGATACGATAAATAAAGACAAAGTGATGCTACAACAAGTACAGACCAAGTAATGCTTCAATAAATAAAGATCAAGTAATGCCTCAACACACATAAAGATCAAGGTATAAAAGATCATTGTTCTCAGTAGTTGTCGTGAAATACTGAGAGTTAATGATTCCCAGATGGACGACTGCATACATCGACTGCCCACGTAGGAGAAGGGTTAAAAAAAACCAGGCAGGTGAACGGTTAATTCCCGAGTTAATGAAACAGAAGGATAACCACAAAGGATTGACCAGCGCATGTGTATGTAGGTCAAGTCGGGAGAGTCGACTACAACACAGGTAACTGTCGAGTGGAAAATTTGGTTAGCGACCAAGAGAGACAGCATCATGGACCAGTCTATTGCGTTCTGGAGGTAGGGATATACAGAAAAGCCCCAGATCTGGAATTTTCCACAAACTAGGACAATGAAGTCTGAATTTGCTTTGTCCAGCAATGTCAAGGACGATGGGACAAAGATGATCTAAAGAGAGTGGCCACTTCTTTGTGTCAGTTGAGTGTGTGTTCCCCAACTGGACGGAAAGATAGAATTATGTGTCCTGTAATGAAAAGAAATATCCTCCCTGATAATGGGATAAAGTGCTTGGCTGCGGATTAATTTCAATTCGTGGATCTACATTAATTCTATAAAGGAACAGCGATGTGTATAAGGTATATTAAAATATAGTTTTAGGATATGAATATAGATGTGCGTGAATAGCATTTATCATTGCTTGCTATGAGTAGGAATAGTATAGACGATTAGGTGAATCTTCTATCCTATGTCAGAGTGGGTTTTTTCGGAAGCCTTTTCATTTCGGCTGGAGGAAAAGACACTCACGTAGGAGAGAAGAGGAAGCAGACACAGATCTCATTATTAAATGTATATCACACAGGTTTCCATACCAGTGCGGGACTTATCAACTAAGAGATTATACAGATGGCTGTGGTCAAGATCACCCAGTGTTGATAACCCACGAGAAAGCACTTTAAAGTCAGAACGCACGACACTTGTGCATAAGAAAGGAAGGAAAAGAAGTGTCATCTTAATAAGTCAGGAGGACAGAGAATGAAAAATAGAGATCATACAAACTAAAGGAAAAAGACCCAAATTACTCAGTATCAAAGAGTTGCAAAGTGCGTACCAAGTGCATATATCAATTACACAATATCAAGTGTAGAACGTTTTACAGAACACTAATAGAACATTCTAGAAAGTCGATGTGTTTTCCAGAATGGATTAAAGAACGCTATAAGAAAGCAACGAACATTCATTTTAAGCGGACAGCAAATAGTGAGCAGGTTAAGTACATTTGATACAGTGGTGAACATTTTCATTACAAAGAACGGATTTATCTACCGACTCAAGCAGACGGAGCTGTCAGGGTGAGACCGTTCTGTATCTATGTCATGTCCTGTACTCTAGCTGAGAGAAGAGACGAGAGAAACCACGGAGACTATCTATCAACATCTTATCTGGCAGCCACACTAGAAGAACATACAAACTACATAGACAATATCCACCCATACACCAGACATAGTTTTAAATTAAATCTTTTATTTAATGTGGAAAAGAACTGTTGTCGAAGTATGTGTTGAGAGAATAATAGAGAGATAGAGTGAAAGAAAGAGATATATGGAAGGGAAGACAGAAGAGAAGAGTGTAGACGAAAAGTCAGTCAATAATCCCAACAGATAATCAGTTTAAAGATGTGCATGTTGATCCCACTCTCTTCTCGGGGAAACAACATCACATAATTGGTGGAGCGAGCGGGATACGTACATACATTATACCCATATGACTTGCATATTGGCACAGGCATAGCGGAGTACCTGCATGTTGGGACATACTGATTGGAATAAAAGAAAAAGAAGTATATATTGATGACTTTTAATGGAAGGACGTCCATTGGATATATGGTGCCATTACATGGATGGTAGAAACATTTCATTAAGGCTGGTGACTTTACAGTGAGAAAGTTCCAGACAGAGTGAATGTGGATAGGTGGTAAGACACATTACATACCTAGTCACACGGTCACACGTCTACATAAGTCTTTATCCTATATCTCCTCTTGTGGATGAGAGAGTGGTTGTGATGTACTGTGTGGGGTTGGAGATTTATAATAATTAATAGATATAGATAAATGATATAGGTTCTAGGTAGATTATCTGTTTATAGTGAGTACTCTTTACTGCTTTGAGGTGTCTTTACTCAACGTGCTGACTGATCTGCTGTAACTATGGCAACTCCTAAAGTAACTACAGCCGAACTGAGGGCCAACGGGGAGGCAATTGGTTTAGCTGGTTCCGAGCTAACGGATTACATACAAGAAAGAGAGAGAGAGTTTCGTCAAGGGGAAAGGGAGGAGCGTAAGGCCCAGTTGGAAGCAGAAAGGGAGGAGCGTAAGGCCCAGTTGGAAGCAGAAGAAGCCACGAAGATCAGAGAACATGAATACCGCATGCGAGAACTGGAGCTCAAGACACAAACTAAGGGGGAAATAGATGGAGCGGAAGGAAATTCTTCTTCACCGGGTGCAACCCATATGAGTGGACATGGTTACCATGCCATGAAGTTTCCCTTAGCTGTCTACGATCAGTCTAAAGAAAGATTTGATCAATACGCATCTCGTTTCGAAGCAATGTCAATCGCTATGGGGCTGGATCGGACCAGATGGGCTCTTAAACTATCACAGGGATTAGTCGGTTCGGGATTTGAAGTGTACACACGCTTACCACCAGGACAGGAAAATAATTACCAGGAATTAAAAGCCGCTTTGTTGAAACATTTTGACATCACAGCACAAACGTATAGGAAGAAGTTTAGATCGGCTAGACGAGAGCCGGGAGAACTATTCGCCGCCTACAGTCTAAGGCTGAAATCCTATCTCCAGAAATGGATGGACTTGGCAGAATTCAAGAGGGATTATGAGAGTCTCGAAGAGATGATGGTGGTAGACCAAATGCGAAAGCAAATGTCGAAACCTCTCAGAACCTTCTTAGGAGAACAAGGGGCGGAACGGATTGATGTTGTGAATAAGCTGGCGGAACGATTCGTGGAAGTACATGGTGAAACTGAGGAACGATTCGTGGAAGTACATGGTGAAACTGAGGAACTAAGTACACAAACCAAAAGTCAGGAGAAACCAGAGAAAAAGAAACCTAAAAACTGGGAAGGAGAAAAAGGGGAACCTTATATAAAGCACACCGAGGAGAGTTCAGAGAAGGTGAAGGAAGGAACCAAGAACACCTCGAATTCTCAAGCGAAACGACAGTGGTCTGAAAAGTGGTGTTCGTTTTGTAGGGCGGCCTCCCACAACACAAAAGACTGCAGATCGAAACCTAAAAGTTCTTACTTCGCAGCATGCAAAGTGATTCCTACATCGGTGATCACAGACAAGGCTGAGGTCGGCGAAGGAGAAAGGAACAAAAAGGACACACGGAAACCTAGGAAGGGAACATGGTGTACACACTGCCAGTCGATAACACATAATACTGTGGACTGCAGATGCAAGGGAAAACACGCCAATTGCATAACCAACCTCGAGGAATCAAAAGAAGAAGGCAAGGAAACGGTCAAGGAGATGAAAGACACTCAGGACCAAGAGAGACCACCTGTGGTTGAACTTATTGAAGTCAATGGCCAGCAGGTTGCTTGTCTCTATGATACAGGTTTGGATGGGGAAGCGGTGGTGGACGCCAGCTTAGTAAGCCCAGACCAACTTACAGGGGAGACCATAGAAATACAGCCGGCAATGAGGAGTGCTGTTACCATGACGCTGCCAATCGCCAAGGTGGAGATTAAATCCAGGTACGTCACGGGCATTATTCCAGCTGCTGTATTATCTGACTCCTTATTTCCAATGATCATTGGCACGAAATATGTCTTTTTGGGGATGCCCAAACAGCAAGCCCACAAGGGAACAGTAGTCAGTGGATCTCAAAGGAAGGAAAAAGAGGCAGAGACACTATGCGACAACTCAGAGATAGGAGAACTGCATACTGCCCAGAGGAAGGATACTACGTTGCATCCTTGCTACAGGAAGCTGCAAAGAAGTGCTGAGCTACCAGAACGGGGACAGTACTTTCTGAAGAATCAACTACTCTATCGGAGAGCTGGGAGGGGAGATAACCTGCATGAGCAGTGGGTGGTTCCAGAGACCCACCGTCCTCACATTCTTCAGAGTGGACACATCATAGGCGAGAATCGACATATGGGTGTCCGAGAGACCTTGCAGAAAATATCCGGCCATTATTGCTGGCCAGGAATGACCGGAGATGTACGCCGGTGGGTGAAGTCTTGTTCGGAGTGCCAGAGAGCACCACCCAACAAGCGAATTAAGAGGAAAGTAGCTCTTAAAGTGGAAGACAAAGTGGAAGTGTGGAGTCCAGCAGAGACCAATATACTCCAAGTAGGATGGAAAGGACCTTATCCTGTGGAAAAGGTGGTGTCCAAGAACATCTACAAAATACGGATCGGGGAAGAGAAGAAAAATCTCCCTAGACATCTCATTAGGAAATATGAAGAGAGATCCGGGAGTAAAGCTTCGCACTTTATGGTGATGGCAGCTATTGGGACAAAGGTTACCAGTCCAGACGAAGACCAGAGATCGCCAGTACAACATAGGAGGACCTATGGGACAGTACGTGATAGGTCAGATTTACCCAACGACAGGAGGAGGGAAATCACAAGTCAGGGAAAGGACAAGAGTGAAAGTTTCACCGGTAACCAAGTTCAGAAGGGGTGGGTAACGTCGGGAAAAGCGAGAATTACCCAGGACTCCAACCGAAGATTGGCTGACCAGATACAATATCGCCCAAGATGGTCCTGGAAACAAAAGTCCAGGAGGTTTGGGAAAGACGACTCGGTCCGACGAGGACGAGGCGGAACATCCCCAGAGGCAAAGCCGGGGGAAACTAAGAGGACATGGAAGCAGTGTTACAATCAGGATGGGACAATCCGTTTGTATTGTGAGCCGTCGCTGACTCAAGTCGAAAGCAGGTCGACTGGACGTACAGGAGCGAGGAGCCAACACTAGTTTCAGTCGTTAGTAGTATAGTAGGGGGTCAACTAGAGCGCCTACTGGATAATGAAGTGAGCAATGTGAGGATCCAATCATATCATCAACACGTGATGTTAATAGCTACTTAGCAGAAGCTCAACGCACGGTGGATGTGATGGACGTTGTTGCTGCATCTGGACTTCACTGTGGAATACATCCTTGGTAAGGAGAATGTAGGAGCAGATTTCTTATTCAGACATCCAGCTCCGGAGGAAGAAGCCTAGGGTTGTGGTTCATGGGAATCAAACCTACAGTGAGAAAGATTCGACGCGGTCTAATCTCTTAAGAGGGGGCCTATGTCGTGAAATACTGAGAGTTAATGATTCCCAGATGGACAACTGCATACATCGACTGCCCACGTAGGAGAAGGGTTAAAAAAAACCAGGCAGGTGAACGGTTAATTCCCGAGTTAATGAAACAGAAGGATAACCACAAAGGATTGACCAGCGCATGTGTATGTAGGTCAAGTCGGGAGAGTCGACTACAACACAGGTAACTGTCGAGTGGAAAATTTGGTTAGCGACCAAGAGAGACAGCATCATGGACCAGTCTATTGCGTTCTGGAGGTAGGGATATACAGAAAAGCCCCAGATCTGGAATTTTCCACAAACTAGGACAATGAAGTCTGAATTTGCTTTGTCCAGCAATGTCAAGGACGATGGGACAAAGATGATCTAAAGAGAGTGGCCACTTCTTTGTGTCAGTTGAGTGTGTGTTCCCCAACTGGACGGAAAGATAGAATTATGTGTCCTGTAATGAAAAGAAATATCCTCCCTGATAATGGGATAAAGTGCTTGGCTGCGGATTAATTTCAATTCGTGGATCTACATTAATTCTATAAAGGAACAGCGATGTGTATAAGGTATATTAAAATATAGTTTTAGGATATGAATATAGATGTGCGTGAATAGCATTTATCATTGCTTGCTATGAGTAGGAATAGTATAGACGATTAGGTGAATCTTCTATCCTATGTCAGAGTGGGTTTTTTCGGAAGCCTTTTCATTTCGGCTGGAGGAAAAGACACTCACGTAGGAGAGAAGAGGAAGCAGACACAGATCTCATTATTAAATGTATATCACACAGGTTTCCATACCAGTGCGGGACTTATCAACTAAGAGATTATACAGATGGCTGTGGTCAAGATCACCCAGTGTTGATAACCCACGAGAAAGCACTTTAAAGTCAGAACGCACGACACTTGTGCATAAGAAAGGAAGGAAAAGAAGTGTCATCTTAATAAGTCAGGAGGACAGAGAATGAAAAATAGAGATCATACAAACTAAAGGAAAAAGACCCAAATTACTCAGTATCAAAGAGTTGCAAAGTGCGTACCAAGTGCATATATCAATTACACAATATCAAGTGTAGAACGTTTTACAGAACACTAATAGAACATTCTAGAAAGTCGATGTGTTTTCCAGAATGGATTAAAGAACGCTATAAGAAAGCAACGAACATTCATTTTAAGCGGACAGCAAATAGTGAGCAGGTTAAGTACATTTGATACAGTGGTGAACATTTTCATTACAAAGAACGGATTTATCTACCGACTCAAGCAGACGGAGCTGTCAGGGTGAGACCGTTCTGTATCTATGTCATGTCCTGTACTCTAGCTGAGAGAAGAGACGAGAGAAACCACGGAGACTATCTATCAACATCTTATCTGGCAGCCACACTAGAAGAACATACAAACTACATAGACAATATCCACCCATACACCAGACATAGTTTTAAATTAAATCTTTTATTTAATGTGGAAAAGAACTGTTGTCGAAGTATGTGTTGAGAGAATAATAGAGAGATAGAGTGAAAGAAAGAGATATATGGAAGGGAAGACAGAAGAGAAGAGTGTAGACGAAAAGTCAGTCAATAATCCCAACAGATAATCAGTTTAAAGATGTGCATGTTGATCCCACTCTCTTCTCGGGGAAACAACATCACATAATTGGTGGAGCGAGCGGGATACGTACATACATTATACCCATATGACTTGCATATTGGCACAGGCATAGCGGAGTACCTGCATGTTGGGACATACTGATTGGAATAAAAGAAAAAGAAGTATATATTGATGACTTTTAATGGAAGGACGTCCATTGGATATATGGTGCCATTACATGGATGGTAGAAACATTTCATTAAGGCTGGTGACTTTACAGTGAGAAAGTTCCAGACAGAGTGAATGTGGATAGGTGGTAAGACACATTACATACCTAGTCACACGGTCACACGTCTACATAAGTCTTTATCCTATATCTCCTCTTGTGGATGAGAGAGTGGTTGTGATGTACTGTGTGGGGTTGGAGATTTATAATAATTAATAGATATAGATAAATGATATAGGTTCTAGGTAGATTATCTGTTTATAGTGAGTACTCTTTACTGCTTTGAGGTGTCTTTACTCAACGTGCTGACTGATCTGCTGTAACTATGGCAACTCCTAAAGTAACTACAGCCGAACTGAGGGCCAACGGGGAGGCAATTGGTTTAGCTGGTTCCGAGCTAACGGATTACATACAAGAAAGAGAGAGAGAGTTTCGTCAAGGGGAAAGGGAGGAGCGTAAGGCCCAGTTGGAAGCAGAAAGGGAGGAGCGTAAGGCCCAGTTGGAAGCAGAAGAAGCCACGAAGATCAGAGAACATGAATACCGCATGCGAGAACTGGAGCTCAAGACACAAACTAAGGGGGAAATAGATGGAGCGGAAGGAAATTCTTCTTCACCGGGTGCAACCCATATGAGTGGACATGGTTACCATGCCATGAAGTTTCCCTTAGCTGTCTACGATCAGTCTAAAGAAAGATTTGATCAATACGCATCTCGTTTCGAAGCAATGTCAATCGCTATGGGGCTGGATCGGACCAGATGGGCTCTTAAACTATCACAGGGATTAGTCGGTTCGGGATTTGAAGTGTACACACGCTTACCACCAGGACAGGAAAATAATTACCAGGAATTAAAAGCCGCTTTGTTGAAACATTTTGACATCACAGCACAAACGTATAGGAAGAAGTTTAGATCGGCTAGACGAGAGCCGGGAGAACTATTCGCCGCCTACAGTCTAAGGCTGAAATCCTATCTCCAGAAATGGATGGACTTGGCAGAATTCAAGAGGGATTATGAGAGTCTCGAAGAGATGATGGTGGTAGACCAAATGCGAAAGCAAATGTCGAAACCTCTCAGAACCTTCTTAGGAGAACAAGGGGCGGAACGGATTGATGTTGTGAATAAGCTGGCGGAACGATTCGTGGAAGTACATGGTGAAACTGAGGAACGATTCGTGGAAGTACATGGTGAAACTGAGGAACTAAGTACACAAACCAAAAGTCAGGAGAAACCAGAGAAAAAGAAACCTAAAAACTGGGAAGGAGAAAAAGGGGAACCTTATATAAAGCACACCGAGGAGAGTTCAGAGAAGGTGAAGGAAGGAACCAAGAACACCTCGAATTCTCAAGCGAAACGACAGTGGTCTGAAAAGTGGTGTTCGTTTTGTAGGGCGGCCTCCCACAACACAAAAGACTGCAGATCGAAACCTAAAAGTTCTTACTTCGCAGCATGCAAAGTGATTCCTACATCGGTGATCACAGACAAGGCTGAGGTCGGCGAAGGAGAAAGGAACAAAAAGGACACACGGAAACCTAGGAAGGGAACATGGTGTACACACTGCCAGTCGATAACACATAATACTGTGGACTGCAGATGCAAGGGAAAACACGCCAATTGCATAACCAACCTCGAGGAATCAAAAGAAGAAGGCAAGGAAACGGTCAAGGAGATGAAAGACACTCAGGACCAAGAGAGACCACCTGTGGTTGAACTTATTGAAGTCAATGGCCAGCAGGTTGCTTGTCTCTATGATACAGGTTTGGATGGGGAAGCGGTGGTGGACGCCAGCTTAGTAAGCCCAGACCAACTTACAGGGGAGACCATAGAAATACAGCCGGCAATGAGGAGTGCTGTTACCATGACGCTGCCAATCGCCAAGGTGGAGATTAAATCCAGGTACGTCACGGGCATTATTCCAGCTGCTGTATTATCTGACTCCTTATTTCCAATGATCATTGGCACGAAATATGTCTTTTTGGGGATGCCCAAACAGCAAGCCCACAAGGGAACAGTAGTCAGTGGATCTCAAAGGAAGGAAAAAGAGGCAGAGACACTATGCGACAACTCAGAGATAGGAGAACTGCATACTGCCCAGAGGAAGGATACTACGTTGCATCCTTGCTACAGGAAGCTGCAAAGAAGTGCTGAGCTACCAGAACGGGGACAGTACTTTCTGAAGAATCAACTACTCTATCGGAGAGCTGGGAGGGGAGATAACCTGCATGAGCAGTGGGTGGTTCCAGAGACCCACCGTCCTCACATTCTTCAGAGTGGACACATCATAGGCGAGAATCGACATATGGGTGTCCGAGAGACCTTGCAGAAAATATCCGGCCATTATTGCTGGCCAGGAATGACCGGAGATGTACGCCGGTGGGTGAAGTCTTGTTCGGAGTGCCAGAGAGCACCACCCAACAAGCGAATTAAGAGGAAAGTAGCTCTTAAAGTGGAAGACAAAGTGGAAGTGTGGAGTCCAGCAGAGACCAATATACTCCAAGTAGGATGGAAAGGACCTTATCCTGTGGAAAAGGTGGTGTCCAAGAACATCTACAAAATACGGATCGGGGAAGAGAAGAAAAATCTCCCTAGACATCTCATTAGGAAATATGAAGAGAGATCCGGGAGTAAAGCTTCGCACTTTATGGTGATGGCAGCTATTGGGACAAAGGTTACCAGTCCAGACGAAGACCAGAGATCGCCAGTACAACATAGGAGGACCTATGGGACAGTACGTGATAGGTCAGATTTACCCAACGACAGGAGGAGGGAAATCACAAGTCAGGGAAAGGACAAGAGTGAAAGTTTCACCGGTAACCAAGTTCAGAAGGGGTGGGTAACGTCGGGAAAAGCGAGAATTACCCAGGACTCCAACCGAAGATTGGCTGACCAGATACAATATCGCCCAAGATGGTCCTGGAAACAAAAGTCCAGGAGGTTTGGGAAAGACGACTCGGTCCGACGAGGACGAGGCGGAACATCCCCAGAGGCAAAGCCGGGGGAAACTAAGAGGACATGGAAGCAGTGTTACAATCAGGATGGGACAATCCGTTTGTATTGTGAGCCGTCGCTGACTCAAGTCGAAAGCAGGTCGACTGGACGTACAGGAGCGAGGAGCCAACACTAGTTTCAGTCGTTAGTAGTATAGTAGGGGGTCAACTAGAGCGCCTACTGGATAATGAAGTGAGCAATGTGAGGATCCAATCATATCATCAACACGTGATGTTAATAGCTACTTAGCAGAAGCTCAACGCACGGTGGATGTGATGGACGTTGTTGCTGCATCTGGACTTCACTGTGGAATACATCCTTGGTAAGGAGAATGTAGGAGCAGATTTCTTATTCAGACATCCAGCTCCGGAGGAAGAAGCCTAGGGTTGTGGTTCATGGGAATCAAACCTACAGTGAGAAAGATTCGACGCGGTCTAATCTCTTAAGAGGGGGCCTATGTCGTGAAATACTGAGAGTTAATGATTCCCAGATGGACGACTGCATACATCGACTGCCCACGTAGGAGAAGGGTTAAAAAAAACCAGGCAGGTGAACGGTTAATTCCCGAGTTAATGAAACAGAAGGATAACCACAAAGGATTGACCAGCGCATGTGTATGTAGGTCAAGTCGGGAGAGTCGACTACAACACAGGTAACTGTCGAGTGGAAAATTTGGTTAGCGACCAAGAGAGACAGCATCATGGACCAGTCTATTGCGTTCTGGAGGTAGGGATATACAGAAAAGCCCCAGATCTGGAATTTTCCACAAACTAGGACAATGAAGTCTGAATTTGCTTTGTCCAGCAATGTCAAGGACGATGGGACAAAGATGATCTAAAGAGAGTGGCCACTTCTTTGTGTCAGTTGAGTGTGTGTTCCCCAACTGGACGGAAAGATAGAATTATGTGTCCTGTAATGAAAAGAAATATCCTCCCTGATAATGGGATAAAGTGCTTGGCTGCGGATTAATTTCAATTCGTGGATCTACATTAATTCTATAAAGGAACAGCGATGTGTATAAGGTATATTAAAATATAGTTTTAGGATATGAATATAGATGTGCGTGAATAGCATTTATCATTGCTTGCTATGAGTAGGAATAGTATAGACGATTAGGTGAATCTTCTATCCTATGTCAGAGTGGGTTTTTTCGGAAGCCTTTTCATTTCGGCTGGAGGAAAAGACACTCACGTAGGAGAGAAGAGGAAGCAGACACAGATCTCATTATTAAATGTATATCACACAGGTTTCCATACCAGTGCGGGACTTATCAACTAAGAGATTATACAGATGGCTGTGGTCAAGATCACCCAGTGTTGATAACCCACGAGAAAGCACTTTAAAGTCAGAACGCACGACACTTGTGCATAAGAAAGGAAGGAAAAGAAGTGTCATCTTAATAAGTCAGGAGGACAGAGAATGAAAAATAGAGATCATACAAACTAAAGGAAAAAGACCCAAATTACTCAGTATCAAAGAGTTGCAAAGTGCGTACCAAGTGCATATATCAATTACACAATATCAAGTGTAGAACGTTTTACAGAACACTAATAGAACATTCTAGAAAGTCGATGTGTTTTCCAGAATGGATTAAAGAACGCTATAAGAAAGCAACGAACATTCATTTTAAGCGGACAGCAAATAGTGAGCAGGTTAAGTACATTTGATACAGTGGTGAACATTTTCATTACAAAGAACGGATTTATCTACCGACTCAAGCAGACGGAGCTGTCAGGGTGAGACCGTTCTGTATCTATGTCATGTCCTGTACTCTAGCTGAGAGAAGAGACGAGAGAAACCACGGAGACTATCTATCAACATCTTATCTGGCAGCCACACTAGAAGAACATACAAACTACATAGACAATATCCACCCATACACCAGACATAGTTTTAAATTAAATCTTTTATTTAATGTGGAAAAGAACTGTTGTCGAAGTATGTGTTGAGAGAATAATAGAGAGATAGAGTGAAAGAAAGAGATATATGGAAGGGAAGACAGAAGAGAAGAGTGTAGACGAAAAGTCAGTCAATAATCCCAACAGATAATCAGTTTAAAGATGTGCATGTTGATCCCACTCTCTTCTCGGGGAAACAACATCACATAATTGGTGGAGCGAGCGGGATACGTACATACATTATACCCATATGACTTGCATATTGGCACAGGCATAGCGGAGTACCTGCATGTTGGGACATACTGATTGGAATAAAAGAAAAAGAAGTATATATTGATGACTTTTAATGGAAGGACGTCCATTGGATATATGGTGCCATTACATGGATGGTAGAAACATTTCATTAAGGCTGGTGACTTTACAGTGAGAAAGTTCCAGACAGAGTGAATGTGGATAGGTGGTAAGACACATTACATACCTAGTCACACGGTCACACGTCTACATAAGTCTTTATCCTATATCTCCTCTTGTGGATGAGAGAGTGGTTGTGATGTACTGTGTGGGGTTGGAGATTTATAATAATTAATAGATATAGATAAATGATATAGGTTCTAGGTAGATTATCTGTTTATAGTGAGTACTCTTTACTGCTTTGAGGTGTCTTTACTCAACGTGCTGACTGATCTGCTGTAACTATGGCAACTCCTAAAGTAACTACAGCCGAACTGAGGGCCAACGGGGAGGCAATTGGTTTAGCTGGTTCCGAGCTAACGGATTACATACAAGAAAGAGAGAGAGAGTTTCGTCAAGGGGAAAGGGAGGAGCGTAAGGCCCAGTTGGAAGCAGAAAGGGAGGAGCGTAAGGCCCAGTTGGAAGCAGAAGAAGCCACGAAGATCAGAGAACATGAATACCGCATGCGAGAACTGGAGCTCAAGACACAAACTAAGGGGGAAATAGATGGAGCGGAAGGAAATTCTTCTTCACCGGGTGCAACCCATATGAGTGGACATGGTTACCATGCCATGAAGTTTCCCTTAGCTGTCTACGATCAGTCTAAAGAAAGATTTGATCAATACGCATCTCGTTTCGAAGCAATGTCAATCGCTATGGGGCTGGATCGGACCAGATGGGCTCTTAAACTATCACAGGGATTAGTCGGTTCGGGATTTGAAGTGTACACACGCTTACCACCAGGACAGGAAAATAATTACCAGGAATTAAAAGCCGCTTTGTTGAAACATTTTGACATCACAGCACAAACGTATAGGAAGAAGTTTAGATCGGCTAGACGAGAGCCGGGAGAACTATTCGCCGCCTACAGTCTAAGGCTGAAATCCTATCTCCAGAAATGGATGGACTTGGCAGAATTCAAGAGGGATTATGAGAGTCTCGAAGAGATGATGGTGGTAGACCAAATGCGAAAGCAAATGTCGAAACCTCTCAGAACCTTCTTAGGAGAACAAGGGGCGGAACGGATTGATGTTGTGAATAAGCTGGCGGAACGATTCGTGGAAGTACATGGTGAAACTGAGGAACGATTCGTGGAAGTACATGGTGAAACTGAGGAACTAAGTACACAAACCAAAAGTCAGGAGAAACCAGAGAAAAAGAAACCTAAAAACTGGGAAGGAGAAAAAGGGGAACCTTATATAAAGCACACCGAGGAGAGTTCAGAGAAGGTGAAGGAAGGAACCAAGAACACCTCGAATTCTCAAGCGAAACGACAGTGGTCTGAAAAGTGGTGTTCGTTTTGTAGGGCGGCCTCCCACAACACAAAAGACTGCAGATCGAAACCTAAAAGTTCTTACTTCGCAGCATGCAAAGTGATTCCTACATCGGTGATCACAGACAAGGCTGAGGTCGGCGAAGGAGAAAGGAACAAAAAGGACACACGGAAACCTAGGAAGGGAACATGGTGTACACACTGCCAGTCGATAACACATAATACTGTGGACTGCAGATGCAAGGGAAAACACGCCAATTGCATAACCAACCTCGAGGAATCAAAAGAAGAAGGCAAGGAAACGGTCAAGGAGATGAAAGACACTCAGGACCAAGAGAGACCACCTGTGGTTGAACTTATTGAAGTCAATGGCCAGCAGGTTGCTTGTCTCTATGATACAGGTTTGGATGGGGAAGCGGTGGTGGACGCCAGCTTAGTAAGCCCAGACCAACTTACAGGGGAGACCATAGAAATACAGCCGGCAATGAGGAGTGCTGTTACCATGACGCTGCCAATCGCCAAGGTGGAGATTAAATCCAGGTACGTCACGGGCATTATTCCAGCTGCTGTATTATCTGACTCCTTATTTCCAATGATCATTGGCACGAAATATGTCTTTTTGGGGATGCCCAAACAGCAAGCCCACAAGGGAACAGTAGTCAGTGGATCTCAAAGGAAGGAAAAAGAGGCAGAGACACTATGCGACAACTCAGAGATAGGAGAACTGCATACTGCCCAGAGGAAGGATACTACGTTGCATCCTTGCTACAGGAAGCTGCAAAGAAGTGCTGAGCTACCAGAACGGGGACAGTACTTTCTGAAGAATCAACTACTCTATCGGAGAGCTGGGAGGGGAGATAACCTGCATGAGCAGTGGGTGGTTCCAGAGACCCACCGTCCTCACATTCTTCAGAGTGGACACATCATAGGCGAGAATCGACATATGGGTGTCCGAGAGACCTTGCAGAAAATATCCGGCCATTATTGCTGGCCAGGAATGACCGGAGATGTACGCCGGTGGGTGAAGTCTTGTTCGGAGTGCCAGAGAGCACCACCCAACAAGCGAATTAAGAGGAAAGTAGCTCTTAAAGTGGAAGACAAAGTGGAAGTGTGGAGTCCAGCAGAGACCAATATACTCCAAGTAGGATGGAAAGGACCTTATCCTGTGGAAAAGGTGGTGTCCAAGAACATCTACAAAATACGGATCGGGGAAGAGAAGAAAAATCTCCCTAGACATCTCATTAGGAAATATGAAGAGAGATCCGGGAGTAAAGCTTCGCACTTTATGGTGATGGCAGCTATTGGGACAAAGGTTACCAGTCCAGACGAAGACCAGAGATCGCCAGTACAACATAGGAGGACCTATGGGACAGTACGTGATAGGTCAGATTTACCCAACGACAGGAGGAGGGAAATCACAAGTCAGGGAAAGGACAAGAGTGAAAGTTTCACCGGTAACCAAGTTCAGAAGGGGTGGGTAACGTCGGGAAAAGCGAGAATTACCCAGGACTCCAACCGAAGATTGGCTGACCAGATACAATATCGCCCAAGATGGTCCTGGAAACAAAAGTCCAGGAGGTTTGGGAAAGACGACTCGGTCCGACGAGGACGAGGCGGAACATCCCCAGAGGCAAAGCCGGGGGAAACTAAGAGGACATGGAAGCAGTGTTACAATCAGGATGGGACAATCCGTTTGTATTGTGAGCCGTCGCTGACTCAAGTCGAAAGCAGGTCGACTGGACGTACAGGAGCGAGGAGCCAACACTAGTTTCAGTCGTTAGTAGTATAGTAGGGGGTCAACTAGAGCGCCTACTGGATAATGAAGTGAGCAATGTGAGGATCCAATCATATCATCAACACGTGATGTTAATAGCTACTTAGCAGAAGCTCAACGCACGGTGGATGTGATGGACGTTGTTGCTGCATCTGGACTTCACTGTGGAATACATCCTTGGTAAGGAGAATGTAGGAGCAGATTTCTTATTCAGACATCCAGCTCCGGAGGAAGAAGCCTAGGGTTGTGGATCATGGGAATCAAACCTACAGTGAGAAAGATTCGACGCGGTCTAATCTCTTAAGAGGGGGCCTATGTCGTGAAATACTGAGAGTTAATGATTCCCAGATGGACGACTGCATACATCGACTGCCCACGTAGGAGAAGGGTTAAAAAAAACCAGGCAGGTGAACGGTTAATTCCCGAGTTAATGAAACAGAAGGATAACCACAAAGGATTGACCAGCGCATGTGTATGTAGGTCAAGTCGGGAGAGTCGACTACAACACAGGTAACTGTCGAGTGGAAAATTTGGTTAGCGACCAAGAGAGACAGCATCATGGACCAGTCTATTGCGTTCTGGAGGTAGGGATATACAGAAAAGCCCCAGATCTGGAATTTTCCACAAACTAGGACAATGAAGTCTGAATTTGCTTTGTCCAGCAATGTCAAGGACGATGGGACAAAGATGATCTAAAGAGAGTGGCCACTTCTTTGTGTCAGTTGAGTGTGTGTTCCCCAACTGGACGGAAAGATAGAATTATGTGTCCTGTAATGAAAAGAAATATCCTCCCTGATAATGGGATAAAGTGCTTGGCTGCGGATTAATTTCAATTCGTGGATCTACATTAATTCTATAAAGGAACAGCGATGTGTATAAGGTATATTAAAATATAGTTTTAGGATATGAATATAGATGTGCGTGAATAGCATTTATCATTGCTTGCTATGAGTAGGAATAGTATAGACGATTAGGTGAATCTTCTATCCTATGTCAGAGTGGGTTTTTTTCGGAAGCCTTTTCATTTCGGCTGGAGGAAAAGACACTCACGTAGGAGAGAAGAGGAAGCAGACACAGATCTCATTATTAAATGTATATCACACAGGTTTCCATACCAGTGCGGGACTTATCAACTAAGAGATTATACAGATGGCTGTGGTCAAGATCACCCAGTGTTGATAACCCACGAGAAAGCACTTTAAAGTCAGAACGCACGACACTTGTGCATAAGAAAGGAAGGAAAAGAAGTGTCATCTTAATAAGTCAGGAGGACAGAGAATGAAAAATAGAGATCATACAAACTAAAGGAAAAAGACCCAAATTACTCAGTATCAAAGAGTTGCAAAGTGCGTACCAAGTGCATATATCAATTACACAATATCAAGTGTAGAACGTTTTACAGAACACTAATAGAACATTCTAGAAAGTCGATGTGTTTTCCAGAATGGATTAAAGAACGCTATAAGAAAGCAACGAACATTCATTTTAAGCGGACAGCAAATAGTGAGCAGGTTAAGTACATTTGATACAGTGGTGAACATTTTCATTACAAAGAACGGATTTATCTACCGACTCAAGCAGACGGAGCTGTCAGGGTGAGACCGTTCTGTATCTATGTCATGTCCTGTACTCTAGCTGAGAGAAGAGACGAGAGAAACCACGGAGACTATCTATCAACATCTTATCTGGCAGCCACACTAGAAGAACATACAAACTACATAGACAATATCCACCCATACACCAGACATAGTTTTAAATTAAATCTTTTATTTAATGTGGAAAAGAACTGTTGTCGAAGTATGTGTTGAGAGAATAATAGAGAGATAGAGTGAAAGAAAGAGATATATGGAAGGGAAGACAGAAGAGAAGAGTGTAGACGAAAAGTCAGTCAATAATCCCAACAGATAATCAGTTTAAAGATGTGCATGTTGATCCCACTCTCTTCTCGGGGAAACAACATCACATAATTGGTGGAGCGAGCGGGATACGTACATACATTATACCCATATGACTTGCATATTGGCACAGGCATAGCGGAGTACCTGCATGTTGGGACATACTGATTGGAATAAAAGAAAAAGAAGTATATATTGATGACTTTTAATGGAAGGACGTCCATTGGATATATGGTGCCATTACATGGATGGTAGAAACATTTCATTAAGGCTGGTGACTTTACAGTGAGAAAGTTCCAGACAGAGTGAATGTGGATAGGTGGTAAGACACATTACATACCTAGTCACACGGTCACACGTCTACATAAGTCTTTATCCTATATCTCCTCTTGTGGATGAGAGAGTGGTTGTGATGTACTGTGTGGGGTTGGAGATTTATAATAATTAATAGATATAGATAAATGATATAGGTTCTAGGTAGATTATCTGTTTATAGTGAGTACTCTTTACTGCTTTGAGGTGTCTTTACTCAACGTGCTGACTGATCTGCTGTAACTATGGCAACTCCTAAAGTAACTACAGCCGAACTGAGGGCCAACGGGGAGGCAATTGGTTTAGCTGGTTCCGAGCTAACGGATTACATACAAGAAAGAGAGAGAGAGTTTCGTCAAGGGGAAAGGGAGGAGCGTAAGGCCCAGTTGGAAGCAGAAAGGGAGGAGCGTAAGGCCCAGTTGGAAGCAGAAGAAGCCACGAAGATCAGAGAACATGAATACCGCATGCGAGAACTGGAGCTCAAGACACAAACTAAGGGGGAAATAGATGGAGCGGAAGGAAATTCTTCTTCACCGGGTGCAACCCATATGAGTGGACATGGTTACCATGCCATGAAGTTTCCCTTAGCTGTCTACGATCAGTCTAAAGAAAGATTTGATCAATACGCATCTCGTTTCGAAGCAATGTCAATCGCTATGGGGCTGGATCGGACCAGATGGGCTCTTAAACTATCACAGGGATTAGTCGGTTCGGGATTTGAAGTGTACACACGCTTACCACCAGGACAGGAAAATAATTACCAGGAATTAAAAGCCGCTTTGTTGAAACATTTTGACATCACAGCACAAACGTATAGGAAGAAGTTTAGATCGGCTAGACGAGAGCCGGGAGAACTATTCGCCGCCTACAGTCTAAGGCTGAAATCCTATCTCCAGAAATGGATGGACTTGGCAGAATTCAAGAGGGATTATGAGAGTCTCGAAGAGATGATGGTGGTAGACCAAATGCGAAAGCAAATGTCGAAACCTCTCAGAACCTTCTTAGGAGAACAAGGGGCGGAACGGATTGATGTTGTGAATAAGCTGGCGGAACGATTCGTGGAAGTACATGGTGAAACTGAGGAACGATTCGTGGAAGTACATGGTGAAACTGAGGAACTAAGTACACAAACCAAAAGTCAGGAGAAACCAGAGAAAAAGAAACCTAAAAACTGGGAAGGAGAAAAAGGGGAACCTTATATAAAGCACACCGAGGAGAGTTCAGAGAAGGTGAAGGAAGGAACCAAGAACACCTCGAATTCTCAAGCGAAACGACAGTGGTCTGAAAAGTGGTGTTCGTTTTGTAGGGCGGCCTCCCACAACACAAAAGACTGCAGATCGAAACCTAAAAGTTCTTACTTCGCAGCATGCAAAGTGATTCCTACATCGGTGATCACAGACAAGGCTGAGGTCGGCGAAGGAGAAAGGAACAAAAAGGACACACGGAAACCTAGGAAGGGAACATGGTGTACACACTGCCAGTCGATAACACATAATACTGTGGACTGCAGATGCAAGGGAAAACACGCCAATTGCATAACCAACCTCGAGGAATCAAAAGAAGAAGGCAAGGAAACGGTCAAGGAGATGAAAGACACTCAGGACCAAGAGAGACCACCTGTGGTTGAACTTATTGAAGTCAATGGCCAGCAGGTTGCTTGTCTCTATGATACAGGTTTGGATGGGGAAGCGGTGGTGGACGCCAGCTTAGTAAGCCCAGACCAACTTACAGGGGAGACCATAGAAATACAGCCGGCAATGAGGAGTGCTGTTACCATGACGCTGCCAATCGCCAAGGTGGAGATTAAATCCAGGTACGTCACGGGCATTATTCCAGCTGCTGTATTATCTGACTCCTTATTTCCAATGATCATTGGCACGAAATATGTCTTTTTGGGGATGCCCAAACAGCAAGCCCACAAGGGAACAGTAGTCAGTGGATCTCAAAGGAAGGAAAAAGAGGCAGAGACACTATGCGACAACTCAGAGATAGGAGAACTGCATACTGCCCAGAGGAAGGATACTACGTTGCATCCTTGCTACAGGAAGCTGCAAAGAAGTGCTGAGCTACCAGAACGGGGACAGTACTTTCTGAAGAATCAACTACTCTATCGGAGAGCTGGGAGGGGAGATAACCTGCATGAGCAGTGGGTGGTTCCAGAGACCCACCGTCCTCACATTCTTCAGAGTGGACACATCATAGGCGAGAATCGACATATGGGTGTCCGAGAGACCTTGCAGAAAATATCCGGCCATTATTGCTGGCCAGGAATGACCGGAGATGTACGCCGGTGGGTGAAGTCTTGTTCGGAGTGCCAGAGAGCACCACCCAACAAGCGAATTAAGAGGAAAGTAGCTCTTAAAGTGGAAGACAAAGTGGAAGTGTGGAGTCCAGCAGAGACCAATATACTCCAAGTAGGATGGAAAGGACCTTATCCTGTGGAAAAGGTGGTGTCCAAGAACATCTACAAAATACGGATCGGGGAAGAGAAGAAAAATCTCCCTAGACATCTCATTAGGAAATATGAAGAGAGATCCGGGAGTAAAGCTTCGCACTTTATGGTGATGGCAGCTATTGGGACAAAGGTTACCAGTCCAGACGAAGACCAGAGATCGCCAGTACAACATAGGAGGACCTATGGGACAGTACGTGATAGGTCAGATTTACCCAACGACAGGAGGAGGGAAATCACAAGTCAGGGAAAGGACAAGAGTGAAAGTTTCACCGGTAACCAAGTTCAGAAGGGGTGGGTAACGTCGGGAAAAGCGAGAATTACCCAGGACTCCAACCGAAGATTGGCTGACCAGATACAATATCGCCCAAGATGGTCCTGGAAACAAAAGTCCAGGAGGTTTGGGAAAGACGACTCGGTCCGACGAGGACGAGGCGGAACATCCCCAGAGGCAAAGCCGGGGGAAACTAAGAGGACATGGAAGCAGTGTTACAATCAGGATGGGACAATCCGTTTGTATTGTGAGCCGTCGCTGACTCAAGTCGAAAGCAGGTCGACTGGACGTACAGGAGCGAGGAGCCAACACTAGTTTCAGTCGTTAGTAGTATAGTAGGGGGTCAACTAGAGCGCCTACTGGATAATGAAGTGAGCAATGTGAGGATCCAATCATATCATCAACACGTGATGTTAATAGCTACTTAGCAGAAGCTCAACGCACGGTGGATGTGATGGACGTTGTTGCTGCATCTGGACTTCACTGTGGAATACATCCTTGGTAAGGAGAATGTAGGAGCAGATTTCTTATTCAGACATCCAGCTCCGGAGGAAGAAGCCTAGGGTTGTGGATCATGGGAATCAAACCTACAGTGAGAAAGATTCGACGCGGTCTAATCTCTTAAGAGGGGGCCTATGTCGTGAAATACTGAGAGTTAATGATTCCCAGATGGACGACTGCATACATCGACTGCCCACGTAGGAGAAGGGTTAAAAAAAACCAGGCAGGTGAACGGTTAATTCCCGAGTTAATGAAACAGAAGGATAACCACAAAGGATTGACCAGCGCATGTGTATGTAGGTCAAGTCGGGAGAGTCGACTACAACACAGGTAACTGTCGAGTGGAAAATTTGGTTAGCGACCAAGAGAGACAGCATCATGGACCAGTCTATTGCGTTCTGGAGGTAGGGATATACAGAAAAGCCCCAGATCTGGAATTTTCCACAAACTAGGACAATGAAGTCTGAATTTGCTTTGTCCAGCAATGTCAAGGACGATGGGACAAAGATGATCTAAAGAGAGTGGCCACTTCTTTGTGTCAGTTGAGTGTGTGTTCCCCAACTGGACGGAAAGATAGAATTATGTGTCCTGTAATGAAAAGAAATATCCTCCCTGATAATGGGATAAAGTGCTTGGCTGCGGATTAATTTCAATTCGTGGATCTACATTAATTCTATAAAGGAACAGCGATGTGTATAAGGTATATTAAAATATAGTTTTAGGATATGAATATAGATGTGCGTGAATAGCATTTATCATTGCTTGCTATGAGTAGGAATAGTATAGACGATTAGGTGAATCTTCTATCCTATGTCAGAGTGGGTTTTTTCGGAAGCCTTTTCATTTCGGCTGGAGGAAAAGACACTCACGTAGGAGAGAAGAGGAAGCAGACACAGATCTCATTATTAAATGTATATCACACAGGTTTCCATACCAGTGCGGGACTTATCAACTAAGAGATTATACAGATGGCTGTGGTCAAGATCACCCAGTGTTGATAACCCACGAGAAAGCACTTTAAAGTCAGAACGCACGACACTTGTGCATAAGAAAGGAAGGAAAAGAAGTGTCATCTTAATAAGTCAGGAGGACAGAGAATGAAAAATAGAGATCATACAAACTAAAGGAAAAAGACCCAAATTACTCAGTATCAAAGAGTTGCAAAGTGCGTACCAAGTGCATATATCAATTACACAATATCAAGTGTAGAACGTTTTACAGAACACTAATAGAACATTCTAGAAAGTCGATGTGTTTTCCAGAATGGATTAAAGAACGCTATAAGAAAGCAACGAACATTCATTTTAAGCGGACAGCAAATAGTGAGCAGGTTAAGTACATTTGATACAGTGGTGAACATTTTCATTACAAAGAACGGATTTATCTACCGACTCAAGCAGACGGAGCTGTCAGGGTGAGACCGTTCTGTATCTATGTCATGTCCTGTACTCTAGCTGAGAGAAGAGACGAGAGAAACCACGGAGACTATCTATCAACATCTTATCTGGCAGCCACACTAGAAGAACATACAAACTACATAGACAATATCCACCCATACACCAGACATAGTTTTAAATTAAATCTTTTATTTAATGTGGAAAAGAACTGTTGTCGAAGTATGTGTTGAGAGAATAATAGAGAGATAGAGTGAAAGAAAGAGATATATGGAAGGGAAGACAGAAGAGAAGAGTGTAGACGAAAAGTCAGTCAATAATCCCAACAGATAATCAGTTTAAAGATGTGCATGTTGATCCCACTCTCTTCTCGGGGAAACAACATCACAGTAGTTTAAAAAACAAAAAGAAGGGAATAATAAAGACGCCAGATCTCATTTGCACTTTATTAGACATAATGCAGAATGGCATGCACGCCAGCGAGATCAGCCGTTTGGAGGTCTTTGTCAGAGAAAACAAGGAATTAAACACGACGTATATCGTTGATCACGGAGACACGTGCCGTTTCTCAGTGGCTAGAATGCTTGCCTGCCGACTCGATGGTCAGGTGTTCGAATCCCGTTCGAGGCGGGGATTATTCTTCATTGATCTGAGCTCCCAGGTCGACCCAGCCAAAAACGGGTACCAAGAAATTTTCTGGGAAGTAAATGCGAACCCGGTGTGATAATGACCGCAATACCCATCGAATACCGACTGGGTCTAAAAATAAGGAACTAGCACCATATACATAAGAAGTATCACGATGCGACAAGAGGTCGCTTACCTTCACAAAGGTATGTACCCGTGAAACAAATATGTTCCCCAGACACGACTGAAAACAACACACTTACCAGATTGTTCCAGTCAAAGATAGCTGCAGCAAACGGGAGGATGTACGTAAGCATAAACCCACACGAAGATCAGAAACAAGAAAAATAAAACAGCACCAGGAATGTTCAGACAACGAGTTTACGAGGACAACAACAAAAGGTTAGGCTTGTAAACCTATCACGGAAGACAGATTCTACTTACTCACTGTTTGCGCTGTTGGGAGCCGCGGTAGCGTGGCGGCTACACGCTCGCCTAGTGTACTGATGTCCTAGGTTCGATTCGCATCAAGGCGGTTTCGAATTTTGAAAACTGACACTGGTGTCCAGGTCGATCCAGCCTCAAATTTGTACCAGGAAATTTTTGGGAAGTAAAGGTGGCCTAAATAATACCGACCACATCACCCACTGAGTGCCGTCTTTTTTTGTTGTTGCATATCCTATTTTACAGAACATCGCAGTCAACACCAGCATTTCTGCCGTTGTGATCTTTTGGCAATTTTACGTTCAGTAGTTTAACACTGCTATCTGAACGACCGGCACCGATACCAACGCGAAACCAACGCAACACGGTCTGCTGCCAAATCGAAGATAAACTCTATGGACCGCTGAATGAACTAAAAAAAACAAAGACAGTTAAATTCATACAAGATATAACATTGCAGTTATATACATATTTCAAGCGAACGAAAGAAGAAGCTGCCAAATCGTGCGCAGCTATGTTTCGAATGCGGGTATACGGGAACCGCGTCCGTAATCTCTTCGCCACGGAGATCGGCGAGTGCAGTTTGGTATTTCAAAATATGGGTCTATTTCCCCAATGTGCTTTAGTTAGGCGTAAAAGGAACTATTAC
Organism: Cepaea hortensis; assembly: GCA_963921405.1. Taxonomy (NCBI): domain Eukaryota; kingdom Metazoa; phylum Mollusca; class Gastropoda; order Stylommatophora; family Helicidae; genus Cepaea; species Cepaea hortensis. The sequence goes on from OY992878.1 coordinate 72,785,363, forward strand.
TTTGTACTGTTCGCTCGGCTGGAAGGTGGTGCATTTAGTTGAGAAATGGCGGCATTACGACTGACAGAGACCGCTCTATTCATATGGCTAAGATGAGGGGCGGGGGATGTGCGACAACAATGTAGTTAGTGAACACACATTTCAGCCAAGTGGACCGGGTGCAACCACAAGACTTTCTGAGGTCACGAAATCCGTGTAAAAGGGACGTAGCGGACTTCTATAGGAAGGTGGGACGTGGAGGAAAGAAGCTGATCACCAAATCTCATACTGACATGGTCTTTGTTTATAAAGTTGCATGTCCTTTTCAGGACGTCGCAATTAACACCAACATTTATTGACTGTTTGTGATTTTCCAGGCAATTTTATATTTTGTGGTTTGCAATTGACTTCTGAATGGCCGGAGCTCATATAATTTTAAAAATCAACGGAAAGCGACCTCTTCCAAAACTGCGTGCACCTGACTTCGAACCTAGTATGCCGGTATTGCGAGACTGCCTCTCACTACCCCTAAGCCAGCAATGCCGGAGGTCCTATGAATTCACATGTCCGCGACGGTATCTTGCAGCGGAATTGTTTCACAGGTTACTGTAACCTAAGTATTTCACAAACAACATGATCAGTGATATCATCCTCCTACTTTCCCACATTTTTCACTCCAGCTCAAAACGCCAAGGAATATACCGCCCTCCCTCCTTCCCACACACACCATCAAAGCATCGTCTCTGCTACAAAGACGCGGAAATGTCTACTTAAGACATGCGCACACCGATGATCTCTTTAAAAAGAAGAAAAGAATGGGCTGGGGGGAAAGGGGGGGGGGGGGGAGAGGGGGAAGAGTGAGGTGGCGTAAAGCTTGTCACAGTGCCAGACGTACAGCACAAACATGGAGTGATCGGAGTTTAGTTTCCCTCGGGGTCTTTGAGCTATTTTAACACAGTAACATACACTTTATAGATTGCTCAAAAACATGTGGCTGTGTGGAACATGGAGACTTGTGGAACAAGGTGAAAGAAATGAATTTCCCATTACATCTGATACACATTATAGTAACTCTCTACAGGAAACAATAGGCAGCAGTGAGAATGTGCGCTGGAAAAACAGGTTGGTTTGATATAGAAAAGGAAGTTATACAGGGGTGAGTTTGGTTCCCTTATCTGTTTAACTTCTATAATGAAAACATAACGAGCAATGCTAGTGAGAATACTGACAAGGAACAATATGATCCTTTTGTAATCGGGGGAAAATAAATACGGGAACTTCCAAATGCTGACCACGCAGTATTATTACCAACGATGCAAATGGGAATGGAGAAACTAATTAAGTCAGAGCAAGAACAAAGTGAGAAACACAATTTATATCTCAGTGCAACAAAAACAAATTAAAACAATTTTTTTTTCTATCCCCCCTTCCCCATATTGTGACAGCAGTTCAATGTCGTCGGCACAGTGCAAACCATCAAATTACTTGGTTAGAGTTCACTCAATTCCGTTTATGGCGATAGTTGTTATATAACCCATTTCATAGTCAGAAAGAATAATGATCATGGTGACAAAAGGCATTCGTGCCGAACTCCCGTTTTTATTTCAAGGCATCTATTAGTGTTTCCTAACGAAGAACTCTACATTTAAAATCTTCATGTGCTGCCCTTATTAAGTTAATGGCTTTCTGTAAGATTCCATAGTATCACACCAACACCCAGAGGGATTTCCTATTAATGTTGCCTAAGTACTTTTCATAATCCACAAATCTAATATAATCTGGCGAATTTAATGCAGAATACTCTCTCTGTGGCATCTATTAATCTCCCCGGATTAACCTGCCAATATTCTTACTGGAATTAACAATAATTAACAATAACTCTATTCCTCTATATTTCTGCCATTCCCGCAGGTCCCTTTTCCTAGACAATTTCATCAGACATACTTCTCTCCAGTTTACTGGCATTTCTTCGGTTTCCCAGACTGCGAATCAATTTATGCAGCAATTCAGTTTAGGTGTCTATGTAGCTTTAATAATTTAAGCTGAGATGCCATCTGGACCAGCAACTTTCATATCTTTCAGTAGTTTGATAGCTTTTCTGAATTTATTCTTTACATGGTTTTTAACATATCCGTCTCCACGTCTGCCGGCAAATCTATCAGGATGATCATTTGGGACTGTCTTTTTAAGAAGTTACCCAAAGTCTTTAGCCTATCTGTTCATCTGAACTTTAATTTTGGTGAGAACCTTCCCATTACTATTTTTGCTAAGTCCAGTTCCTACTATTTTCTCCGCAGTGCTAAAAAGTTCTCTGAGGGTGCCTTTATTTTCTAGATATTTCCTCGTATCCATTTCAGGCTGGGTTGACCAGGCAGCCATGAGCCATTTTCAAAACATCCACCTTTATGGAGATTCAAACACACGATCATTGGGCCGGGCAAGCAAGCTACCGCTGCTCACAACGCTGAAGCCTTGCTATGCTTCAATGTTATCAACCCAGGATGTTGTTTTGTGTGCCTTTACAATGCAGGCTTTCAAATGTAGCCTGGCGAACCATTTGCGACAAGGAATCGTGTCGATTAGCATGAAGAACCCTGGAGAGTTTCCCACGTGCAATTAACTTATTCAGTGCCGAAGGATAATATATCGCCACATGTGACATCCCAAGTGGGCGGAAGGACGCCCTACTAAAGTCATCGTGTTATTTACTTTGTTTCATGGTATCTATCTCAGTTGCAATGCTCGGTGAACGGAAATGTACATGATAATACTTGTTCATTTGATTGTGTACCATGTTTGGTCACAACTTATTTATGTATGACACTAAATCATTTAAGGTACTTCGGCCATACGAAGAGATACATTGCTTTGTTAAAGGATGTTACTCCGGTTGATTGGAAAAGTTGGACGCGAACAGTCAAGAATTTTTCGGGTTCACCGTGAGGAGGTATGGCCTTGAGGGCTTCGTGAAAGCTGGTGGAAAGCTTATAACCAACCCCATTGAGGCTGGTTGAACGAGGTGGAAACTTTCTTTCTTTTTCTACAAATCGGAATTGGAAAAGCTGGTGGGCTTGGTGGCAGTGGGTCGAGGAGGAAGGCACAGAGATAGGTGCATGGATGGTTTGGCCACATGGGTTGGTCGGGAAGAGATCACGACATGATACATGGCTGATGATCGTGTGAGATGACAAACCGTGACCGTCCACACTTATCTGCCTGGCACATGATGGTGGCTATGATAAAGAGAGAAGTGGTGGACAAGAGGGAGACAATCTTACTTGCGTGTACCTTACAGGACGTCGCAATCAATCACAGCATTTTGGCTGTATGTGATTTACTAGACAATTGTTACGTTCAGTGGCTGTTTGCCATTGCTTTCTGAACAATCAAAGCTCGTAATCGAAATCAAAATAGGAGAAAATAGTGGGGAATAGTGTGATTAAACCAAGTGGATTTAGCAAAAATAGTAATGGGAAGGTTCTCAACAAAATTAAAGATCAAATAAACAGATAGGATGAAGACTCGTAAATCGAAATCAACGCAATGTGATCTACTTCCAACTCGAAATTCGGTATAAAGACAATAGAACAACGATTCTATATGTAAAAGATGACCGAAGGATCATTAACTAATTAACTACAGAGTTGAAAAGGCGAACTATTGCAGATTCTGCGCTCCACAGATATATTTTTGAGTTGGGCGTAATTGCATTATGGTTGTTTACAACAGAGCTGCGATATTTGCGCCTTTCGGCTGAGACATCCGACCTCTTGACGGAGTTTGTTAACCGCGTTAGCATTTTCGGGAAGGTTGCTGTTATTTGTGTCGTGCAACTGGAGGTGCGTCTGAAATTGCAGCAGTAATTTCTCACATACTGTAAACACATTTTATCATGCTATGTTTTAAAACATTGAAGGTGAGTTTCGGAGTATTTTAAGTTATTGTTCCAAATGCATTAAGTTTGGCCCTGTCCGCGGTTTTTGGTTGTTAACAAGTTCAGATATGACAACAAACACGGTGTGTTGTGTGGAGTGATAAGAATGTAATATACAGAAATAATCCTGCAATACAGTAACAACGCGAGAAGATCGGTATATAATCGTGCGGGCAGCAACAATGGGAGACGGCCAATAAGTCTCATCTCATCTCATCATGTTCCTCTTGTACCTTGCGGTGTCGAGGTGAAGTATAAACTTCGTGAGAGTGCCCGGTTATGGGCTTCGTATATCGACATTCCCATGGATTCTGTTATTCCCTCCGTCCAGCGTTTACGTGGTCGGCCTCTTCCTCTGTTTCCATCTGGTCTGTACGTCATTGCCTGTTGTGGCATGCTGTTGACTGGTAGCCTACTTGCATGGCCAAACCATTTGACTTGCTGCTTTCTAATAAAATCTAGAGCAGCTTTAACCCCCACTTTAGTCCTGATTTCTTCATTTCTGATCTTATCTCTTCTTGATACGTTGAGTATTCTTCTCAGGAACCTCATTTCTGTTGTTGTGATTTTTCTTTTCTCTTTTTCTGTCATTGTCCAGGTTTGGCATTGGTAGCACAGAGTTGGTAGGAAGATTGTGTTGTAAAGTGCTTTCTTAGTAGTTATTGATACATGTTTGTTCTTTAGTATTGGTGCCATTTGTCCAATGAGTTGATTTGCCTTATTGCACCTATTTTCGATCTCGTCTTCTGATCTGCCAATAAGTAATCGTGCATACAGCAACCACCCGAGAATACCAACAAATAATCGCTCATACAGCAATAACGGCAGAAGTCCAACAAATAATCGTGCATACAGCAACAACGCCAGAAGACCAAGAAATAATCGTGCATGCAGCAGCACCGCCAGAAACCCAACAAATAATCGTGCATACAGCAACAACACGAGAAGAGCAACAATAATCGTGCATACAGCACCAACACCAGAAGACCAACAATAAAAAAAAAGGTGCTTTACAAAACAACAACACAGCTGGAACGCTGCCATCAAGGTAAGTCACTAGTGCCTTGTTGTTGCCTCTTAATCGCCTACGTGATGTTTTCCTCACTATGTAAATATATGACTCGTGCTGTTTCCGGGGTAAACTGAGCTGTTTGTTGAGGTTAACCAATCCAGGGAGACAACAGTGCTGAGGCATTCTATCTTAACCGACGGAGGGTGATATGTGTGTGTGTGTGTGTGTGTGCGCGCGCGCGCGCGCGCACGTGTGTGTGTGTGTGGCGTGTGTTGATAGTTAAGGGTGATAAAACACGTGGTTAGGACAAGAATATTGAGAAAGAATTAACTAAAGCAAATATAACAACACGAAAACAATAGGGCACCAAAGGAACTACAACAAAACAAGAAGGCAGCGAGGAACTATAACAATAACAACAATAAAACAAGAAGGCAGCGAGGAACTACAACAATAACAACAAAACAAGAAGGCAGCGAGGAACTAAAGCAATAATAACAACAAAACAAGAAGACACTGAGGAAATACAACCATACTAACAAAACAGAAGTCAGTGAGGAACTAAAACCATAATATCAACAAAACAACGCGACACCCAGGAATTACAGCAATAATAACAAAACAAACAAGCACTGAGGAACTACAACCATAAAAACAACAAAACAATATGGCAATGAGGAACTACAGCAATAATAATAAAACAAAAATAAGGCACGCAGTACATGCATGAATAATAAAAAAAACAAAACAAAAGAACACACAGTACATGCATGAATAATAACAAAACAATAGAACACAAAGTACAAGCATGAATAATAGCAAAACAATAAGCCACAAAGTACCCGCACGAATAATAACAACAAAGCTATAGGAGACCCAGTAAAACATTAAAAATAGCAAGAATACATTACGGCGCTAAGAATCTACAAATGCCACTTTCATCACCATGTTCATCAGTGAACATAGCTATCACTACCAAAACAAAGAAAGAAACAAAGAACCAAACAAACAAACCCAAGTAACTGTAGTAATCAAATTAAGAAAACAACAGTAACATTGTGAAAACAATTACATGGGTGAGATAGTATAGTGGCTAGAGCAGTCGACTGCCAGAGTTAATGGGTTCAATCCCCTTCGATATGGGATGTTCTTTTAATTTAGTATTGCTCCAGGGAGCCGAGGTAGTATAGCGGCTAGGCGCTTGCAAGCTGGCCCGGCGGTCATAGGTTCGAAATCGATTCGAGGCGAATTATTCAAGTTGACCTCGGTTCCCAGGTCGACACAGTCTAAAATGGGTACAAGTTCATGCATTGGAAAGTGAAGGCGGCCGGATTGATATTAACCATATCAGCCTTGGAGCGCCGATTAGTTTATAAACATATATGCGCAACGTGCCTTAAGTTGCGTAAAGAGGTCGTTACGTACGGTTGCGTTACGTTACTGTATCCGGGGGTCGACAGGGCCTTATAATACTAGGACCAGAAGGCTGTACGGGAGATCTGGCTGGTGGCGTGAGTACAACGTCATACACCAAGTTGCCCTTGGTCACAATAGTCGGTTCTAGCAGGATGCTGATTATGTCACATATACCGAGTTCCGTGACTTGGACACGTTGTATGGTCAAGACAAGAACACTGAGCTGATCTACGACTCTGGTGATCAAGTGAGATGGCAAAATATGGCAGCCCACGCTCACCGGCGTGACACATGATGATGATTACTATCAGACATTTCTAACAAGAATTCACCCCCTACCCCTCCCTTCCGCCCCACATGGCAGGAAAATATGGATACGGTATTCCATTAGCTTGTTTATGATTGGCTGGTTATGAACCATCCAGCGAGCTTTAACTCTTAAGTCTTTGATTGCATCGACGTCCAGGTCGTCTGAATCCTTAAAAGGGCTTGGATACACCAAAGTCAAGTTCGGTAGACACTTTCCTCCCGGCCCAGTGCCGACGTACAGCGCCGCTGGGACTTTTTCAAAACTTTTCTTTCCCTCTCCAAGTTCAGAAGCCAGTGGGATGTGCAAGACATGCTACTGGAGCTTCACATCTGCGGTAGGGGAATAATAGGATGTAGTCAGGTCATGATTCGGCACGGCACATACAGACTGGCTGAGATTAGGCCTAGGTTGGTGGTGTTTCCTCCACGGGTTTTAGCTATTTCCCTGTCAACAGACCTAGACCCAATGCTCAGAGGGACTAGCAATTGTTTGGGCTACAAAATTACACATAAACGTGGCCTGAATTTGTGAAGTCTTTATCACATCGTCCGGGGACTCTGTAACTGATTCAATGACAAAGAATAATATATCGCCAAATATGACCTTCTATTTAGACAGAAAGACGATATATCACCATACAAGGTTCACAGTGTTATTTATTTTGTTTCGTGTATCTTCCCCAATTTTAATGCTCGGTGAACTGAAATTTATATTATAATACTCGTTCGTTTTATTGTATACAATGCCTGGTCCAAACCCAATTTTTGTTTGGCACTGAATAATTTAACTGTGTAAGTAAGCTACTTGGACTTACAAACCTAAAAACGGATCTAGATGCGAACTTGGACACATACATCTATAAACAGATCTAGATTCTAACCTGGAGCTTACAATCTATAAACTGATCTAGATCCCAACTTGGGCACACGAAGCTATAAACGGATCTAGATTCTAACTCTGGAGGCAAGAACTCTAACAAAATAAACACCCACCCAAAGTCTGAAAGACCAGGGTAAAGACGTCATTTCCTTGGCCTAAGGTGTGTAGAGATGACATGACAAATGAAAAGGAAGGAAGCACCATTTTTTGGGTAGAGCTTAGAGCTCCTCATATGCAATTATAACTTATTAGATTGCAAGGCATTCTATCCAACACCGCTGCTTAGCAGTGCACAGGGCCCATATGTGCAATTACTCCGCCTTCCATTGTAAGATATTCTATCTAATATCATTGTTTGGCAGAGCTTAGGGTCCCTCATCTGTAATTACTGTGCCCTACATTGTAAGACATTCTAACAGTAACTAGGACCCCTCATCTGTAACGAGACCGGACAAACTATTCAAAACAGATATATCCGTGCGATAAAACGAGTTCATCCAGCCACAAATATCATCTATTGGTGACACACGTGGGAATACTGGGATAGTATGAGAAGTACCGGTGAATTTATGTTTCATAATAAAGACAGGGAACGCAGGAATGTTTGGCAAAAGCGAGTATACGGCTTGGCTAAAAAAAAAATTGCATGTTATTTGCAGGACATTGTGATCAACCGTAGGATGGATTTCTACGTAATGTTACGTTCAGTAGTTTGCCGCCAATAGATTCGAAAATAATCTGGCAACAGATCCCAGACATCAATTCGTGAGTTGGCGACCTGACTTCGGTACTCGAGCTGGAAGAGTTAAAGCTGCCAAATTATAAATGAACGTTAGCCTATCTCCCCACCAGTACACATCTCCATTTTACACCGCAATCGACTGTATCTGCTACATAGTTATCCACCCACAGTCCCACTCACACACACTCGCACGAGAACAGTTACGCCATCAAGGCATCAACATACGAAATTATGAAGTGGAAAGGTCATTTGCATTCCGTCCTAAAGTTATGGTGCAGACTGACCCAATATCGCGTAGGATCGTGGTCTAGTTTAATTGCTAAAGCTAGACGACTGTGACCTAGGGGTTTGTGAAAGCAGTTTCACAATTCTCCGACATACCGGGTTGATGATTCGAAATCTGCCGCTGGAGATTTGCTAAATATCGCATGACGCTGATTTCGATGGTAGAGGGTCGGCCGTTCAGGGAGCAATGGCAAACTCACCACGTGGTGTACTGGCTACGTCCGAGCGTGTGTGATGGCTACGTCCGAGCGTGTGTGCTGGCTACGTCCTATCAATTGCTGTGGAAACCCCGAGATCACGAAGATGCACATAAACAAACACACACGCATTGGTTGGCGATCATAAAAGTAGAAATACTCTTTGTTCCCACAGCGAGGCGCCGTCGCCATCCTGGGTAACTATAGCTTTCGATGGTTATGTTGTCTGGTGCGTCATCTAGTCTCTACTTCTTTCTTCTACTTCTATGAGCGCCAATCAATACTTGTGTGTTTATTTATGAGCTGGCTATGTCCTAGCGTGATGTGCTGGCTATGCCAGAGCCTGGTTTGCCGACTACAATGTTCACACCTCAGTTAGATATAGCTTGGCTCATCGAAGATGAGAGAATGGTATCTTAACTGCCCTGTCACCGTTTTCAACATATAAAAGAGACCAGGGTCAAAATGTTACAGAATTGGACAGAAGAAACAAGTCATATGGATACGTGTGGCATGGGAACATTTACAACCCATTTCGTATATAATTTGGTGGAGAATGAAACAGAGAACGACACGCAGAAACATACATATGCAAACTGGTATCATGGTATGGAGATGTACCAAAAACAGACTTGATAAACATTTCCCAGATCAGGCATTAAGCAAGGCTCCAGATGTAAAAATAGGTAACACATAATAAATAAACGTCCACAGAAGGAAAGAGGGTCGGGGCCATGATACTTAGATGTTGCGTTCGTAGAATGTCATATTCACATCGCCTAATCATGTTAGAAGTAGGTACCCGGCATAACTTTCAACAGCAGGAAAGAACTTTGGCATTATCTATGGTTTTAAAATTAAATGGCAACTAAATATCTACACATCTTACCAGTACTGTGGTAATATTCACAGAGCGTGTAACTATCACATACAAGATAAACAATAACTGTCAAAGATGTCCATGATTGTAAATAAATAATACAAATAAATACAATTGGCGTCTTGGTCAATAAATCAGATTTGGATCAGCAAACCTGAAAAGGCAAGTCGCGTGGAAACACAAAAACAAACAGCAAACTGCATATCAATGCTGTTTATACTGGTTACCTGACACGACCAATCGGCTACCAGTTGACATAATCACATACAATTATAAACTTCGCCCACAGCCAAAACCAACAATCAGGATAGGATAGCAGGGATACGCATCTACATTTTCGAAGGAAGAAGTCTTAGATACACTATAAAGGCCCCAATTACAAATAATTAGATATAGTCGAGGGTTGAACGGGGCCATTCGTTTCAAGCAAAGCAAGCAAGCAAAACCAGCAATCAATCATATAGTTAGAACATGGATTATAGTTTCAGAGGAAGATGCAACCGGTATTATCCAACAGCGGTCAGTAAGCATTAATCTCATACACGTGAGCAGTCATTCTACAAAGCAAATAATGGTAGTGAAGAACCACAAACGAATAATCAAAGAGGCTATAGTAATGCCAGATCCATGTTTGAATGAGGTTTAAGAAGGGTTGAAATTCTGACACAAATCTCCGGTTTATTTTAGCGAGAGAGAGAGAGAGAGAGAGAGAGAGAGAGAGAGAGAGAGAGAGAGAGAGAGAGAGAGAGAGAGAGAGAGAGAGAGAGAGAGAGAGAGAGAGAGAGTTGACGAAGTTTTTAGCCGCAGCATCCACTGTCACCTGTAATCATGTTTTTGTCGGTTTCCGTGGCGAAGAGCTTACGGACGCGTTTCGTAGTCCTGTATACCCGCCCTCGAAACACAGTTGCGCACGATTTAGCAGCAGACCGCGTTGCGTTGATGTTGTGTTGGTATGGGTGCCGGTCGTTCGGAAAGCAATGGCAAACTACTGAACGTAAACTTGCCAAGAGAACACAGCGACAGAAATGCTGGTGTTAACTGCGATGTCCGGTAAAAAGGATATGAAAACAAAATTGTGTTCTAGAAATGCTTACCGATTCTGCTTCTCGATTTTGTTGATTCCCTCACTGCATTTCTTGCATAACATACACTTCTATCCTCTTCTGTCAGCGGCAACCAGTGTCCATTATTAATTCATCCACTACCATGCCTGAGGTTATGTCCGATTAAGTTAATAAGCAGGGCTTTGCGCGGTCACGTCTCATATAATAGAACTTCCGGTTACAGATAGAGTCAGCGCATTGACCGTGGAATCATGGAATATTTTTGAATCCGTGTCTTACAGTCAGCATTTTTGTGTTTTTCTTTTTTTTTTTTAGAAAGCCCAAGTACAGATCTTCTTTGAAATAACAGTTGAACATAAACAAATAAATACATCCGCATGCCGGAACACACTCATCATCAGCAGGAGCCATGCCGATAAGTGTGAGTGGTTCGCCATCTCAAACAATTATCAATCTTGAATCAGGTCTGTGTTCTCCTCCCGATTATGCAATGTGGCAAACCATCCATCCATCCATCATGTGCCATGCCGATAAGCGTGGGCCATCTCACTCGATCACCAGAGTCATGGATCAGTTCCGTGTTCCTGTCTCGACCATGCCACGTGGCCAAGCCATCCAGGTATTTACTTCTCGGTCTTCCCCTTGATCTCTTCCCTTCGAACTTGCCAGTTGTCATCAAGTTCTCCAAGTCATTTCTTCTCACAACGTACCCACAATTTTTGACTGTCTACGTCTAATGACTCTAATCAGTTTACGATTTTAATTTGTTTCTTGAAGGACTTGTTCATTGGTGTTTGTGTCTGTCCATGGTATTATTTGCATTTTCCTCAGAAATCACATTTCCATAGCCAAACCACCAAGTAATTTATTTTGCCGTCTTCCCCATGCCTTTTCCCATAAATTTTGAAAGTTGTAACTAAATTTTGGAGCTGATTTCTCTCCACAACAAACGTGCTAAAACAATATTGACTGTCACAAATCAATATGCAGCTACCTGTTTCCTGTATCAGCAAACGTAGAATATTCAATGCTAACGTATGGGTCAGAAACACGGAGAACGACTACAAATATGACTAATAAACTACAAGTTCCTCCGAAGTCGGAGAGTGTCTGCCTGTACGGCGAGGAACCACCAGTCTGCACACCAATAAGCCAGACATGGGACAACGGATACTCACGCAAACCTCAGGTCGTGTTTGACATCACACTGATGTTGGACAACAGGATGCCTTCATCCGACATACAGGACTTCGCTTTGGAGCTCAAGCCAACGAACACAAACAAGCAAGCAACTACAAGTCCATTAATTGGTGCCTGCTTAAATGGTATTACAGAATCATCAATGTGGAGCTCATGGAGAGAACTATACCAGTAACAGTCAATCAAGAGGTGAATAAAATACGTTGATGCTGGACAGGACACACGTTGAGAAGACATGAAAATAGAATACCCGGAACTCATGAGGCAAAAGAAATAGAAGATCCAAAAATACACGGGAAAAAAGAAGTAGAGGTAGAAATGAACAATGTCCGAAGGGCATGGACGGGGCTACATGAGATAGCTAAGCTTAAGACGGTTTGAGTGACTTTCTTGAGGGCAAATACTGCAATGGCCGGCTAAGTGGTGAAAGAGTTACGGACGCGGTTAGTAATCCGGCACACCCGCGTTAGAAACACATCTGCGGGCGATTTGGCAGCAGACCACCTTGCGTTGTTTTTTTTTTACGAAATGGTGTGGGTGCCGGTAGTTCAGAAAGCAATGGCAAACTGCTGAACGTAAACTTGCCAAGAGATCACAACAGCGAAAAATGCTGGTGTTGACTGCGACGTTCTGTAAAGGATAGGGAACTAACTAACTATGCTGCAACGGGAGATAAAGGGTGAAAATAAAAAGGTCTGGAGACATACACCTCTTCTGTACATATGTCCAGTTAGGCTGACATCGATCTACTTCACTGATAATTTGTTTGACAGTCTGTTTGACGACTATTGACCTGTCTACTGCTTAACACGCTGAAATATATAACCTGCCGTGATCCCTTGCCGAAATCTCAAGGAACACTTATAGGTAAGCAAAACATTGATCTTAAGAACAGATCCAGGATTGAGTATATCCCTCTACTCATTTGCTCCGAAGATGACACAGTTATCTCTCCCATAAAGGTGCTGTTATCAGGATTCTTTCCTCACCGTACAGCTTTTTTCTCAGTTGGGTTGGGGTTGGGTAACACCGTGAAGGCGCCCTGTTCCTCTCATGGACAAATTCTCGCGTCAATGTTCCATCGTGTATTTTCCCTCTCTACAGGAACAGAACCACCCAATGTTCATATTGTCCATCACAGTGTTTCTCTAATAGCTTGGGTGATGGGGAGGCGGGCGAATTGGTTACGACGTTATGCTGATAGTGGCATCAGAGCGGTCAGACGAGGGTTCGGTGTCATCTCTCGACCTTCGCTAAGAGGGAAAGACTGGCCACCTACTCCTGTGTGCATTATGGCTTGTTGTAAGTCAGAATAGTAATCCGTGTATAGTTCTGTCGAGTTTGTCTCTCGTTGTTACTAAAACCATGTTTTCTTGAAAATTATTTTCGATTACTTACGCAATGGTTTCCTCATATGTTGCTTCATCTTCAGTTTCTTACAGCCGCGTTAATACATGGGTGATATATTTTCGCAAGCCGTCAACGTCACTGTGAATATTCCCCACTTCTAACATCCCAATTCTACACTACAAACTCAATTTACGAAATACGAACCAACAGCGACATTGCGCGGAAGACAAGATGAAAGAAGGCTTGGGATTGGCTGTGACGCCACAGGCTAAAAAGGACTACACGGTGATAAATACGGCACAAAAGGCGGAAACGGTCTGTTATTTTCACCAAAAACCCAACATGAGGCAGGGAGAAATCTTGAGATATCGGAAGGAGTTAGAGCATTTTCAAAATCAAACTCATGTATGAAAAAAAGAAAAGCATCAGCCTACGACATCGCATTTGGAAAACCGAATCCAAAGTCAGATTCTGAAACCTGTTGCCGAAGTATTTGGAAACCGTTCGATTAAAATATAGGTAAAAACAATGTTTTAGATTAGTTTAGTCTTTGAGCCTGTTTCCCGAGAAGAGCTGGTAAGTCAATGTGTTGTAAACCACGTGATTAGTCGTTAAGAAATTAATTTAGTAGAAACTAAATATTATATTCAGTTACCATATTCATGGATAAACTGTACATTAGGATAAACCACAGTGAGTTTCTGTTTCTCCCAGTCAAACAACTTATTTAATGTGTAAGCATTAGTCCTAAGTTGGACATGTTATTTTTAAGTAGTTAAACTCAATCAGCAGTGATTTAGAAGTTGGTGAGTAACTTAAGATTTAGGAAGATAAGAATACTTAGTTCACTAAGAAGAAACTATTATAAATGTGCATACACTGGTAAGACAAATTAGTGTAATGTGTAATAGTCAAGTAGTTTTTTTTCCATGAGCACATGGGAGCCAAATAGATTTCTATATGTATCATAATTTTATGTGGTGAGTTAAAGGTATTTTCATTGTTGTTAAACATGTGGATTTATCATTTGTGAGGAACATAATAATGCCAAATCATCACCCCTGCAAGTGTGGTTATGATACATGATAAATGAATGTGGATTGGGTGTATCACATAATTATATGTATTTGTTGAGAGCATGTGGTGATCTATGTGTATTTTCATTATTGTTAAACGTGAGGAATCATCATTTGTGACTCTCATAATTATGCCTAATGATCATATAATTCTATGTAATTGATGAAAGCATGCCTGTGGAGATTCATGGGTGATTTCATTATTGTTAAACATGTGTGAATGTATCATTTGTGAACCACATCAGTATGACTAATTATCATCCTGGAAATTATTATAATTTCTGATGAAGGATGATGGAATGATTGAGATTTCACTGTAATGTCATTGCTGTGGATCTGTGAATTTACCATGTGTAAAGCACACACATATGCTTAATTGTCATCCATACAGATATGATTAGGGGAAGGATTGAGATTTCGATGTGATGTCAATGGTGTTAACATTTTAAGTTATTGGGAAATCACATAAGTATAATTACTTATCTGACATGAAAGTATGAGAATGATTTCTAATGAATGAGTGAAATGATCATCCATGCACATATTAATATTGTCTGTTGAATGAGGAGAATGAGTGAGATGAAGTAACATGCTGAGGAGTATAAGCTGACAATCAATCTCATGATAGAAGGCAACTTTGATGTATAATGTCCTGTCTATCAGCAGAGAATATGTTCGACATAGCCCATACACTACTTAATAATTTAGTGCACTCCGACGCATGACACCACTCTGTATTAAATATCACTCATGGTACCATCATCTGGTTTGGTGCCCTAAGCACGACACAACCCATATTACATATCACGCATACTACAAGCATCTGGTTTTGTGTCTTAAGCAAGACCCCACTTTGTATTATAGATCACTCATGTTACAACATACGGGCTAGTGTCCTGATGAGTGTAATGATAATGAGTTGATGATTGTAATAACTAACAAAAGGGAAATAACTCCGCAAAATTAATGACTTGATATTTTGTAAAGTCATTATACACGAATTGGTTTGACATATAAATGTCCTAGATGACTAATAAACTAGAAAAATGGACACAGTTTAACATAAAGCAACATTAAAAACAATAAAACAAAAAGAAAGGTTTAAAAAAAACATTTTAACTGGGAAAAAATGTGAAGAAAAATTGTTTACTCACGAAATGATGTTGAAAGTGTCCCGCACTATGTATATAAGTGCCCTGATAGCAGCAAATATCCTGCACTATATATCCACGTGCTTTGATACAAGTGATTCATGGTATTTTGTGAAGCATTCCCCCTTGCACAGCCATATCTGACAGAGACTGCATCCAAAAACAACCTCACTGGCTCTGCTCTTCTTACCAGACTTGGTGTTCATCTTGGCACACCAGTAGCAAGTTTTCCTTTTGCCATCCATACGAATTAGTCTGTGGTCCAAAAGATTGCTGGTACCCAGACCTACAGTTGTGGGGCAAGAAGAAGCTTTCCGTTTCCTCGAAATGTTACCCTTCAAGAGTAGAAACCAGGCTACGCCTAAAAGCGAGATGGCCAACATCACCAACCCTTGTGTGTGGGCGATGGGAGTTTGAACAAATTATCCAGCTGTTGACAATAGAGGTTTGCAGGAGAAAGGCAAACATATATCTCCACCACTTCACAGATTTCCTACCAACAGGGTAATATGAGGACAGCTGGTCAAACCTGTCCACTCCACCCATTGATCTGTTGTAGGCGGCCACTGTTGTGGGTATCTGAACATTTTATCTGCCACCGGGTGCCTTACGTGATGTCATCTTCTTCTTCTTCAGCGTTCCGAGCCATTGAACTTTAGTCTACCATTGTAGGCAATCATGGCTTCATCAATGCTGATATCTCTGCCAGCAGAAAAACACGAGGATATGTTTTTCCTCACCATATCAAGGAACGGTCTTACCTTGTACAGTGGATCGTAATCTTTGTGGCCTATGGGCTTCTGCTTACTGGTGTCATTGAGATGAAAATATTGGGAGATTTTTGCATATCTAGTTTTTCCCATGCACTGTGATACTCCGGGATGATAGAGATCTTCATCTGTGCTCCAATACATGGCAGTTTCAGGCAATTGAACATAGCCCATGAGTATAGCAAGACGAATATAAATTTTTATTTCCTGAGTGCTCACAGGTGACCAGTAAACATCCACTTTACCTGCCTTTTCTTGTCGTTGAGTGGCATACAAATTAGTTTGTTCCATAGCAGACTGATAAAAGTCCTCATTTACAATGAGACTGAAGTAGTCAAACGGTTCTGAACTCTCTCGAAGATCATGCAAAAAAACCTTCAACGACTACAGGGGTTGTCTCAGGACTCCAAACATACATGTCTTTGTCTACAGTTTCACTGACACTACAGAAATCTGGGTCCTCTTCGTCAAAATTCCAGCCTGCCTCTGTAATCAATGTCACTCTCTGCATCACTATCTCTAAACAAATCAAACGGTTCAGTGATATCCACAATAACACTGTCATAATCGACAGACATACCTGCACAATCTTCAAGAAAATCGTGGCTGGATTCCATTTTTTTGCGAATAGATGATACAATATTGAGAAGTCACGAAAAATTTATATTATTTCTGAACCGTTGAATGGATTTCAAAACAGGAAGAACAAGGGAAACAACTCTTCCTGTTTCCTAGGCCGTGATACAATCGTAGATTCATTCATTCGCATAATTATTATTCAGAAGCGCTTGGGACAAGACATGTGTAAAAACGTGGATTTTGGGGGTAATAGTCGGGAAAGGGTTAGGGGAAGGATTGAGATTTCGATGTGATGTCAATGGTGTTAACATTTTAAGTTATTGGGAAATCACATAAGTATAATTACTTATCTGACATGAAAGTATGAGAATGATTTCTAATGAATGAGTGAAATGATCATCCATGCACATATTAATATTGTCTGTTGAATGAGGAGAATGAGTGAGATGAAGTAACATGCTGAGGAGTATAAGCTGACAATCAATCTCATGATAGAAGGCAACTTTGATGTATAATGTCCTGTCTATCAGCAGAGAATATGTTCGACATAGCCCATACACTACTTAATAATTTAGTGCACTCCGACGCATGACACCACTCTGTATTAAATATCACTCATGGTACCATCATCTGGTTTGGTGCCCTAAGCACGACACAACCCATATTACATATCACGCATACTACAAGCATCTGGTTTTGTGTCTTAAGCAAGACCCCACTTTGTATTATAGATCACTCATGTTACAACATACGGGCTAGTGTCCTGATGAGTGTAATGATAATGAGTTGATGATTGTAATAACAATCATGGTGATGATTGTAATGAAGATGATGATTGTAATGATAATAATAATGATAATGATATAATCATAAGGATGAGAATGATGATGATTGTAACAGCAATGATGATGATGATGATAATGAGAATGATGATGGTGATAAATGAAGTACAAGCATATTACAGACACAGTGAAGGGGAGGGAATATACTCGCCTTGAAACCTTTGATTAGAAAAGAATTCACATGAATACTATACCAGAATGGATACCATGATGTATTATATTGTCTATAAGCAACTAATCATTGCGATAGGGAATGATTAAAAAACCCCTTAATGTACGAGACCCTTTTTCTTTAATGGAAGATGTAGAGAAAATAACTAGGTACAGAAGAGGGTGGGGAACATAGTTGTCAGATTCCAAATAAATCAAGGTAGTACAGAACCTAGAGATCCTGATGACAGGCATAGGTAAAGATGAAACTGCACATCTGCTAGCCTAAACCTTGAGCACCTTATAGTGGAAGATTATAGGAAAGCAAACAATTATGTTGGTGATAACTAATTGAGAAAACCAAGACTATTTTTCTCCTATGTTTATTTTTCTCTAGGAACAAGATTCATTTGATTGATTTCCCTTGTTGTGTTCTTAGGAGTTTACAGCATTTCATTTCTGATGTTCATATTGACGATATCATTAGATTTATGACTGATGCTGAAATTTCAGATAGTGGCTATAACCACATAGATCCAGACTTGACTTTGGTGATAGAAGCAACTTTATGAAATGCTCTGTGAGAGAGTGGGGCAGAAACATATCCACCTGCAAAAGTTCAATTTTCCTTATAGGAGAGGTAAAAGTTATTTAGCATAATTTACCTGCCAAAAATGGAAAAATCTAGAGCCAACTAAAATATTCTACAACCTGGAAAGAACAATACACTGAAGCTTTATATATATATATATGTATGTATATATATATATATATATATATATATATATATATATATATATATATATATATATATATATGTGTGTGTGTGTGTGATAGCACGAAGATGAGAGATGAGAGAGAGAAGGAGCAGAATAAAGGTCAGAGAGAGGAAGGAAGAGAGGTGTAAAGAATAAAGGATTGATAGATAAAGATTGTCCGTCTTCCGGTCGTAGAGATAACCACTAAATCTGATTACCCTTGGTTTTATCTACCAACCTCACAAGTATACAGGTATGCAGGTCACGAATACAACACTACCCTAACCGACAATAGTATAGGCACTCAAAAGAATAAGCTAACACTGAATCAAATTTATTTGCTTCTCAAAAGACATTACAAAGTAGACAAAATATCGTGCGAAATCAATTCAAATTATTATGAAAAAATGCTGTCAGGTAATTAGCATCAAGAGAATACCATCAAACTAAGGACTTGCAATTAAACCAATAACTAGTCACATATCAATCAGAGGAATATAAAAGTACGCAAATCTGACAAGAAAGTATATAAGTCTAAGAAGGATGCACACACACGAACTACCGCCGTCAAATGACCACCCACTAGTTTACCCAGGCAATCGATCAAGCGACAACCTGAAAATTGAACAAAAAGACACCCTTGACTATGTGAACAGCATCATCGGGTGTCATTAACCTGCTACTCACCCTCGTCTTCTGATACGTGTATTGAAATCGGGTCAGTGATATTCCATCACTGCCTGGGCGGTCGTACACCACTAACCAGTGTCCCCTGATGCCAACATCAACCCATAACACCCCAAACACTGCACCATGTGTCATAATCAGGTGATATTTATACAATACCCACGCCGACACTGATAGTCTTTCCCCAGTGGACAGACACATATAATTCGGCAGTGGGAAAACCCTAAACAACAACTCCTGATCCGCTTGCCCACACCGGCCGGGTTTCCCCGCGCCAGACACATAACACAACAGCTGATAACTGGACGTCACATTTCAACAACTACATCAGGTAACCCCCAACAACAACACTTCTGCCCCCGAGGCCGACAACACAATACGTCAGTGACACGTACTGGCGATATGTCTCCTTATCATTGGCGCCATCATCGTCCTCAACAGCATGTATTAATATTATACATACTTATATATATGCATTCTCAACAACATAAATTCCCCCTGTCCTTAATCACAAAACAATCAACACATCATAAACATAGCTATTGATCAATAATGACTTCAGCTCCCCTCATGTGTCGTCTATATGTAACCTAAGCCATGAACCCACTGTGTATATCATAGCCATTATTAATAACAACATAAATCTACATCACCAACAATATCATTGCAGCTTGGTACCCCAACAATAATCATAAGACAACAAGGTGGGACACATATACTGCCCAAAAATCACATATATGAAATGCCCTTTTACACTAAAACTCCTACAATCATTATAATCTTTTGCAGTACATAAGTCCACTCATGATTAACCATCATTATGGGCCGTCAACATCGACTACCTAAACCCACACAGTTATTAACCATTTATTCCCGGTTTTCCGTGAAGATCCGAACCCGCGACTTTAAATTCGCAGGGCGATACTGTCTTTCGCGCTAATCATAACAGAGTCTGACCCCGATTTCCCCTCTGCTACACAACACTGCATTCTTTTTTTTCACAGGCTTGTTCCGGGTCCGTTTAAATGCAGTAGCCAGCTGGTCCCATTGTTTGGTTTGACCTAGTGGCCGAGTCTAGTATCCGCCCTAACCGATTAATTTGACTCCAATCACTCTATTTCGGCCATTTAAATATAGGTCATATACCAGACGTCGCATTCAGTCCTGGTCCTTTGCCGGGTCGTTCATGATTACGCGGTAAGTTCACCTACGGTAGTTTGCTATAGCTCTCTAAACTAAGATAACTGATTATAATATACAATTAAACTAATTATGTCTAAGTCTTATGTCAACTTACATTCAACTTCTGCCGTCCCGTTGATCATCTGGGTCCCATATTTGAAATACGATTGCTCTCTTCAACCTCGTTTGCCGTGGATCCCACCACCGGTTTCCAGTCGTATTTGACATTAGTCTCCTGTGTGGTTCCAACCGCATTGTCCCTGGCTATGGTCGTCCTGTCTGACGTTTAGCCATCTACTGCAACTAACGAGCGGTCTCCTTAGCTGGCGGTCCTCTTAACTCAAGTGGCTTTCTTGCACTTTAACGACCCTCGGACTCTGCGTGTCTTTCCCTTCTTTGGCTTATCTGCCTTGGGTAGGTTCCGTTCACAGATCCTTAGTCGCTCTCACTCCTATCAGTGATTCAGACGAATTCTAGCATGGGCGCTTGTCCGTCTTCCTTCACTTCCTCCTCCTACAGATACTATACAGACTTGGGCACGGATTAGCCACAATTTCTGAAGTCCTGTTACTATGTTCCTTGGGCTGCCCCAAGAGGGCTCAGGCCCCCTCCGCTCCCGGAGTCCACTATTAACTGTCCTCTCTCCTGCTCGACTCTTTTCCAACTGACTGGATCCTCAAGTATATATTACTTCTCGAGTTGGCGCCTTTCTCGAATCACGTGACCAGGCTTCGCTCACCTCGTGAAAGACTACTCAATCAGTACCTCGCGTACTCTGCATACTACCATCATATCAATAACCCAAATCTACATTGTCTCTGAAGTTCATGGTCCTGAGTTCATTTACTTTTTCCCGCCACCATAAATTTGGAGTAGGGCGTTCTATTCTGACAGCCAAGGTCCTTCCAATGCCGCCTTGTACCCATAAATTATGCTGCCTCTAAAGTTCACCATTGTCCCTCTGACAGCTTGAACCAAAGTGTACAATACATTTGGCACTCCTCTCCCCGAGAAACTGCTAGCCAACAATAGAGGATGGCCTTGCCGCTATTCGGTCATGCACTCCCGCTCAACCTATGACTATTTTAAAAACAATCCTGGCCCTTGACCTTTGAGGTCCCAAAAATATTCCATTTTATATTTCCCCGGTAAACTTGGAAAGGCGGTATGTGAAAACCAATTTCCATACTGTCTCATATATATAATATATATATATATATATCACAGTGACTGCTTGGAGCAGAAATCCATAACCCACAAGTCAAGACAAGGGATGGCAGACCAATTTTTCTGTTTCAGATTTACTACCAAAGAGGATCTGCAGGATATTACCTGCGAAATTACCTGTAGTCTTAATCCTATGTGAGGAGGGGAGTCACTGCTGAAAATATAATTAAGTGTAAAGATCTTGATGTAAATGAACTTGTTTTTTCATGTAGGTATTTGATGTATTTGAATTGATTGCTTCAAAAACATTACTGTTCATTACTAACTGTATAGTTAATAAATGATGGAAAAAAGGAGGTCATTTCCTCTCGTGAGTGTATCTTTTACTTGTCATAGTCAATTAGTTTAATCAAAATAACCCTAGATAAAATTAGGTTAACTGAGAGAGGAGGCAAGGAACCACCAAAAGGAGATGCTGGGTATTAGGGGGGGGGGGGGACTTGTAAATGTTTTCCTAGAGGTATTCCTTTGTTTTCTGAGACTCTATTTATGGACTCAAACAACTGAGCCATTAAAGGTTAACATAATTAAACGGGCAGGATTACATTGGGAAAGAGGAACTTAGCATCCTTTCTGTCTTTGGGGGTTGAGCCATCAACCATACACCCGACAACATGTATAAGGACTTCCGGTCCCGAACATGGAGAATAGGCATTTAAACGGTTAAGGCCTCTGGAGTGTTTATGCTTGTGACTACCGTTTGCATTCTCATTTTCCTCATGTTGGACTGGAAGTGTATGGCACTGAGTTGAGTGCGTGGCGCGACACTGTGAGCTGTGCATTTCGTGTTAAATGCTTTTACATCTGTCTGCGGTTGTTTGGAGCGTGAACAGCATATTCGGAATAATGGCGGCCGGCTTTGTCGCAGAACTGACTGGTTTTACCTTATAGTAACTGCTGGTTTTCTAGTGACTGCCGCTTCCATCGACGATGAACTGTATTTTTCATGGAGGATTTAGTGGTGGAATTTTGGCGACGGCATTATGTACAGTGAAATGCTTTTACATTTGTCCGCGGTTGCCTGTAGCGCAAATTTAATGTTCGGAAAAATGGCGTCTGGCTTTGTCGCAAAACGGAACGGTTTGTCTTATGCAGTAATTTGTGGCTGCTGGTTTTCTAATGATTGCCGCTTCCATCGACGATGAACTGTATTTTTCGTGGAGGACAGTTGTGTCGGCATTCTGGCGGCCGCATTATGTACAGTGAAATACTCATCTCGTCCGCGGTTGTCTGTAGCGTGAACAGCATGTTCGGAATAATGGCGGCCGGCAGTCGCAGAATTGATTGGTTTGCCCTATGCAATAATCTGTGGCTGCTGGTTTTCTAGTGACTGCCGCTTCCATCGACGATGAACTGTATTTTTCGTGGAGGACTTTGTGTTGACATTCTGGCGGCGGCAGTATGCACAGTGTACCTGTCAGGGCTATTGGTCTGTCGAGACTCCTGTCTGTTCTTCACATGGAGCAGTGAGGAGCATTTTGTGTAATATTCACTGGCACCGGGACGGAGCATAATGAGGACGACCCGTTGCTGTGAAGTTGGAACAGCAACTAACTAACTAACTCACTAACTAACTAACTAACACATGTGTACATCATCATATTTCCACACATATTAAAGTGGGCAGGGATTCACTGTACTTCTAGAGTTTGGAAACTACACCTGATATTTCTGGTACTATGAAAACCTACATCATCCCGTGGAACACTTTAGCTGCAAAGTCCAACAAACCATGAGAAAGTCTACGAAGGGCATGGCGCGAATTGAAAGATGGCCTATATACACCACTGTGAATGGTATCAGTAGAAGAAGATCATGAATACTGTAAACTGACTAGAGAATTTAGACGTGGACAGTAAATATTTGTTGGTCACATTATGAGAAGATACAAACTTGAAAACTTGGTGACAACTAGACAACTTGATGGAAAACAAGCAAGGGTATGAAAAAGAAATAGATGCTAAGATGGCCTGACTAAATGGTATAATCGGTACAAGAAAACATACCCGATTCGAGATCGTGTGAGACAGGGAACCATGATCGTCCACGCTTATCGGCACGACACATGATGATTAATGCAAATGAAATGTAAACGGTGCGTTTTTTCTCCCCCCCCCCCTGTTATTTACTGCCAATATAGTACCTTGCGGTGTATGGCAGGGGGGTCTTGAGCCTGAGGAATTAAGGACGCTTGGCTAGCGCAGTCGCCGCGAACCGTGCAGGCTAGATTTTTCTGTTTGTTCACAGACAGAACAAACTCCACAACTTACCGAGGATTCGAACCCGGATCTACATTCTAGTCACTCGGCAAACCCATTTCGTGGAAAGTCCGAACTGAAAGCTTGCTGAGTGAATGTCGTCTGCAGACTCTCCTGGTTTGTGTGGGAGCGGCCTGTGGCAAACGAAATGCCCAATATACGGAAGTGAGGAAGTGAAGTGCCATGCCCAGGACGTTACGATTTCTTGGGTGAGCCCAATACCAGAGCTCTATGTTGAGGCTCTGCAATTACGGAAGCCTCTTTGGACGGCGGAGAATGCCCATGGCCTGCCCCTGCCTTCCCTTGAGGATTGACCATGAAGTCTTTGGCCGTTCTAACTTAACCAGCTGGGATATGAACGAGACCACAACAGTGAGAGTCGAAAGTCCTTCAAAACACCCGGGAAGGTTTACCCGGTCACCAAACGCCCGCAGAAGTAGGATGTGTCGGCCTAACGGCGCAAGAACGCAGCTCAGCTGTAAACAGGCACAACGCAATCACGTCAGAAAAAAAAAAAAAACTCTCTGGATGAACGCAGAAGAAGAAGATAATGCTTACATGGTATGTACAATAACATGACCGCCGGGAATTGCAACCTCTGCAAGTCTGACCTGTTCCGGTGTATTGTCTTGTCCCGACCTAATGTTTGCGGGGCCCACCTAGGAAGCAATGAATAGTACAACAAAGATATTTTCTGCCCTCTATCATCAATTGAGGCATAAAAACTGGATTTTGCAGCTTAAGTATTCTATAGGACGGAGTCGCCAGTTCAACCAACGCCAACTATCTGTAGGCTATAGTGTCACTATTATTTGTTTAACGTGAGGGCGAGAACAGATAGACAGACATACAAAGAAACACACACACACACAGAGAGAGAGAGAGAGAGAGAGAGAAAGAGAGATACGCACACCTGCACACACACACACACACGAGCAACATAAATATTTAAAAGATAAGAAACAAAAACAATATGTCACAAACATGAGTATGAGATAGTCACCAGTTTGAGGACACAGCAGGCGAAGATAAAAACTGGAACACATTGTAACAAGTTGTACAGAACAGACAGGGATATCATGGAGAGACAGGTATCAGTAAATGAGCTAAGAAGTCAAAAAACAGTAACGGTCCCTTGTACATGCCTAAAGTGCAGTGGGCATATGGAGCTAGACCCGTATTTGAACTGACCATACGACACTCTGTGGGTGACGTGATTGGTATCACACCGGCCGCCTTTACTTTTGAAGACATTTCCTGGTACCCACTTTAGACGGGGTCGACCTGAGAATCCATTGTAAAAATCCGAAACTGCTCTGATACGGATCGAACCCAAGACCACCGTTACAATAGGTCAGGGTCTAGCTGCTATGCTATCACAGCTCCATCTGTTGGCAAGGGACTTTATAACTATCACAGAAATGTAAACGCTCGTAGCGAGGATTGAGAAGATTAACTACATTCCAACGTCTCACTTCTCCCTCTTCTTAAAGTAGTATTCCGCTCACGTAAGCCGCTCATAAGTCCCTAGTTGTCGTCTGTTCAACACATACACATATTCCATGACAGGTTCTGCCCATGTACGCGTCAGCAATAATGTACACTGTGCTTTCATCATAAAAGTGGTCCAAAGATATGGATACATAAGCAATGTTAGTTGCTTGTCCTTTACAGGACGTCGGTATTAATCCCGGCGTTTTTATGCTTGTCATTTCATAGTCAAGTTTTCGTTCAATAGTTTGCCATGCTCATACCATTGTTAAAAATCAACACAAGGTGGCCTGATTCCAAATGCCAGCAGCTGATTGCGAACGACGTATGCTGGCTCACGAATCGCGTTCGCTACACTTTCGCTACAGAATTCCGGCAGAGGCAATGCTAAGTTAGTTGCATATCCTTTACAGGACGTCGCAGTCAACCCTATAATTGTTTGGCTGTTTTTGATCTCTTGGCAAGTTTACGTTCAGTAGTTTGCCATTGCTTTCTGAACGACGGCACCCTTAGCATTTTATAGAAAAAAAACAACAAACGCAAGGCGGTCTCTTGAAAAGTCGCCCGCAACTGTGTTTCGAACGCACTATGCGGGGTTACGAACTGCGTCCCCTAACCCCTTGGCTGAAATTTGACCAAAGATTATAGTACAGGAAGTCAAGAAGGCCGAGAAACTAGTAGAAGATGAAAGCGTTGAATTCGGCACCCATGCCTTTACGTCTTATGTACACGTAATGCGAATTCAGTTGATCCATTTGCTGTCTATTTCAAAGTCATACTGTATACAGACACAGCCACCTACCCACCCACGTACGTAGGTAACTAACCATCTATATATCTGTCTGTCTATCTAGAAGTATATTTCGCCTAAAACACATTTCAATTTATGAAATGTACACTAATATGGTTATTTGTTACGTTCCATAGTCGCGTAAAAAAATTTAGTAATCTATTATCTCGAAATATTATATATGATTCCAGAAATACAGACAGACAGGAATGTATTGTTAAAACAACCAGAAATACACCACACAGTCATATATAGAACGACCCCGAAGGCAACAAACAGCACCATTGTCACCACAAACACGCTAAAACTGGGACACATTGCCAAAATATTGCCAAGAAATGAAGCCACAACTCACCAGGATACACTTCTCAGAATTCCCATTCCGCTAATTCGGCGCCAGAGAAAGAAACTACGTGACGCTAAACAAACGGGCCATTGCTACAATCACAGCTGAGCCACAACACAGAGATTAACTGGCGGTGATAACACTCTTATACCTATACTAGTTTATTGGCTTCGGCGGGCTGGTGGAAACAAATATGTTAAGACGACTGACCTGCTAATTCATGATAAGAAAAACACGGCGTCGCCAGTCAAGTCTCTCGCACAACAGAAAGTTTATATTGAGGCGTTCAGACCTACGGTGCAACCGTTTCTATGATTATTACTTCTTCCTGTTTTATCAATTTATATCACTATCTATCGCTTTGCTAGTACAGAGTAATAAAAAAGTGAATAGTGCACAGGGCAATGAAACATCGTATAGTAAAGACCGTAGCTTCGAGAGTCCGTTATCTTGGGTGGAATACGTCTATAGGAAGTAAAACTTAACACAAATGCATACCGAAAGAGGAACGATGACAACGAAGAAGAAGAAGAAGAAGAAGAAGAAGAAGAAGAAGAAGAAGAAGAAGAAGAAGAAGAAGAATAGATGCTGATCGTTCCAGTAACACAACGGTTGTAAACACGTCGGATTCGTTACTTCGTAAGTCCACCCTTGCAGTATCAACACGTAAATCCAAATTCATGCATTCTTAAATATATTGTTCCATCTGTTATTTATCTTCACGTAGCAAGCGTTTATGAGGAGTCTTAAGATTATCTTACTTGTCTAACTACTAGCAATCGTTGGTTTGTGTCCTTAAATACGGCCAATATATTTAATTTGCATCAATTTATATTTCTTCCACTAGCTCACTTTTCATTTCCAGCTTCTTTAAGGCGTTTATAGCTTGCTTGATTCCAGAAACCGATGCGATATTGGGTGCTGGCAAAACCAACGTGCATCTGGGATAATTAGCCCCTATAACCTTCGATATCTGCCGGGGGTCATGCAACGCAAATTAGTTTTCCCGAAGTGCAGTGACGTCAGTTAACCAACAACTAGCAACACACTACGCAGGGCAAGGTCCCCCTAACCGCACCACAGACATAGGTAAAACATAAATATTCTATATTTATATATCTTCAATGACGATTGCATTAACACATGGTAAACCTTTTTCTTTTTTCTTTTATAGAACAGGTCGTGATACATGACTGTACACAGTGAACAACTGGGTTTAGAATTGCATTGTAAGAAAACAGAGATCATGTTCTCCCCCAAGAAGGAAATACCACTTTGTAGCATCCAAGAAAATGGAAGAATATTTAAACAGTGTGTTTAAGTGAATCGGTGCAACAATCTCGAAACAGTCATAACACTTAATAGAAGGTGCCTTGCAGAGATTAGAACAAGAATCGCTATTTCCATCTGCAAGACGGAAGACCTACTGAACAATAAAAAGCTGTCAATTGCAATGGGAAACAGAGTATTGAAATGCTACATAGAACATGTACTGTTGTATGCATGTGAAACATGGACAATTAGCAGACAATCTCAGAAAGAGCTAATGGAAGTAGAAATGTGGTTTATGAGAAAATGCAGCGAATACTATGGACGGACAGAAAAACCAATAAGAAAATTTTACAAGAAACAAATGAAAACCGTTAACCAGTTCAAGAAATGAAGCGTAGACAGTCAATATTTATTCGGCACATTATGAGTAGAAATAAATTGGAAAATTTAGTGACAACTGGTAAAATTGGTGGGGAAAAGTAAAGGCTATATAAAGAGATAAATATCCGGATGGCTTAGCCCAGTGGTTCTTAACCGGTGGGACCCCCCCCCCCCTCCGGAAAGAGAGGGGGGATTTTAAGGTTTCCGGGGGAGGGGGGATTAAGATTATTTCAAGATCGCGTTAATACAAGAACCGATTACTTGATATTGTTTTTCCCTTCATATTTTATGGGTCTGTACGTCTCACCTGTTCGAAATTCATTTTATAACGTAAGTAGACCCGCAAATCATGTTTTATGTAGACGTCTAGACTTGTTTTAGTATGTGCTATTAAATTTAGCTTCCATTATTACGTATACTATGTAGGGGTGGTGTCACAAAATAAAACCGAGAGTTTAACCCGTTGATTATTATAGAGGATTTCTGATTAAACGGACGATCTGCTAAGCGAAAATTGTTTCAACTAATACAGAGAAAACATTCATAGTTGTGGCTGCACGTGTTCCCAAACAGGTCGGGCATAAATAACAGCGGTACTCGTACATCTGGTCAGCAAAAATAGGAACATTCGGAAGTGAGATGAATGCATACATCGCTTTGACAGTTTATCAACAGTCAGAGACAACCGCAATTGGCAGCTAGGGACAGGTAACAGTCTATCTGTCAATTTATAGTTTCCGGAACATCAAGAAGATTGGCAGCTTGTTGGGGAAAACTGTTGTTGGGATCATACAGTAACTCGTTAGTTTGTTGGGGGAGTCAAAACTAGTGATGACAACTTTGACAGTGACTAGGCAAGGGAAAATCGATTCTTGACAATGGATGATATGCCAAAATAACACCTGCAGGACATCAACCATGTCACGTGACCAATTTTAGGTTTTGCCATAAACCATGATTGGGAGAAAGAGAGTTGACCAAAACCGTGGATTATGATGGACGTGTTTGTGGGAGAGCTCTACAGTGTTAGATTAATTTAAGATTAACTAGCATGTGTCGTTATGGCAAAGTGTAGTAGCCATCCCGGGAATGAGGCGGTTTTGCATAAGGTAGTCAATATAGTCTATTAGTTCTAATTAATATAGACTGTAACCTTGTTAAAACTAAAGTGTGATGATTAGCACTGTTAGTGGAAAACTAACTAGAGTAGGGAAGTGATACTTGGCTCTGTTAGTTGAAAATAGATTAGTGAAGTGTTGATAAGCTTTACTAGTTGAGAATAGAGTAATGATGGATAATTGGGAGACGGGGAAATTGCCCGCTGGGGTTTTGCACTCTGTATGGGTCTTTCCTTGTCATAGCCTGATTCGGCCCTAGGTGGGTAGCTAATCTGCTCTATGACAGTGTTTAGTTAGCTAAAGATCACTGAGCAAGGCAATAGGCTTACACTCAGCCGGTAGGATCAGTGACTAGTACTATCACCAGATGTGTTGTTTCTATCCTAGGTTCCCTACCAGATCCGAGGAAACTCAACAAGGTTTTAGGAAAGGTTCAAATCCCATTCGGAAGAACACCAGTTGAACAGTCAATAAAGTTTCGTACAGAACGTAACTAAAGCTAGAAGGAAGATGATTCACCAAAGACGGGTGATGATTGTTGATGCACCACACAGCATCAGACAGTAGTAACTAACCGAGAACATTAATTATAATAGTTACATAGTGTGATATAAGCTCGTGTAATAGAACACAAGACATGATACTTGAGGCTAGATAGACACGAGTGAGGATCAAGTACATTAACAATTAACATTAATAACTGTGTACACACTACAAAGGACTTGTGCATTCTTTAGGAACGATAGGAACGGACATTGTGTAGGGTGCAACCGGTCCATGATTAACTGTTATTACCACCGGTGTCTATTTCGGATGATCATGAAATGGGATTACCAGAGGTCTACAGAGGCAAGTCAGTATCCGGCAAGATGGTTTCTGCACTGGGTGAGATGTACATGTTCTGACGTAACGTGCTGTGGTCTAGCCTTGCTAGGATGAGCTGACTGGGTTGTTGTCTGAGAATCCGATTCTACACACTTTATAGAACACGTCACACATTTTCTTCGCATACACGTCTCATATACGTTACACTTTTCTTTTAATAAATTAATCTTTATTAATTTTTAGAAGCAAGAGTTGTTGAGTATGTTGCGTTGGGGAAGAATGAGAGGGGGCATAGTACAACAGTGAGAGAGTGATAGGAAAAGGTGTCCACGGGCTGATGGAGTGTGTTGGACGGAAGCTGGTGGATTCTCCAGGATATTGATAAGGGAAAAAATATTATAATGTGGGTGTTGACTCTCTTCACTCCTGGGACGACACTTTAAAGGAGGACACGACATTATTGGGGGCTCATAAACGGGATCTTTGGACAGCGGGATCTCTCGATAACGGGATCTTTGGACAGCGGGATCTCCCGTAAACGGAATCCTTGGACAGCGAGATCTCCTGCAAGCAGGAACCTTTGACAGTGGGATCCTCTGACAACGGGGTCTTTTGACACGGGATCCTTAGTTATAAACGGAGATACCATTTTGGAGAATCCAGCTAGAGTGAATGTGGATAGGGGTTAGGACTAATATCTTACATGTTCACACTTCACACGTCTGCATAGGTCTGTGGTCCTGATTCTACTCTTGTCACTGAGTGAATGTGCTGTGTGTGGTAATATCTAGATTTATAGTACTTGTTCATATATCTGTATAGTAATTTGCAGTTATATTGTACTAGACCTGCTAGCTTACCTCTCTGTATAATGGCCACCCCTAAACTAAGCACGTTAGAATTAAAGGCAAAGGGGGAAGAAATGGGATTGTCGGGGTCTGCTCTAACGGATTACATACAGGAAGTGGAGAGAGAGTATCGTCAAGCAGAAAGGGAAGATCGAAAGGCGGAGTTGGAATTGAGAAGGATGGAATTGGAAGCTGAGCAAGCAGCTAAGAAATTGGAAGCTGAACAAGCAGCTAGGAAATTTGAATCTGAGCAAGCAGCTAGGAAACTGGAAGCTTAACAAGAAGCTCAGAAAAGGGAGCACGAGTACCGGATGAGGGAACTTGAGTTGAAGAGTCAATCTAATGGGGAAACTGAGGGAGCAGTTGGAGGTTCCTCCATCCCAGGCTCAACACCAGTAGGTGGACATGGGTACCATGCTATGAAGTTTCCTTTAGCGGTCTACGAGGAGGACAAAGAGAAGATTGACCAGTACCTTCAACGCTTCGAGGCTATGTCAGTTGCTATGGGTCTGGAGCGTAACAAATGGAATCTCAAGCTATCCCAGGGTTTACGCAGGACCGGCTACGAGGTTTATTCTCGCCTGCCACCAGGACATGAGAACAATTATGACGAGTTAAAGACGGCTCTGCTGAAACGATTCGAGGTTACGTCACATACCTACCGGAAAAAAATTTCGAGCAGCGAAACGAGAACCGGGAGAGTTGTTTGCCGCCTACAGTTTGCGTCTAAAATCTTATCTCCATAAGTGGATGGATTTGGCTGGGTTCGCACATGACTATGAGAGTCTGGAAGAGCTCATGGTGGTCGACCAGCTGAAGAAGCAAATGTCTAAACCTCTCAGGACGTTCCTGGGAGAACAAGGAGCAGAACGTATTGACCTCGTGACTAAATTAGCAGAACGGTTCGTCGAGGTACATGGGGAGGCAGGGGAGAACCTTTCCACCAACACCAAAAGTCAAGAGAAACATGATAAGAAGAAAGCCAAAAACTCAGGAACAAAAAAGTGGGAACCTTATGTACAAAAATCAGAGGATAGTTCAGAGAAGAAGAAGGAGGGAAGCAAGAGCACTTCAAGCTCTACACCAAAACGACCGTGGTCGGAGAAGTGGTGTTCCATTTGTAAGTCACCCTCTCACAATACGAGGGACTGCAAATCGAAGGCTAAGAACCCTCACTTCGCAGCATGTCAAGTGACTTCCAAGGAGGTTGTCACGGAAAATGCCAAGGTCAACAAGGAAGCTCGCCACCAGGAGAGCTCACTCAAGTCCGGCCCTAGAAAATCTAGGACAGGGAACTGGTGCAACCACTGCAAGTCAAACACGCACAATGCTATTGACTGCAGGGGAAAGTCAGGAGACACTCAATTCGTCGTGTGCCCCGGGAAACCTAAGGTGGAGCCCACCGAACAGGTCGAGGCCGAGGAAGAGACTCCAGACCAGGAAAAACCACCTGTAGTGGAATTGGTAGAGGTTAACGGTCGTCAAGTGGAGTGTTTATACGACACAGGACTGGACGGGGAGGCCGTGATTTCTGCGGATCTGGTACATCCAGAACAATTCACAGGTGAGACATGGGAGATACAGCCTGCACAGAAGAGTGCTGTAGTCATGAAGTTGCCCATTGCTAATGTGGAGATTCAGTCAAGGTACGTCACCGGCACCATCAAGGCCGCTGTATTGACCGATCCCATTTTTCCAGTCATCCTAGGTTGCCGGTATGTCTTTCTGGGAATGCCCAGGGAGCCAATCCATATGGGAGCAATGCAGACTCGCTCTCAGACGAAAACGGAAGAGGCAGACGCAATTGTGACTAACCCAATGCCGGGGGAGCTACGAACTGCCCAGAGTGAGGATGATATT
Source organism: Cepaea hortensis (assembly GCA_963921405.1). Taxonomy (NCBI): domain Eukaryota; kingdom Metazoa; phylum Mollusca; class Gastropoda; order Stylommatophora; family Helicidae; genus Cepaea; species Cepaea hortensis. The sequence continues at coordinate 72,818,222 of OY992878.1, forward strand.
TTATGTCCTTCCTACAGAAAGCTGCAGAAAAGTGCTGATCCACCAGGACGGGGGCAGTACTACATGAAGAATAGGATACTCTACAGGAGAGCAGGAAGGGGAGACAACCTATACGGTCAGTTGGTCGTCCCGAAAGCTCACCGGTCCCAGATTCTTCATATGGGGCATACCATCTCCTTTAGTGGACACATGGGTATTGCCGCCACCATGCAGCGGATTTCCTGCCATTACTATTGGCCGGGAATGACAGATGATGTGCGTCGGTATGTGAAGTCATGCCCTGAGTGCCAGAGGGTGGCACCGAAACACTGGACAGCACCGGTGGTGTTGGGTGAGATGCCCATCATGAACTCTCCTTTCGAGAGGGTAGCCATCGATATCGTGGGTCCACTTCCCAGGACTAGGAAGAGGAACATGTATATACTCACAATGGTGGATTGCTGTACAATGTGGGGTGAGGCTATACCGTTGACCACGACTGACTCGAAACGAGTGGCGGACGCACTGATGGAGGCCTTTACCAGATTAGGCTTTCCGGATCAAATTCTGACGGACAATGGATCTCAGTTTTGTGGAAAACTCATGGAGGAGGTATTTAGGGTGTTTCACTCTAACCACATACATACCAGCCCTTACCACCCTCAAGCCAATGGACAAGTAGAGCGTTTCAACGGCACGTTGATGACAATGCTCAGGAAACTAGCGCAGGAAAAACTTGATAGGTGGGATGAATATATCCCAGCAGCACTCTTTGCATATCGGGAAGTTCCTCATGGCTCAACAGGACTACCACCCGCTACGTTGCTGTTTGGTCGTCCAGTCAAAGGACCGCTGGAAGCCATGTTGAGGAGTTGGACTGAAGAGGGGACGTCAGAAGAAGTGATCTCATCCTATAAATACGTGGAGGAACTGAAAGAAAAACTCCACAAGGGATGGACTCTGGCAAATCAAAACTTGAAAAAGGCCAGGAAAAGACATGCGGCTTATTACAACCGTAGGTCTAAAGAAAGATCTCTAGAGGTGGGAGACAAAGTCTTGTTGCTACTCCCAACGGGTAACAACAAACTGGAGATAGGTTGGCAAGGACCATTTCCCGTGGAAAGGGTGATATCCAGAACCAACAATCAAATCCGGATCCGGGGAAAGTCGAAGATTTTCCATATCAATCTCTTGCGGAAATACGAAGAGAGACCCGGAGACAAGGCAGCTCACCTCATGGCAATGGCAGTTGCAGTGGAGACTGAAGTGGGAACCAGCGAGGGCAGGGAATATCCCGTAGTACACCAGGAAACCTATAGGGATGTGCAAGTGAACCCTGATCTGACCTCCCAGGAGAGGGAAAAGATAACCCAGGTTCTCAAGTCTCATAAGGAGATACTGACTGATAAACCCGGACGAACGAGGTTGGTGGAGTTCGAGATGACTTTGACCACGCAGGAGCCTGTTCGTCAAAAGGTTTACCTAGTGCCATTCTCTAAAGAAAAGGCCCTGGAGGAGGAAATACAAAAACTGCTGGAGGATGACGTGATTGCACCATCCACATACAATGCAGGGGTAGTTTTGTTACGGAAACCAAGTGGAGAACACCGGTTGTGTATAGACTACCGACTTCTGAACAGTCATACACAATTTCAGGTGGAACCTTTGCCGAATCCAACTCAGTTATTCGCTAGGCTCCATAAGGCTCGGTACTTTTCAAAGGTGGATCTGAGTCGGGGGTACTATCAGATACCAGTCAAACCGGAGATTCGACCACTGTTAGCTTTCAGTACACCCAGTGGACACTACGAATTCAAGGTCATGCCCTTTGGACTCAGCAATGCACCTAGTGTGTTTACATGCATGATGAGGACTTTACTAGATCCGTTACAGGATCCGTCCATCATCTCATTCATGGATGATATTCTGATTTCCAGTGACAGCTTGGATGACCACTTACAATCCTTGGAGAGAGTGTTTAATAGGCTCAAGGAAGCAGGGCTTACTGCTCGTCCAACCAAGTGCATGATTGGTTACCAGACTCTGGAATTTCTAGGTCACACCATCACTCCAGGACACATTGTCCAGGAAGAAAAGAACCTGGAGAAAATCAGAAATGCCCCAAGGCCAAAAACGAAGAAGGATGTGCGATCTTTTCTCTCGTTGTGTGGGTTCTACCACAAATTTATCCCACATTTCACTGAATTGGGAGCTCCATTGACGGAAACCTTGAATAAGGGATTCCCGGACCAAATCATTTGGACACCAGAATGTGAGAATGCCTATAGTCAGTTAAATGAGGCCTTGGTCAGCAAACCTGTATTACAGCTCCCTGACCTTTCCAAACCATTTGTGTTGAGAACGGATGCGAGTGCGATTGGAATTGGAGCCGCTTTGTTACAAGAAGGAAAAGACGATGCTTCGGTTTTGAAACCTGTAGCATACACAAGTAAGAAACTTCTACAGGCGGAGAGGAATTATTCAACCGTCGAGAGAGAGTGCTTATCTCTCGTATGGGCAGTGCAATAATTCCAGCCATATTTGCATGGAATTAAGTTTCGAGTCCAGTCGGATCATCAGCCCCTGATGTTCCTGGCTACTTCTCAGAAGCTCAACGCATGTTTGATGCGGTGGTCGTTATTACTTCAACCTTATAATTTCACAGTGGAGTACATTCCTGGGAAGGAAAATGTTGGAGCGGACTTCTTGTCAAGACACCCTGCTCCGGAAGAAAAAGAATGAATCATCTGGATTAAGCTCACGGTGGAGAAGAGTGAGAGGGACTACTCTCTTAAGAGGGGGCCTATGTCACAAAATAAAACCGTGAGTTTAACCCGTTTATTATTATAGAGGATTTCTGATTAAACGGACGATCTGCTAAGCGAAAATTGTTTCAACTAATACAGAGAAAACATTCATAGTTGTGGCTGCACGTGTTCCCAAACAGGTCGGGCATAAATAACAGCGGTACTCGTACATCTGGTCAGCAAAAATAGGAACATTCGGAAGTGAGATGAATGCATACATCGCTTTGACAGTTTATCAACAGTCAGAGACAACCGCAATTGGCAGCTAGGGACAGGTAACAGTCTATCTGTCAATTTATAGTTTCCGGAACATCAAGAAGATTGGCAGCTTGTTGGGGAAAACTGTTGTTGGGATCATACAGTAACTCGTTAGTTTGTTGGGGGAGTCAAAACTAGTAATGACAACTTTGACAGTGACTAGGCAAGGGAAAATCGATTCTTGACAATGGATGATATGCCAAAATAACACCTGCAGGACATCAACCATGTCACGTGACCAATTTTAGGTTTTGCCATAAACCATGATTGGGAGAAAGAGAGTTGACCAAAACCGTGGATTATGATGGACGTGTTTGTGGGAGAGCTCTACAGTGTTAGATTAATTTAAGATTAACTAGCATGTGTCGTTATGGCAAAGTGTAGTAGCCATCCCGGGAATGAGGCGGTTTTGCATAAGGTAGTCAATATAGTCTATTAGTTCTAATTAATATAGACTGTAACCTTGTTAAAACTAAAGTGTGATGATTAGCACTGTTAGTGGAAAACTAACTAGAGTAGGGAAGTGATACTTGGCTCTGTTAGTTGAAAATAGATTAGTGAAGTGTTGATAAGCTTTACTAGTTGAGAATAGAGTAATGATGGATAATTGGGAGACGGGGAAATTGCCCGCTGGGGTTTTGCACTCTGTATGGGTCTTTCCTTGTCATAGCCTGATTCGGCCCTAGGTGGGTAGCTAATCTGCTCTATGACAGTGTTTAGTTAGCTAAAGATCACTGAGCAAGGCAATAGGCTTACACTCAGCCGGTAGGATCAGTGACTAGTACTATCACCAGATGTGTTGTTTCTATCCTAGGTTCCCTACCAGATCCGAGGAAACTCAACAAGGTTTTAGGAAAGGTTCAAATCCCATTCGGAAGAACACCAGTTGAACAGTCAATAAAGTTTCGTACAGAACGTAACTAAAGCTAGAAGGAAGATGATTCACCAAAGACGGGTGATGATTGTTGATGCACCACACAGCATCAGACAGTAGTAACTAACCGAGAACATTAATTATAATAGTTACATAGTGTGATATAAGCTCGTGTAATAGAACACAAGACATGATACTTGAGGCTAGATAGACACGAGTGAGGATCAAGTACATTAACAATTAACATTAATAACTGTGTACACACTACAAAGGACTTGTGCATTCTTTAGGAACGATAGGAACGGACATTGTGTAGGGTGCAACCGGTCCATGATTAACTGTTATTACCACCGGTGTCTATTTCGGATGATCATGAAATGGGATTACCAGAGGTCTACAGAGGCAAGTCAGTATCCGGCAAGATGGTTTCGGCACTGGGTGAGATGTACCTGTTCTGCTGTAACGTGCTGTGGTCTAGCCTTGCTAGGATGGGCTGACTGGGTTGTTGTCTGAGAGTCCGATTCTACACTTTATAGAACACGTCACACATTTTCTTCGCATACACGTCTCATATACGTTACACTTTTCTTTTAATAAATTAATCTTTATTAATTTTTAGAAGCAAGAGTTGTTGAGTATGTTGCGTTGGGGAAGAATGAGAGGGGGCATAGTACAACAGTGAGAGAGTGATAGGAAAAGGTGTCCATTGGCTGATGGAGTGTGTTGGACGGAAGCTGGTGGATTCTCCAGGATATTGATAAGGGAAAAAATATTATAATGTGGGTGTTGACTCTCTTCACTCCAGGGACGACACTTTAAAGGAGGACACGACAGGTGGGTGGGGGGGGGGGAGAAAGGATTTTTAGGGTGGAAATATGAAAGGGGGGGGGTGACGTTCTGAAAATATGGTGAAGGGGGGGGGGGCACGGGCCAAAAAAGGTTGAGAACCACTGGCTTAGCCTATTGGTATAACCGAGACAAAATCACATACCTGACCCATGACTCTGCTGATCGTGTGAGACAGCGAACCACGACATAACCATGACAAAATATGTCGAATGCTTTGCCCTGAACTTGGGTAATTGTCTGTGTTGTTTCCTCCTGAAGTATCTGGATCTCAGACATTGACATACTTTAGCTATGATCTACATCACGGTGGTTTGGAAAGAATAGTAATGAAAGACATGGTTCCTGAAATAAGAGACGGGAGTGCACATTATTCCTCCACCCCAACTGCCATGTCTCTAATCTTCAAGCTAATAGGTCCTGCCCAGGTCAACAAACATCTAATTAGAACAGATCCACAGCGTGAACAGAACTGTAGGCATTGCTCTCAGCATTATGAATCCGCTGCATGAATGCTGCAAGTTTCCAAGGTTAGAAGATCCAAGCGGGCGACACAAGCTGCACCCACCACAAACTACCATTATTAATACACTTACACTGGGCCTTTGTTAGAAAGGCAATGGGCTGAGAAGATCTACCTGCTCACAGCTTATAGGATTGATTATATCACCATCATCATCACCATCGTCAACAAATCAAATAGGAAGTATACACTGGCAAGTAAGCTAAAAGTTGGCAGGTAACAAGGTTTGTACACTGCAGTTGTTTACATGAACACTTAGCATACCATGTACCACTCCAAGTGGTCCAGGAATCATCCTCAGTTTACCACACTCCAGTTGTTGAGACTCGTCTTCTTATGCCCTCTAATCCTCACTGCAGCACAGTCCCTCAACCAACTCAAGTCAAGACAACAGATATATACTGGTTCCAAATTGCTGTATGTAGCCGGGGCGCAGTGTTGGGGTGAGCGCCCAACATTGCTTAAATACCCCAATGGCTCGTGAATACATAACCTCTGCAGCAAAAGTCCAACTCCTGGCCTTCACGTGGCGGAACTGTTTTAACTAACAGGAGAAGGGGCGACGGCGAGTATCTGCTCTAGATGTGTATACACATACATGCATGTGCAGACACGTGTGTGCGTGTGTACACATCTAAACTCAAGTGAGACCACAGTCTGCTCTAGCAAAGGAAAGGTGCTGAAGACGGAGGCAACCAGCCAGGAGGCGCACCACAGAAATCAGGATGCCAAGCAATTACGCAAAATGGAATATGTCGACTGCTGCTAAACGTTATGGTGCTCGCCGTGCTTTGGACCCCCAGGCAGGTGCAGTGCCGGGCCCTATGTCTCGAAAGGGTCCAACCCCAACTACTGGAGGTCCTTCTCAGATGTCCTGTGGAGCCAGGGGACATGAGAATAGAACAGCTGGCCATACTAAACTAAGACTTAAAATAATGCACTGGAATGCGGAGGGAGTCAGCAACAAAAAAAGTAGAATTAGAAAACATCCTGGACAAAGAAAAAGTAAGCATATGTTGCTTGCAAGAAACTCACCTCAACGAAAATATAGCCTTCAAAATCAGAGGCTACCAGTGTTACCAATCTGACCGAAAGGACAGGCGAAAAGGTGGGATACTTACCCTTAAATATTGAGCACAACCCACTACTGGCAACGCCGATCACATTCTGGTATGAACCTAAGGCTTATCCACGTCAATATGGAAGCACTATACTAGAGTTTCGCCCTCATTTGAGCTCGTCAGTAGTGCATATCCCTGACCGGATCCGGAAACAGTCCCGGATCACGCGTGTGAAGCGGGTGTGTAACCACGCGGCACACACTGGACACACCAAATTATCACAACAGATAATCACAACGCTACCCATCGTAGGCTATGCTCATATATAAAGATGGAAACATCTTAACAAGAAAGCAAGCAGCTGACCATTTTGCGGACTCATTCGCACAAGATAGCAATATCAAAATCAGTCCAGAGAAACAACAAGAGATTCAAGAGAAACGGCAACATACAGGACAGAAGGAAATAGTACATGAGGTTCTGGAGGCACCCATCACAATCAGCGAACTGGAGCTAGCCATATCAAAACTGAAAATGAGAAAGTCACCAGGAGCTGATGGTATCTCCAATGAAATGATCAGGAACCTAGGAACAGAGGCCAAAGGAAAGCTGTTGCAGATCTTCAATAACAGTTGGACCTTAGGCAGTGTCCCACAAGCCTGGAGAGAAGCAATCATGATACCCCTCCTAAAATCAGGGAAAGATAGTTCCATTGCCTCTAGCTACAGACCAATTAGCCTCACCAGCTGTCTCTGCAAAACACTGGAGCGCATCATCAATCACAGACTGCAGTGGTACATTGAAAGTAAAAACATCCTTGTGCCACAGAAGGCTGGCTTTAGGCAGTGCTACTCTACGGAAGATCAGACAACCTACCTCTCTCAAGAAATTGAGGATGCATTCCAAGAGAAGAAGCTGTTGCTTGCGGCATGGATAGATTTGAAGAAAGCCTTTGACAAAGTCTGGAAAGAAGGTCTGATGAATAAACTGAGAAACTGCAAAGTCAATGGAAGAATGTACAAATGGGTGAAAGCATACTTGCACAACAGAAGAGCCCGAGTACAGATAGACGGACTAAAGAGCAAGAAAGTACTACTGCGTCACGGTGTTCCCCAGAGCGGAGTATTGTCCCCCACACTCTTTCTAATCTTCATCAATGATCTCGTTGCTAATCTACCGCATGGAATTAAAGCCGCAATGTATGCCGATGACCTGGTTCTATGGAGCACAAATGAACATGCATCAGTGGCCACCAGATTACTACAAAGAGCTGTAGATACATTTGTTGCATGGGCAAATAGATGGTGTGTCAGCATAAACACTGACAAGTGCAGCACCACCCTATTTACCCTCTCTCCAAAACAAAAGGCAGGGACCATCCAGATAAATGGAACACCCCTACGAGAAGATAAAGAACCAACATACCTTGGAGTAACATTTGATGGCAGGCTGACATGGAGAAAGCACATCAACAAAGCAGCAGCAAAAGCCAGAAGGAAAATAGCCATCCTGAGAAAGCTAAGTGGAACCACATGGGGAGCCAGTGGGAAAATACTTAGCAAAGTTTATCAACAGAGCATACGACCACACCTGGAATACGGGTCAACTGCATGGTGTTCGGCAGCAAAAACCACACTACAAGAGCTGGACAAAGTGCAAAATCAAGCACTTAGAGTCACCACAGGAGGGATGAGATCAACCCCTATAGTGGAAATGGAGAAGATGGGGAGGACACAAGCACTGAGTGAGCGCAGAGATACGAAAACGCTAATACAAGCAGAAAAGTTCCTCAGCTTGCCAGGCCACCCTATGAAGAACAGATTTGAAAACCTAGCTATGGGGCGGTTGAAAAGAAGTAGTTTTATCCACCAGGCCAAACGACTCTGCAGAGAAACCACCGATCTGCCCACAGTTGGTATCCCCCTAACAACTATTCCAGAGCGAACTCCATGGAAAGATGAGCATAGACTATCATTACAAATCCAGACAAAAGTGAGAGGAATATTTGACAAGGAAGATCAGAACAGTGTGCAGCGCAGAACAGCCACTCTCAGCTTCCTTGATGAAGAATACCCACAGGACCTCTGGATCCGAGTCTACACAGATGGGTCAGCACAAAATGCTGTTCGAAATGGAGGAGCGGGAGTGTACATAGAATACCCAAATAATACCAGGGACACAGCTAGAGTACCGACAGGAAAGTACTGCCATAACTACGATGCTGAAATTGAGGCAATCAAGATAGCAACAGAGAAATTACTAAATACCAGCAATGGTACACAACCTGTGGTGCTATTGACAGATGCAAAATCAGTACTCGAGGCGCTCCTGTCTGGGAAATTTCCAGTACTAAGGACACTACTTTCTGAACTTATCAGTCAGCATAAGGTCACCATACAGTGGATACCATCCCACTGTGGAGTACCCGGGAACGACAGAGCTGATCAATTGGCTAAGGAAGGAGCCAAAGAAGAACAGCCTGATGTGCCTGTAACATACCACCAAAAGAAAAGAATGATCAAATCAGTCAGAAAGCCACCAAAACCTGCTCAAGATGACTACCACGTTATGGATAGACCAGAACAAGTCATTATTCTGCGCCTCAGAACAGGGCACAATAGATTACGCAACCACATGTATACAAAATTCAAGATTGGTGAAACAGCCATGTGTACATGTGGATTGGCGTCACAGACAGCAGAGCACATACTCCAAGACTGCCCAAAATATAACATATCTAGGCAAACCTTCTGGCCTAGAGAGACGACAGTGGAAGATAAACTCTATGGACCGCTGTGTGAACTGAAAAAGACAGTTCAATTCATACAAGAGACAGCACTGCAGTTATAGACATATTTCAAGCGAACGAAAGAAGAAGAAGAAGAAGATATATACTGCTATCTCCCGCAACTTCCTTCATGTCTTCCCTAAATGTTTCACCTCTGTCTCCAATTCTCTTCTGCGTGTGCTTTTAGCGCTCCCTCTATTTCATTCGCCCTGTTGGTTCAACAGACATGACCTTCTATTGATTCTATTGTCGGGTTTTCTCAATCCCATGCAACGCCAGTCTATTCCCCACCTCTCGTTTTGCTGGAATCTGTTTAGCTCTCTCAATAAGCACTAGTGATTCTGTCAAAATATTTAAGTCCTATTGTGCGCAAGCTCCATTTACTGTATGTTTGTTATTTTTTAGCACTAGTCTTTGCAGTTCTGATGAGATCCACCTGTAAACAGACGGTTTTAAGAACGCACTCTAAGAGTTAAGTAAATAACACCACCGCCTATTAAATACACACTAATTGAAAACACTATGTCAAACAACCATTGACTTCTTTCTATGAGTGTCGACCAATACGTGCGGATTCGAGTCATCATAAATCAACACATAAACCAATCAGCACTTGTGATTGATGTCCCTTACCACGTACTTCACAGAACATACAAAGAAGAGAGTGACAGTCAATATTACCCAAGTTTATCTAACACCAGCGGGGGTAGTCCATTACGACAGCACCATACTCAAGATCTTAATAAAACAAATAGAGAACTCCAGTGACAAGCCGAGCAAATCCGGATAGAAAGGATAGGTGAGGTATGTAGGTACGGTTTTTGTATTTCCTTATTGTCTACCAATCTACAGATATGCCTCTGACATCGATCTTCCTCATCATGTACAATTCCTTTGCAGAGTGTCACTTTCAACACACCAGGATGGAAAGATTCTAGATCCTTCGACAGTTCCCTTACATGTGAATTCAAGTCTAACAAGGTAAAGTTTTGCCGCGCAAGGTCACATACAGAAATCGCAACGAACCATATTTGGACAAAGAGGTTTCAATAGGGGAACCCTTTGAGGCCATTAAGACAGTTAATAAATAAACGCGCGTTCTCCAATCCCTACTTCTCTTCTACTTCTATGAGTGCCAAACAATACATGATGTTTATTATATTTTGCAGCGAGACGATGTCGTCATTTGGAGGTGACAGGTTCGAATCCTGGTTGATAACCAGTTTTCAATTTTTATGTTATCCAGTGCGTCCTCTAATCCTTACTTCTCTTCAACTTCTATGGGTGCTAAACAAGACGTGTGTTTATTTATGAACTATATTTGAAAACACCGTGAGATTCTCGTGCAGTGAGTGTTAACTTAACTGTAACGATCGCATACGTGTTGTTTACTTTCTCAGTAATGCGGTTAATAGAACGTTAAGACAAATTAGAAGCAACGGAGAAGTGGTTCCTGAGACAAATACCTTGTTAATACCCTGGACTGCCAAAAATAACTAACAATGACTGCCCGGAAGACTGCTAATTAAACTAGAGCATGATATACAACTAAAAAAATTCGTTGATCACGTGATAAGAGAGGCAATGGAGATATCGTGACAACTGGGGAAATCAGTTGAAAGAGGCAGAGGCAGACCAAGAGAAACGATGCTGGGTGGACTGAGACGGTATTATAGAGGAATATCATAAGCAGAAATGGCCCAGAGCACCAAGAACCGAGATATGTGGAAAGACAATGTCTATACTAGCTGGCAATCACATGACGATGATGATGATGAAAGCGGTTAAGGTGATTGTTTACAAATACGATCAACAATACGCGTGATGCTAGATTGTCAAATATACTAGGTCATCAGATTATGACATCGGGCGACCAATTCACTGTCAGTATATTCTTTACAGAGACATCCCCGGCGCCCACAGTAGATTTAACTACACAATCTCTGTGACTATTCTGATAGGACTATTCAGCAACGGTGAAAGTAACTAAACGATAGTAATATTTCAAGGAAACTCCAAGCCTCTTCGTTAGGCTCACAACACGGAAAACATAAATAAATCACCGTTCGGGCTTATCCAAATGAACCCACGCCATATTAATTTATGTTATGTGTCTTATAACTAGACAGTCGAAATTAAGGGACACACAGTTGGAAGTGTGATGCAACTGCACTTGGAGTTTCGGGCGTGTGTATCATGTTACAGAGAGTTATCAGTAGCAACGAGGTAATCAGCGCACTTTATTTATATTACTCTGTGACAATACTTCAACGCCAGCTATAAATATAAAATCACCACCCACCAAATTCCACAGCTCTGGCCATTTGTATATTTACGCACTTTTCATGGGTGACTAGCTGCCCAAACAGTATGCACATTTCAGTTATTCAACAGTCATGTGAAGGAAACGGGTTCGAATCCACCGTGCATGTACCTTTCAAATGGATCTCTCTCTCTCTTTTTAGTGTGTGTGTGTGTGTGTGTGTGTGTGTGTGTGCGCGCGCGCTCGCGACCTCTGCTATCTACTCACCACTTGCTACATGCATGCCGATGCATACTGAACACATTCTCACAATGTTCTTTTCAGTGGGGATTAGCGCCAGTGCACCCAGGGGATGCTCATACACCCTCCGATCCTCTCTGTAATAACTCTATCAGCATACGGCGCCGGCTCCTGTGGGGTGTTGACTGATGTGTCTACCCGTATGCTAGGCGAGTTGCATGTTGTTTTGGCCACCCCTATCTTTAACTCCAACTTGCGTACTGTGACTATGGGCGTTATTTGATTCAGGTGAACATTATCGTTTCGGCTTAACTATCTAAGTGGGTTATATAACGTCGGCTCGATATACTGGCTAACCTTATTTTAATATAGTGGCAGAGCCAGCCGGCCTATCAGCTCTTTCATTTCCCCCCAAAACTAGCACGAATGAGAACTCTAGCTGTGCGTAAGAAAATGTGAGGGAAGCGGATCCTTAAAGAATTATGCCTTATGTCTTGGATAAGATGTCAAACGTACGTCTCTCTCTCTCTCTCTCTCTCTCTCTCTCTCTCTCTCTCTCTCTCTCTCTCTCTCTCTCTCTCTCTCTCTCTCTCTCTCTCAGCTAGGCAAATGTTTAATTGCACTGAATACTTTTTGTGCATGCATTTAACTTCGCCTGTAGTCTGTATATTGGATCTATATTGGCATACTGAGTTTTTACGGAAGAATATTGCAAATACCGTGCGCAACCAAAATAAGCAAAATAAATGATTTGATTTGGAAGAGGCGAAGACACAGACACCTTATCACAAACAACACAAAAGGCCAGCCAACATTTTGGCCGCACAATAAATTGGCACATAAGGTAACTAATTTAAAGATATCGAGAATGACAAGAGACGGTTGACAGTCCATCAGCAGTGCACGGTATACAGGCACATGCACGGATACATTCACTTTGAGGTGACGAGAAGTGGAGAAGTGTGATATTGCACGCCAGCTGACAAGACACGTCATGGTTATTGACTCACAGGTAAGTCTTATCTAGAAATATAATGGCCCGGACTGAATCCCCATTACACATAAATATCAACTGGGGAACCCTTTGAGGCCACCAAGACAGTTCATAAATAAATACACGCGTTTTGTTTGGCGTTCACACAAGTAGGGGAAAGAATTAGGGACTCTAATCTCTAATTCTTTCCAGCACTTCTATAAGCGTCCTCTATTCTCTGATTCGTTCCCCTACTACTATTAGCGCCCTCTAGTCTCTAATTCTTTCCTCTACTTCTATGAGCGCCGGCTTCGTGGCTTAGAGGTTATGACTTCTCTCCGTAATCTCGTATACTCTCGTCGGTGACGTGATGACGGGGAGAATCAGCAGTGGTTCGAATCGCATCGGTAACTTACGGGGTATGTGAGCCGGCCGCTCAGAAAGCAATGGCAAACTACTGAGCGTAATCTTGCCAAGAAATCAACATACAGCTGAAAGATGCTGGTGTTGACAGCGATGTCCTGTAAAGGATATGCCCAAAACAAAAACAAAAAAACTTCTATGAGCGGCACCTAGTCTCTAATTCTTTCCTCAAACAATACGTGTGCAATTATTTATGAACCCCTATTAGCTGGTGGATTGGATATTAGCTGGGTGATTTACCTAGCTGTATACGATGGCTATAATAATTAATAATTTCCTGGACACTATATGGGAAGTAAAAGAGACGAGAAAATGAGATGTTCACCCCATCTCACTTTACCATAACCCATAAATATGTAAAGGCCTAACACTTCACACTCCCACGGCAACATGCCTTGGGATTGCCATTCAAGATCTTTATATATATCAATTATTTACTTTCATGCCTTTAACAACAAAAGTAATGCAATTTATTCATCAAAAGCTGACATGCAAGGAACCCCAGACTCAAACGAACGAACACTCCGTGTTCTTAGACAGATAAAAATATCACAAGTTGCACTCACATCAGACACTTTTTTTTTTTGCTGCTTCTTACACACAAAATGTAGGGCAACCTTACTCAACCTTCTATTTTGGAAACATCCTTTAGCGATGAACCCACCAGTACCTCCTAAAAATGCCAGTGCTTACGAAGGTCTGCGCATCTGAGCTGCACCTTGTTCGATGACGTAGTCACTGTACGCACATCGCAGTGGGGACTTGGAATTCCAGTCGGGAGAAGGAAAAACATTCTGGGAGTTTGTGTGAGCTACCTGTTCATTACCCGCGGTAAAGTATAGGCAATCTTATAAACGATGCTGTTATACGGCGTGCCATATTTTAAACTTTCACATAACAAGGCTACAGTTGGGCTTTAGAAGACGTGTTAACGAATCGTGTTTAAGAATGCACATCTGCAGAGAAGAACACGTTGCATGTGAAGGAAGCAAAAGCTAAAACAAACAGAAGTATCACGGAAAATAGGGGTAAAAATAGAGCAGAGCGATTAAGTGATAGCACAAATGAATAATCTCTTTCAGCTCCAGAGGTTTCGCAATAGATACTCAAGGAATGAAGTGATTATTGTGGCAACTCACACACGATCGCATGGTTTTCATAGAGCTAAAGATATGCATCATCATCATCATGTGTCTTGCCATATGACGTAGACGTTTATGTCTCAGCAGAGATCTCGACCGTTACTGTTCTAGATCTACTCTGTTGATGATATTCGCCCCATGCCACCGCCTGAAACCACCAAGACACCATTTCTCTCAGTCTGGCTGTCTTTTCTACCGTTGATCTTCCCAAAGATTACGATATCCTCCAATGCATTATATGATCAAAGAACACTTCCCTTTTCTTATAGTTATAATGTATTTCTTTCATTAGCCCCTTTTGTTTGATATATAATGACACACACACACATACACAATGCAATGGACCCGGTTAAATTTTCCGACTAGTAGGGCGGTGGGGTTAGGTTCATCCACATAAAATGGCTATTAGAGTATTGTCACAATTTCTGGTAATTGTCAGGGGAGAAATAATAATACAAAATAAATTGTCCCGAAGCAGTTTTCTGCTTTGGGACTCTGATATAGCAGCATCGTCACATTTTGTAGGCCAGATAACAAGGAGGAATTGGTGGCCAATCATTTCCCCCGACAAGCGATGAGCCCAGGCGTCGATCCCCGCCCCACCGTGCTCATAACAGTACCAGCGCAGTTCTCTATCAACTTCGCTAGCACGCCAGCCCAGGGGAGACAGGAATCGAAATGGTCACCTCACCTGATCATGTCGTGGCCTAGAACGTGTGAAGACCTCACACTTCACAGCCCGACGGCAGCGTCTGACACGGGTCTACATTGACCAGGGAACATAAAATAGGAGCATGTGTTTCCCACAGGGAGCCGAGGTAGCGCAGTAGCTAGCACGCTTGTCTGCCGGCCCAGTGGTCACATGTTCGAATCCCCATCGAAACTGATTGTTATTGACTGAGGTTTCCAGGTTGACCCAGCCTAAAATGAACACCGAGAAATGACATGCAGAGTAAAGGCAGCCGTAATGATATTGACCACATGACCAACCCAGAGCCGAGTGAGCATAATAACATGGGTATAGCACCATACGTCCTATACGCCCTGAGGCGTGTAAAATAGTCTTTCCCTTTTGATTGGACTCACTTCTGACAGTTTATTCAACATACAGTCTACTTCAGCAGTTAGCTCTCTTCGTGCTAGAAAGCTGTTTCTTTAAAACAACTGTCTAGAAGGCGGTTCACTGCATAGTTGTCGAAGACACTGGGTTTAAGAAGCAAATACGAAACGGTAGGTTGGAATTCATAAAGAAAATGTATTGGACATATCATCAACAACATGTGGCATGCCGATAAACGTGAGAAGTAATGTTTGATAATCCCATACCATCACCATTCATGAGTCAGGCTTGTGTTCTTGTTGCATTGATGCTATGTGGCCGAGCCAGACAGGTTTTATGCCTTTCTCTTGCTCCTTTCACATCAAGCTTGCAAGTTATCACTTCATTGTCTCAAAACGTGTCCCCTACAAATTATTGATTGTCTACGTCAAATTTATTTAATCAGTATAGATGTTTATTTATTCCCTGAAAGACTATCTCATTCGTTTGCCTGTGGTATCCTTTGCGTTTACGTCAGATATCACATAGGCCACAATACAGGAAAAAAAATGGCGCCGAAATCTCATCACAGCCGACCTTGAATGCGGAGATTCAGCTTAATAATGCTGATGACTGGACACGAGCAAAAACATCTGTCAGTCCCAGAAGATTCCGCAAGACATACCCCAGGGATGAAATCACCATTGTGACACATCACGCATGACTTTCACAAAATCCTCTGGAAGACTAAGTGTTAACTCTTATGTCCAATGCACTGGCACCCAGGTCGTCTAGGGCCTGAAAAGGTTGCATCTATCAGACTGAGGTTGGGTAGCGACTGTTCTGCCGGACTGCCCCAGTCTACTGGAGATAGACTGCAACTGTACCACACAGGCCCCCTTCCCACCTCCAAGCGTGCAAGACCGCTATTCGGAGGTTCACATCTGCACAGGTACATTAGGATGTAGCCAGCTTATAATTCAGCACAAAGCATACGAACTGGCCTAGATTAGGCCTAAGTTGGTAATACGCATAAAAGGAGAAACTTTTTGCATGTTAAAATAAATAGGACCAGTTAGAGAATTATTTTATAACAATAACTTAATAGAATTCTGCTTTGGACACATTGTAAAATCTTACGGAAACGTACGAAGCTCTTGTTGGAATACAGTAGAAAAGGAAAATCACACACCACGCAATCCATGGGATTAAAAGCAATAGAACAGTTAAAAGTTAGTTGCATATCCTTTTACAGGACGCAGCAGTCAATTCCAGCATTTTTTTGGCTGTTTGTGATTCCTTGACAAATTTACGTTCAGCAGTTAGCCATTGCTTTCTGAATGACCGGTACTCATACCATTGTATGACAAATAACGCAAGGCGGTCTGCTGCCAACTCGCCCGCAAATGTGTTTGGAACGCGGTATGCGGGATTACGAATTGCGCCCGTAACCCCTACGCCACAGAGCTGGCTAATAGGACAGAGTGTATTAATATAATAATAACTGGCTGAGTCAAAAGGTGTCAAACGTGTGATGATATGCTTAGTACACAATGAGTTAATGGAACTTGTTACTTACGTTATGGTGTTTCTAATACAGCACATCTGGATTACTCCCATTCAAGACAGGTCAACGATGGCAAGGCAACTACAAAGTACTGTAGGAGGGCCGAAAGTTCTGTAGACCGAGTTAGCTGCTCATTATAAAAGCGGCCAAGAGGAGAACTTCAGATTGCGGTGGTCCACTTGTCGCTGCATGACAGCAGCGTGTGCGATGGTGAGCACTAGTCCTATGCAGCGCCTGCTATACAAGCTCACCAGATCTCGCAATGCTACAGGTAGGTGGGCGCAAAGGAGATCAAACCAACAAGCACCGCACCAAAATTTGGCAAAGCACTCTGGGGGAAAAAAAACTCCCATCAAATGCCGTGTATTTACTGGCAATATAAGCTAACAGCGCTTAACGCAGTGAATGTATCGGCAAACAGAGTACAGACATGCAGACTTTCAAAGCTTCTACCTGTAGCAAACGTAAGGTTGAAAAACTTGATGTTTTTTTCCCCACTCGAGTTCCCTGTCGACCGGCACTGACGATGATGTGTCTGTATAGCCTTCGCTCTGATATTTCTCAATTAATTTACTTGTCTATTCAAGCCATGATACAGCACTGTCTATTACTTGGTTTGATACTACCATTCGCTAGTTCTTTTTCTACAACTCTTGCAAGTGACACTATATTCCTATCATTCTCTTCGCATGGTATAGCCAACTAGACCAATCACAATTCCAATCTGACGACCGTTGCGAATTCCCCGTTTCTGTTTGTGAGAGAACTTAGATATATTCAGCCACAATGAAATGCATCTTTTGATTAAATTCTCTCTCTCTCTCTCTCTCTCTCTCTCTCTCTCTCTCTCTCTCTCTCCGCTCTCTCTCTCTCTCTCTCCACACGCGCACGCGCGCGCACACACACACACACGAAATGAATAATAATTCAATACCCGGGCTTATCCAATTAATAATCACACCATGTTTGTTTCTACTTGAAAATCGAGGAAGAAAATATGCATGTGTTCGAAACGTAGATAACATTTAACTTACTTCAGTCTGACTAAATAGCTCGAATTCCACCTAATACTTGCATAAAGAACAGTCACAAAGTTTCAGTGATGAACTAAGCTTTAATAGTACCACCTAGCTATAAAGTTGACTTTTAGCGACAAAAAGAATCTGAGGCCCATGTTCTTGGTATACGAATACCACTCGTGAAGTAACAAGTTCATCTTCTACTTCTTCTTCATCGTTCGTTTGGAATATTTGTTTTGAACATAACTGCGTTTTGCATGTTTGTATCAGAGCTACGATATTTACTTCTTTCGGTCGACACATCCAACTTCTTCAGGCATTTGTTGACACCAGGATAGCCTTCCAGGGGTATCCCACCTGACCGCCTTTGGTTTCAAAATCTCTGGTGCTCGCCCCATCTATGAATCTAGGTCGACAATAGAGACGTACCTGGTGCTGACTGCAAGAAAATAAAATGCAACCCTAGCACTACATGCCAACGTGGCCGGGGGCCCTTGTGTTGACAGGCGAGTGCAGTAACCATTTCAACGCCACAACTTCTTTTGGTCTCCAATGCACGAGGTTTGTATTATCCACAATGTATGTAGGTGCTATAATGAAAAGGTGGAATGAGTATATAAGAGAATTATATAATGGAGAAAGGGAAGAATTAACAGAAGAAATTAACTTAGAAGGCCCACCTATTCTAAAAGAAGAAGTCGCTGACGCTATGAAACATATGAAGAAAGGAAAAACAGCTGGGCCAGATGAAATCACAATAGAAGAATTAGAAGTATTGGGAGAATTTAGGGCAGATATCATATAGTAACCAAAATGTTGAATGATATTCACAGCATTGGATATTTAATGAGCGATATGCTGAAATCTGTATTTATAGCTATACCAAAAAGACCAGGAGCAATTGAATGTGAAGATTTTCGTAAAATTAATCTCATAAACCATGTCACTAAGCTTCTACTCAAAATTATAATGAGAAGAACAAGAAAGAAAATAAAAATGGAAATTAATTAGTTATATATATAACGAACACTAACAAGAAAATCAATAGAGACACAGAAAGACATATATTTGTGCTTCATAGATTATACTAAGGCATTTGATAGAGTAAAACATGATAAACTAATTAAAATGTTGGAAAATATCAACATTGATGGGACAGATTTAAGAATAATAAAGAATATTTACTGGAACCAAGTAGCAGCAATTAAAATGGTAAATAAAGAGGGTAGATACGAACAACTAAAGCTAGGAGTACGACAGGGGTGTGTCTTGTCACCAGATATCTTTTCCCTCTATAATGAAGTAAAATGAGAGAGATCAAACAGAAGCAGGAATACTAATCGCAGGTTATAATATAAACAATATACGCTATGCAG